>CM037855.1:101638454-101685931 GCA_021234595.1 Delia radicum
AATTAATAAATGAAATTAAAAAAATCGGTTAATTGTAGTAAATTATTGTGAAAAAATTTATAAAAAGTTGTAAAAAATGTTTATTTGTTTATAACTTAACTGAAAGCTTTTTTTAGTAAACTACAAATAGTGAACTGCATAATATTCTGAGTGTATACATACAATTTCATATTTTTAACTCACATATTTTGATACATGAAATAATCAATCATATTAAATAACCACCAAAGATAAAGTTATTCGATTTCATATATTTTTGCAGTAGCGTACGAATGATTTTTTTTTCGATGGGGGCTTAATATTATTTAAACTATTTTTTCAATAGATATATTTACTGCTTTCGAGAAGTGTTTCCATTTCATAGAATATTGTTTAAGATATTGAATTTTTGACTATAATTCGATTCTGATGAAACTCTGCGGAGAATGATTAGTCAACTGGCTTTAATGGACCTGTGTTGTGACTTGTTAAATTAGTACTTATCATGGAACTAGTACATTGCTGCACAGTAAAAACTGAAATCGATGTTCAATTAGAATATTTGTAATTACAATTGAAGAGCTTATTGTAAAAACTTGATAAGCCAAATTTTTTTAATTGCTGGTTTTATTCTGTTTTCTAGTCACCTATTGATGAGTATTTGATAAAAGCCTTACTTGTACACTTAATACAATTATCTAGAGAATAAAAAGTCCTGAAAAAGTCGTACTTTATGAATTAAATCAACACTTTTAAGGCAAAAAACCAGAAAAAAATAGTATATGGCTTATCAAGTTTTTACAATAAGCCCTTCAATTCATCTTTTAATCACATCAATCAAAAATTTCGAAATTTTTTATAAATGTTCGCTAATGTGACATGTTCCCTAAAGAGGACCTTTCTTTTGTTCTTGTTTTGCATGAAGATGTTAAAGCCCTTAAATATCAACAAGTTGTATTTCCGCTATCTCTAATTTAAAAAAGTTTCGAAGTGAATTCACACTTTTTTACTGAGTTTTGTGTGTCGTTGCAAAAAAAAAAGCAAAATGAAGTATAACTTTTTTTTAAACAGAAAAAGTGAATAACCAGTAAGTTTTAAAGAATTTTCCAAATCAGATTTTTGCAACATTAAGAATTTTATTTACAATTATCATAAAACTTATTGATTCCATACAAAATGTTAAATGATAAATATAAAAATAAAAACAATTTAATTTTCGTAATGTTCTCTAAAGTAGATATTTGATATACTTTTCACAGTTTTAGTCTATTTTAAAAGGTTTACGCATTATTTTAATTATTTTAGTCGTTTTTTAACCAATATTCAACTTTTTTTACAAAACAAAAAAAAAAAAAATTTCGTTTGGTTACCGCTATTAGAAAAGTTAGCATTACATATGTTAACACCCTGTAAACAGTTTTTTGTGTTTTTAGATATAAAAATAAACAAACAAAAATTTTAAGATTACTGTTTCCCTAGCAATGATGCAGGTTGTAACCAGCTTACCATAATCCCTTACAAGGATGCAGGTTGTAATGCAGAAAGTTGCATATCGTGGATTATATTAACGATCTGTAAAAATTTTCCGAGTGCTTTCCGATTGTGGTTGGTATTTTCGAGTATGAAATAAAAATAATTAGTCATTTAACTTTTTCTGAAGAGCTAGCACATGGAGCGGTTAAAAAAAATAAAATAATTATTTTATATGTCAAAAATTTTAACAACAAAAAACTAATATCTGTAGAATTTTATGTAGAATATTATTAGATTATTACTTTTAATCGCAATAATGTGGACATGAAATTTGGTTTAACTGAAACCCATGATTTCACTGCTTTTTATAAGCGCTTAAATCCGCTCTTATTTTGTGAAAAAGTAATGCTTCCAAGTGGGAATTCGCCGTATAAAAATCATAGCATATCTAAGCGATTGTAAGGGATTCTTCTCGGCTTACTCCCTTACAAACCTGCTTGCATGTAAGCAGCGTTTTTTACTGGACATAAAACGTTTAAATAAACAAAATTTAAATAAATTGTAATTTTAATACAAATTCTTGTCGATTTTACTAACAATTTTATATGCTCTAAGAGAGTTTTTTTTTTTATTAATGTACGTGCATTTAAAGTACATGTTCGCTAAGGTGGACCTTTTGAATTGTTTTAAAAATTATTATGCAACTTTTCTATAGTAGTTGCAATTAGAAAATTATATAATGTAAATGACATAATGCTCAAAGAGTTTGATTTGGTTTTGAAATATTCCACTAAGTTTTTTTTATCTAGCTCAAAAGCCAGATGATGGTCCTTTTTTGAAAGTCTAATTTTTAAACCATTTAATGTGTCTTCAAAAATGCTTTCATTTGATTCGAAATTTGTCTTAAGTTTCTTTAAAATAAGGCGAAATTGTCCGAAAAAAATAAAAATTAGTTAATTTTAACCTCACTTAGCAACCTCTGAACGTGAGATTGTACACCTAAAAACTTTTAAAATTCAGTTAAAAAAATTGTTTTTATTCAGTACTAATTAAGACATCAGGGCCCGGGTCGGGATTCCTCCCTTATAAGCTATTTTTTTGAATGATTTAATTGAAATGATTTAATGATTTTTTACAAACTTTAAAAAAATATAATTTTTAAGTTTTTCCGAATTTAAATTTTTTCTGTTAGAAAGTGTTTTGCAACCGTCAGATAATGACAATCGTAATTAATTTTTTATATTAATTACTGTAGAATATTCCTTTAGTTAGTCTCTTTACAGGAAGAAGAAGAAGAAAACATTTTTATTGAAAAATTTTACGGACACAAGGGATACACCAGACTGCCGCAGTTTCGTCCCCCTCCTGGGACTCGTCAGTGGTTAATTTATGTGTCAATTGAACAAAGTATTTATATTGTTAATTTTGCTCTATATGAAAAACTTTTTATTTTTTGGTGTCGTACTGTGATTTGAACTCACAGTCTTAGCATCAAAGCTATGCATCGTAATCTCACCTCTTAACCAGTTTTATATTGTTAATTTTGCTCTATATGAAAAACTTTTTATTTTTTGGTGTCGTACTGTGATTTGAACTCACAGTCTTAGCATCAAAGCTATGCATCGTAATCTCACCTCTTAACCAGTTGATTACGATGCATAGCTTTGATGCTAAGACTGTGAGTTCAAATCACAGTACGACACCAAAAAATAAAAAGTTTTTCATATAGAGCAAAATTAACAATATAAAATACTTTGTTCAATTGACACATAAATTAACCACTGACGAGTCCCAGGAGGGGGACGAAACTGCGGCAGTCTGGTGTATCCCTTGTGTCCGTAAAATTTTTCAATAAAAATGTTTTCTTCTTCTTCTTCCTGTAAAGAGACTAACTAAAGGAATATTCTACAGTAATTAATATAAAAAATTAATTACGATTGTCATTATCTGACGGTTGCAAAACACTTTCTAACATAAAATTTGAATAAACTTGCTTAACGGCGACTCAATCTCTAACCTACACTTGGTATCCAACTATTGTATGTGAATAAAGCGCATCATAAAACGTGATAATTACTTGTGAAAAAGAGATAGGATTAAGAAGAAAAAGCATTGTGCATTGGTATTAGCTAATTCTGTCTCTTCTGATCAAAACAATACTTGTGTGTACGTAGTGTGACCAAACTCCAATTTAGTCGCAGTCAACGCTGTGTCGACCGTGGCTTAACTGGTTAAGAGGTGAGATTACGATGCATAGCTTTGATGCTAAGACTGTGAGTTCAAATCACAGTACGACACCAAAAAATAAAACATTTTTTCGTTTAAGCACTTTTTAAACATTTAGATATTTTGTTATTTTAGATAAATATCGTCACCTTAAATCCAAAAGTCCGTAACTGACAAAAAAAATCGAAATTTTGTTTTTGATTGATTACGATGTAGTTAACAAAAATACACCTTCCCTTGGATTTACGTTCAAAAACACCAATTTTATTAACGAAATTAAAAGGTCGTAACTACAATTTTAATATATTCATGAACCAAAAAGTCGTGTACTGCAGTTTTTTGCCTTTTACAATATGGAATGATTTACACTATTTTTGGTTTAATCAATTAAATTTTATTTTATTTTCTCGTAATAAACAGTTTTTAAATTTGTTTCTTAATTATTTTAAAAATACGCACAATAAATAGACTAAAAGCTCTTTTAATTATTGTAGAAAAGCAGTTTTTTTAGCTTAAATGTTTGGTTTATTTTTTGCATACATTCTTGTATTGGAGTTGCGGCTTTTTGGTTTCAGAAAAATCTATTAGAAAAGGCCCTATCTACAGTACTTAAAAACTGTTATTTTTCCATGAATCCGTCTTTGTTGCTTAAGTATAATTCTGAAATTTTGATACTAAACTTTAAGTAGTTTTTTATTTATAATGTATTTTTGTATCTCCTGTAAATAACTAAAAATTGTAGTTTCGGCCTTTTTGACTTTGGGTGACTATATGTAGTTTAATTTATTTTTAAGTTTAGATTTTCCGCATTTTTAATAACATTTTTTTTTATTTGAAGCAGTTGATTTTTATATTTCTGTTTTACTTCTAGTGAAATTTTGTAAATTTGTATTTATATTGTTTAAATTATTATGGCAATTCCCTAAAATTGTATTAACTTTTTAAGTTTATTGTGATTTCCGCTATTATATTTTTTTCTCATTATTTTAAAAACTATTAAAAATTTAATTTGCTTTTGGTTTGCAGTACTTTGAAACCATTTCAGCAAATACATCAATTGACTTCAATAGACCTACCCCGTTATCGGTAAACCTATATTTTTAACACATGTCGTTTGTGTCAATTTGACACAATTTTCCAAATGAAATGTTGTTGCGCCTCTGTGTCAAATTGACAAGTTCTTTGTATTATATTTTTTTCCTTTATTTTATTGCTGTGTTTAATTTTTTCCTTTGGTATGCTAACACACACGCAAAAAATAGAAGTGTGCTTTTAGCCAGACAACAGGCATATTTAAACGTTTCATTAAGTAGTTTTTCATAGCTCTTATGAATTTTTATGTCTTAAAGCATTTTCGAAGGTGGGAATGGGGTCTCTGGAATAAATTTGATTCAAACAATTCAAACAACAATGTATAAAATATTTTTCTTTGGTTTTTTTTACAAAACCGTATAAATCCTTACTCAGGAGTTTCAGCTAATAATAAAAATATTCGGAGTTAACATTTTTGGTTAAAGGTTAACTTTGATGACCTTGATAGAAAAAATTCTGATTTATACAAACTCAAATTTCAAAATGTCCCCTCTTTACGACCATGTACTTCTATATGTACATTTTCATATTGTATATCAAATAAAACTCAATTTTTTTCATTAAAAAAAAATTATATGAAATAATTATTCATTATATTATAAAAAAAAAAAAACAAAATACATTTTCCGTTCCTATTATTTTCATTAATTTTTCTGGCTAATTTGACACAAAATACTGTAACGAATTATTACGATGATTATGTTTATAAAAACATTTAATCATTACAATTTCTAATTTTCTTACTTTTTTTATTCTTTTGTTCGTTGCTTATATGTATCATTGTGAGATTTAACAGAACCATAGTTTATAAAAAAATACACGTTGAAAATGAAATTTTTTGTAATACAATTGTTTAAAAGTACAAGAATGATCAAAATGGAGGGCATTTGCAGAAACATTTGTTTTTTTTTTGTAGTGGAGCAGTATCATCAATCAAATACAGCTGTCAGTAAACTTTTTGAAAAACATTTTTACAACAAAATATTCAAACAGTGGATGAGTATTTGAAATATGTACCATGTAGTAACAAATAAAACTGAATATATTTATTAATTCACCCTATGAAGGCTTAGCAGTTTTTTTTTTTATATTTTTTTTATTTAAATGTAGTTTTTTCGGCTGAATTTCAGTTTATGGGGGACACCCCTAGAGAAAAAATCTGAATATGCCATCCCCTTCAGAATGTTCCCAGGAGTACGAAAATCATAATGAATAAGGGGGCTCACGCCCCCTATGGGCGTGGCAGTCGAAAAACGACCCGGCCCACCTACGTAGACAATATGGGTATCAAATGAAAGCTAATGTCTTCACGATTCCAAAAATAGCCATAGTTGCCAGATCGGGCGGTTTTTTTGCAGCCGATACGGCCATTTTTGTTAAATAGGGGCGGGGGTGAAAAACGACCCATGCCACCTACTTAGGCAATATTGGTATCAAATGAAAGGAAATGTCTTCACGATTCCAAAAATACCCGTAGTTGCCAGATCGTTCAGAATTTGAGGAAGATATGTTAATTTTTATAAAATGGGGGAAGGACTTTTTTTATTTCACCGCCACCCAGAAGAATTTGTTTTTCAAATCAGATGTCGAATCCGTTGCAATCTTATATTTGTAAGACATCAAGTAATTTCTAAAAACAAGTTTTTCTGTGTGGCGGCCTTCGGCCGCTCTTAGGGGTTTTTTTCCTCCGTAGAACGCGGCAGGCGGCTTCGCGAAATAAAGTTTTGTCTGCGTGCGACTATACGATTTATAAATTTAGTTTTATTTTGTGATATACTACTAACGAATATTAAAAAAAAAAAATTGTATTGATATACTAAATATTATTAATCTTTTTATTTTAAAAAGTCTGGACGCTATGCCACATTTGAAAGTGACATAATATCCAAAAAAAAATAATGTCGTAATGTCCAAGGACATGACGACATTTTCCAAATTGTCATAAAGTCCATGGACATTATGAGACTTTTCGAGTGACAGAACGTCAATGGACATTATGTCATTGGACGTTATGACATGCCACCTCTGGAAAGCGGCGCGGCCGCGTTTCGCGTAATGCGCCGCCTCCCCCCCTACGCACTGTTTCACTACTCCACAAACTAATTTATTTTAACGTTTAAAACAAGTAGTTGCCAGATCGTTCAGAATTTGAGGAAGATATGTTAATTTTTATAAAATGGGGGAAGGACTTTTTTTTGTTTATTTCTTTTTAGCTCGGCCAGAGGCCGAGCACTCGAGATCCCCGCCGTCTAGAATTAAGACATACTGGAGTTAAAAACCCCTAAGCCCGGCCGTAGGCCGGTCACGCAGAAAAACTTTACTAAGCGAAGCCAGTATAACAAATTTTCATTAACCAATCAGAAGCTTGGCCGTGAGAAGCGTGGAAACTCACAACTTTACGTGAGTTCTCATGCTTCTCCAAGGGGATTGATTTACTATGACCTCCACGCGGTAATCCTGGGTAACGCTAACAATAGTAATCTTTTCGCACAAAATGCTCATTTTTGTTTGATTTTAACAAAATATAAGCAAAAAAAAAGGAAAAAAAAAATTTCCCCCCACCCCAAATTTTGCCAAAATGGCCATATCGGCTACAAAAATCGCCCGATGTGGCAACTACGGCTATTTTTGGAATCGTGAACTACGGCTATTTTTGGAATCGCCGTTTTTTTCCAAAACTAACACTTATAAGTAGAATTAGTTTTGGAGAAACTATTGGTTGAGTATTGTCGAACTTAAATATTTTTACATTTGTATGTTAAAACTACAGGCGTATGGTGAAATATATAATACAGTAAATACATAAATACTACACTCAGGGAACTTTTGCTTTAAAAATTTGTAGTTGTTTGAATTGTAATACAGTTTCTATATTTTTAATGTAAATGTCAAAATTTGTAGAACAAATTTAATTTTTTTCTAACCTTGTAGTTGATTTAAAAAAACAAACCACATCAAATGACTGTTTTATGGTTTTACATTCATTTTCTACAGTCGTTTTTTGTTATTAAAAAAAAAAATAAAGGTTTGTTTATTTTTTACTAACATATGTGGTTCATTTTTACAACAATTGTTAGGGATTTTTTGAACAGTAAAAACAAATGACAAATGTTAGTTGAATTTAATGCAAGTGAAATTTCATTTGGTTTTGACCACAATTTGCTGTCGTACCTACATAATATGCTTAGTGTATAATACAATAATACATAATACTATTTATCACATTTCAAAATATATATATCACCACTAAAAAATGTAAAAATACACTCAAAAATTGTTTTTTTTTTTCATATATTAGAACATGAAAAGAAAACCGCGATTATTTTAGAAAACGCGCTAACACGCCAGTTTAACCCATTTTACACTGACCTTGCTTTAATGCAACACCTACTTTTAGGGTCCGATATTTTGGATAGGTTTTATGTTGACTTTGTTAGGGACGTATGGGAAAAATGTTTAAATTGGAACAATTTGTTTTGCAGTAAGTGCGTTTTATGTAAAAGTAAAAGTTCGGACCGAGAAATCTTAGAACTTGTAAAAACTATAATATGCAGAAATTTCAACATTTCCTTTTTAATGAAACATTAACTATTTTCTTCCTAAAGATGCAACATTTTAAAAATTGATTCGTCTAAAAACTCCAATATTTTTAAAAAATTCTCAAAAATCGTGAAAATCCGATAAATCAAATTGTATGTTGCAGTTTGATAGATATTTTAAGTGCATGCATGATGCCAAAGTTTGAATTTGAATTGCAAATACAACAAATATACTATAAATTCAGAAAAAGATTACTGAGATACCAAATTCGTTACCAAAATTTCAGCGGGATGGATGAGTGGTATAAAATGGGTTAATAATATTTAGTTGTGTTTATGGTTACTTATATAAGGGAAATCATATTAATTCATAGATTTGCAAAATTTTAAGTTTTATATATTCCTTAAAACTTGTTGATGCCTTTTCCATTTTTCGAGAGAATGATTAAGAACATTCAAATCTTTTATTTGACTTACATTTTCGAGGAATTAATGCAGCGCTTTATTTGCCAAAAAGAGAAATGTGTTTGGAAAAAATGCTGCTTTACCCGCTAGATAAAAAAAAATTTAACTTTTTTGCACTTTTCTATTTAGATTGTTTAGAAAGAAGCACTCTAGATACCTAACTATGTTCTCAACTCAAATTATTTTTATAAAAAATAAAAAAAAAATATAATTAAATTTCATAAAATTTTTAAACAGTTCATAAAATTTTTGCATTTAAAGTTTTTGATATGCCTTTTTCACTCGTATGTGCTGTTTACAAATAAACTCAATTCACGCAAAAACACAAATTTTCAAAAAATTTACTCCAATTCCTTATAAGTTTGTGTTATTAGTATCCCGTGACGGTACCGTGAAATAACTCGCAAATGAAATAACTCAAAAAAAAAAAAAAAAAAAAATGAAGAAACCCCCAAAATTTTTCCATATAAATTGGGATTTATTTCACTATGAAATAACTCCCAATGCGATAGGACTTATTTCACAATCTTCTGTTAGAAATTATTTCGTTACGAAATAACTCCCAAATGAAATAATTCCCAACCAGGTTTTGTTGGGAGTTATTTCACTCCTTTGGGATTATTTCACGGTACCGTGAAATAACTCCCAAATGAAATAACTCCAAAAAAAAAAAAAATGAAATAACTCCCAAAAATTTTCCATATTAAATTGGGATTTATTTCGTTATGATATAACTCCCAATGCGTTAGGACTTATTTCACAATTTTCAGTTAGGAATTATTTCATTATGAAATAACTCCCAAATGAAATAATTTCCAACCAGATTTTGTTGGGAGTTGTTTCACTTATTTTTTTCATTGGGAGTTATTTCACATTTGTTGGGACTTATTTCATTTTAATTTTTAAATGTAATTTTATCGTTGGGAGTTATTTCATTTTTGTTGGGAGTTCTTTCATTTCTATTAAAATTACATTTTGGTACATTTTATGCTTTCTTGTCTTAAAATTGTCGCAATACAATGAGTTATTTTACCAAAAGGAACGCAGTTCTTGCTAGAATTTTGGTAATTTTGGTGGCATGTCATAACGTCCAATGACATAATGTCCATGGACGTTATGCCACTCGAAAAGTGTCATAATGTCCATTTACTTTATGACACTCTGCAATGTGACATTATGTCCTCAAATGGAATGACATAAAATCCATGGACATTATGCCACTTTTTGGGTGACATAAGGTCCATGTACATTATACTCCAGTGTGGAAACAGATCAGTAATTTTGAAGTTTCTTTTGTGTCGCACGCAGAAAAAACTTTATTTCGCGAAGCCGCCTGCCGCGTTCTACGGAGAAAAAAAACACTTAAGGGCGGCCGAAGGCCGCCACCCAGAAGAACTTGTTTTTCAAATCAGATGTCGAATCCGTTGAAATCTTATATTTTTAAGACATCAAGTAATCTGTAAAAAGAAGTTTTTCTGTGTGGCGGCTTTCGGCCGCTCTATTTAAAAAAGTTGTATTGATATACTTAATATACTTAATATTATTAATATTTTTATTTTAAAAAGTCTGGACGCTATGCCACATTTGAAACTGGCATAATGTCCAAAATTGTCAAATTAAAAATTGTCATAAAGTCCATGGACATTATGACACTTTTCGAGTGACATAACGTCCATAGACATTATGTCATTGGACGTTATGACATGCCACCTCTGGAAAGCGATGCGTGCGATTCGCGTCCTATAGGCGGGGCCACGGCCGCGAATCGCAGAATTCGATATTTTGAATTGGGAATTATTTAATTTTTTGGGACTTTTTCATTGGAAGTTGTTTTATTTTTTGTTGGGAGTTATTTTATTACTATGAAATAACTCCCAAATGTTGGGGCTTATTTCATTTTTTCTTTGGAGGTGATTTCATTTATTAAAATTGGGACTAATTTCATTTTTTTTGGGATTTATTTCATTGGGAGTTATTTCATTGGGACTTATTTCATTTGGGAGTTATTTCACCGTACCTTATTTCACCGCCACCGAGAAGAACTTGATTTTCAAATCAGATGTCGAATCCGTTGAAATCTTATATTTTTAAGACATCAAGTAATTTGTAAAACAAGTTTTCTGTGTGGCGACCTTCGGTCGCTCTTAGGGGTTTTTTTCCTCCGTAGAACGCAGCAGGCGGCTTCGCGAAATAAAGTTTTTTCTGCATGCGATTATACGATTTATAAATTTAGTTTATTTTGTGATATACTACTAAAGAATATTTAAAAAAATTGTATTGATATACTAAATATTATTAATCTTTTTATTTTAAAAAGTCTGGATGCTTTGCCACATTTGAAAGTGACATAATATCCAAAAAAATAATGTCGTAATGTCCAAGGACATTACGACATTTTCCAAATTGTCATAAAGTCCATGGACATTATGAGACTTTTCGAGTGACATAACGCTAATGGACATTATGTCATTGGACGTTATGACATGCCACCTCTCGAAACTCAATTCTATGGAACGGCGCAAAAACCATATGAAAAAAACTGCGAAAGTTTAAAAATCGGATAATTTTGGCTGTACTTGTGAACCACCGAAAAACTTTTCACCAAACAGCGATATGTAAATTACCTTTTTAGTCAAGTGAGTCCATTTTGTATTGTTATGGATCTGAAAGTTAAAAAAATAAAATGAATAAAAAACTCTTGTAAAGTTCAAGTTTTTTTTTTTAATTTTACAACATTTAAATGGTCAAGAATTTTTTTTGAAAACGTTTCAACGTGAAACTATGAAGATCATAGCTTTTAAGTATAGTCAACATAACCCTGGCCATCATTCGTATCAATTCCTAAACCTTTAGAAATAAGAGTGTCGAACATTTTTGAAATAGCTGATATGTACTTTATTGGTACAAGTACCCCATTTTGTTTTATTGAACTGTTGATGAGAAAATACGAGACTTTATTTTTGTGGAAAAAATTAGTAAGTCAATTATATATATGGAGAAAAATCAATTAAACGCACACTCTTTTTACTGTTCAGACTTTAAAATTTATTTATTAAAGTTATTGAAATTGTAATTAAAAAAGAAAATTTTTTTTGGATGGGAATTTGTTGGTGGTTTGAGTTTAAATTAACGTATACACACAGAGAAATAAGTGCCAACCTAATTGAAAGGTGTGATTTAATATATATATATATATGATGTCCTATGGTTCCTTAAGAGGAACAAAGGGTAACAACTTATAAATTCTGTTAGTATACCGATATTTACATTAGATTTCTGAATATTTTGGGTGTTAGAACTAAAATTCAGTTGAATTTACCGAAAGTTGTTGTGAAAACTAATGTTCAATTGTACGAAACGACTGAAATTCCTAATAACCGAATTTGAGTCCTATTACCCAAATATCAGTTGGCAAATAGCTAAATTTTTCTCTGTGTATAATAATGCTTACTTATTTAATTTTTTTAAAGCTTCGAAATCATTCGGCTTTAACACGAATTTTTCCGAAGAGCTTTAATAACCCCTATTGAAAATGCAAACAGATTTAGTTTAACGTATACACACAGAGAAATAAAGTGCCAACCTAATTGAAAAGTGTAATTCAATGGTAACAACTTATAAATTCTGTTAGTATACCGATATTTACATTAGATTTCTGAATATTTTGGGTGTTAGAACTAAAATTCAGTTGAATTAACCGAAAACTTGTTGTGAAAACTAATGTTCAATTGTACCAAACGACTGAAATTCCTAATAACCGAATTTGAGTCCTAGTACCCAAATTTCAGTTGGCAAATAGCTACATTTTTTTCTGTGTGTAATAATGCTTAATAATTTAATTTTTTTTTAAAGCTTCGTAATCATTAATTTAACACGAATTTTCCCAAAGATGTGCAATAAGGATGTGAAAATTTTTGTTTTTTTCGAGTTTTTTTTCATAATTTTTAATTAAAATTGCTTAAATTAAGACTCACGAAGCCGTTTATCTATAGGTGTCAGAAAAAAATATAAAACGAGTTCTGTTTTCAAATTAGATTTCAAGAAATTAAATTTATAATATTATTATTTTTTTCAAAAGTAGATACACATTTTTTTTTTAATTTTAAAATTTTTAATTTTCTTTGCGAACTCTGGTACAAGTTTTTTATTTCTTTATTTCTTTTATATTTATTTCTATTATTTAATACATTGATTGAGGGTATTGGACAAATAAGCAGTTAGTTTAGCCTTTCCATAGTTGTTTAGTTTATCTGACTTATAACGTCCTTAAGTGCGAAGTCTGGTGTTGTGTTGATGGCTTATTTGAGTAAGATAACAGCGTGAATTTTGAAAATTATATATAATAGCATACATAACCTTATCTAATGAGGGATTTCATCTGATATAATTTTATCTTAAAAATGTATTTATGTAATTTGATCAAGTTATATATAATTTGATAACATTTGATATAAGTTCAAGAAATTCTATGGAAATCCCCACTACTATTTTGTTCCACTTTTCAAATAATAAGAATTTAAATATAAATCAGAGTAATCCAAATATTCATTTTCTGTGCACAATTGTGCTACAAAAACAATAAAAAAACTCACAACCGATGCTTGTTCTCTTCTATTTCAGTTTGATTTCAGTCGTTAATTGAGTGTTAACGAGTGCACATGTGCGGATGCTTACTGCTTTTTTTCAGCTTTATTGTTTTTCAGCTTTGATTTAATTTCAAAATAAACCAGCAAACAAAATAGTATAATGAAAGACAGAAATTTTTGTTTTGTCATTAAAAATGCTTTTGGTAATATGCAATGCATTTTATGTTACCAAACATTTAAAACAAAGAAAACATTTTCAATTAAAGGCATTTTGACCTTTTTCACAAAGAAATAAATAAATTAAAAGAGGAAAAAAGGAAAATGTTTTTTCTTGAGCAAAAAAATTTGCTAAATAAAAAATTAAAAATGGAGATTTCAAGCCAAATAAGCTTGGAAATCGCTCAGCAAGGCAGAACATTTATGGATGGAATGCTAGCAAAAATATTTTACAAAAAACTTTTCAAACGTTAAATTATAGAACAAATTTCATAAAGTCAATTCCCTTGTCACCCCCAAACTGTGGCTAGGCGTATTGCCTAAATAGGAAATTCTTTGGAGTCTTCTATTAAAGAAAAGTTGATAAATTGTAAATTTCTTTCGTTTTGCTTAGATGAAATTACAGTATTTAATAACCCTTATAACTGTGATGTTACTCAATATGAGTTCGATATACAATCAGAAATTATATTTCTTCGAACCGAAGTCCAAGCTCAGGGAAAAATGGGAATAGAATTCTGGAAAAATCTAAATGATTTCGATTTTCCAGAGTTAAAAAAAGAAATGCTTTGAAATTGTTATCCCTTTTTCCTTCTACATATTGCTGCGAACAAATTTTTTTCCGACTTGAAATTTATTTGTTCAAGCAGAGAAATAAATTAAGTTCTTCAAATTTAAAACATATTTTGTTAATTAGAAATTGTTACAAAATCTTAAATTTGGAAAACTTAATTTATAATGCCTAAATAAACTTAGTTTTTTAAGTTTCAATTGTAAATTAAACTCGACCGGTCAAATATGTGTGAAAAAAATTGCCTAATTCTGTAAAACTGAGGCATATTTTGTATTTAATTTTATTTACTTTTTTTAAACTTCATTTCCATTTGCTTTTAAAAGTAAAATTCATTACATTTGTAATGCTTAGTTTTGTGTTTGCTGGGAAATATTATCTTATCCAATACAGACGCATTTCATTTATTGAGAGTTTTGGTCAACTCTGATATAAATCAATATGATGCTATATATATGTAATTATATATAAAAGTGATCGAATTTTTTCTGGTTTGTAGCATATATGGTTATCAAATCAGACAAATTAACTTTCTAATTTTGTTATGTTTTTTGCTTTCTTTGGATTTTCCAATTTTAACATTACAATAGCTTTTTGTTAAGATTTTTGAACTTTTCATTGCTTTTTTTAAGATTTTCTGACTTAAAGTTCTTTTTATACTCATGAAATATTATGTATTCTACTAACTTTAAACTTTGTTCTTAAGTGTAGCTTTACTAAGTTTTTTACTTTAACTTTTTTACAATATATTTATTTGTTTTTGCTTTAAATACATTGAATTGTGCTTTCATTGTCTTTTCTGATATTTATATATAAAAGTGATAATTTTTTTTTTGTTAATTTTTAATTAATTTTAACACTTATATTTACATAAACTTTTATGTGCTGCCATATATTATTATATATAAAAGTGATAGAATTTGTTAAGTTTTATTGTATAATATATACTTGTATATATATTTATACATGGAGGTATATGTGGTCTCATATTTAGCTATACCAAGTATTTATGATGAGATAAAATATATAAACTTATATATAACATGAGGTATAACGATATATGATGATATATAGTTCTGTCATAAAATTGTTTCTAAAAATAAATATTTAATGTACATATATATCATTACATATGGCTACACATGTAATTACATCAAGTTATATCAAGCTATATATGACTACATATGAACCCTTTTCGTCGGGTGGCTATGTTTTCCGTAGTACATTTAGTTTTCTTTATTCGACCTGCGTTGGAACGACTAATGTTGTACTTTAATACAGCAAATTACAAAGTCATAATTTCTTAAATTTTAAACATGTTTACATACATTTATTTTTTCTTCAACAACATATCCAAGTTTCATTAAACCTGAGAATTCACCACAGTGGCGTTCCTAGCAAGTGGGATATTTAAACTCTAAATACATGAGGTTATTTGACAGCTTTTTGGGCATTTTCTTGCTACGCCATTCAAAAAATTTATATGGGGCATCCTCAAATTATATTAAATTAAATATAAATTAGATATGCGATGGTATCACATTTGATCCAAAAAATGAGAACATAATTGTATCAAAAAATGCATCAACTTGTATTGAATTCGATAAAATTGTATCGGATTATACATAATTTGATGCAATTAAATACAATTTTGTACGATTTGATGTCTATTGAATACAATTTCATCCGAATTTTGGCCACATAAAGTTTTTTGTGGAATATTATGATTGTATCGAATTATATAAAATTCGATATTATTTAATAAAAGTTGATACAAACAGATCTTAGTTTTTATAAACTATTAATTAAAATTATATCTAATTTTATAAACTTATATATAAATTGTTTGATCAATTTACTGTTTGATTCCCGAAATAGATCTATCAACACATTCCTGAAAGGGTCAAATAATAAATTTGAAAACAAAAAACTCCATAGATTATTTGTTAGGACAATATCCTAATGAAGAAATATAGAGTATGGCCTCGAACTTGAAGAATTTTCATTTTCACTTATATATAAACTATAAACTAATATATAAATAAACTGTAGAGCCAAGAAATGTTGGCTCTATTTCATCAATTTAACTCAGAAACAGTGTTGGTTTTTAGAAAAATTAGCTTTCTCTGAACTTTTCACAATTAAAATGTATATATACTTTTTCGTCTGTATAAATCTTAGCCACTGTCGTAGATAGGGCGGTCTGGGGCCAGCAACCACTAAATGTCTTTCCCCAGCAAATATAGTATATATTTTGATTGTTTTCAAAAGGCTTATAAAGTTGTTTTTTATACAGATATAGAACTTTAAGTTGGCAACACTTTTTTAACTGGTGGTTATTTTGTCAGATAACAAGTGATTTATGTTTAGTTTGGTTTGGCATTTCAACTTGACTAGACTGACGCCTGAACAACGCTTCCAAATTGTGAGAATTTATTTTGAAAATCATGGTTCTGTTCGAAATACGTATCGTGCACTACATCCATTTTACGGTCAACATAATCGTCATTCAGAGCAATTAATTCGATTATCTATGGAACGTTTTCGCACCACATTTACTCTAAATAATAATAGGCATCAACAGAGACGTCGTACAGTGCTTACAGAAGAACATTGCAGCTGTAGAGTGTAGTATAGAGGAAGACCTAAATCAGTCTATCCGTCAATGGTAACCGCTATACAGCCATGATTACTGACTTTTTCGTTCATCAATTGAACAACAGTGATGTGCAGGAGCTTTGGTTTCAACAGGACAGCGCAACATGTCACACAGCTCGTGCCACAAATGATTTATTGAAGGAAACGTTTGGTAACCGCATAGTTTCGCGTTTCTGACCCGTGAATTGGCCTCCGAGATCGCGCGATTTTGCGCCGCTGGTCTATTTTGTGTGGGGACATGTGAAGTCGCTAGTCTTCGCCGATAATCCTGAAACAATTGACCACTTGGAGGACAACATTTTCCGCGTTATTGGCAATATACGGCCACAAACGTTGGAAAAAGTCATCGAAAATTGGACCTCCAGATTAGACTACGTCCGATTACAGCCGTGGCGTTCATATGCCAGAAGTCATATTTAAATTATAATGCCAAAAGATTATATTTCGAATACAGTAAATTTCATTTCAATTTAAAAAAATCATCTTTGTTTTATTCCATTTCAAAGTTATATACCTCTATAAAAAATACCCTTTAGTTATTGTCATTTAAAAGTCTTTTAATTAGTGCTTCGACAATTGTTAATTTTTTCTAATCTATCAACATCTTCTGGAATGATTTTTTTCAAGCTTAAATTTATGACTAAAAAATATAATTTTAGACTTTATGAACACGAATATTTTTAGATCTCTCAAGTTTCTGTTGAAGTATAGCAAATTCATAGAAACAAGAAACAAATACAAATTTTAATGAAAATCATTAAAAATAAACCATATTCGAGTTTAAAATCCTAAAATTAGTTAACATTTATGTATCTCTCTTTAGTATTCCAGAAAAAATCTCGTAAACATTAGTTCAAAGTGGCGTTGCAGAAAAAATTGCTGATTTGCTTAATATAAGTAAGATTAGAACAGCTAAAATTAAACTGTTCTATTTCAAATTTAAAAAACTTTATTTAAATTTCAGCTAATTTATGCTAGAAATTTAATCTGCCAAAATCAGCAAAAACTCTTGCTCAATATTTTTTAACAAAAAAACAGCAAACAAAAATTGTAATATTTACAAAATTTTTTGATATATTACGTTTGATTTAGTTGAATGCAAATAAAAGCTTATCCTTCTAAAATTAACAAAAATATTTGATAAAAAATTGTGCGCTGCTGAATTCAGAATGTCAGATTTGTATTCGCATAAATAAAAACTTTGAAAATGTCAAATTTTGTTGTGATTATTTTTGTCTACTAATATAAAGTAAAATTTTTTCTGATATTAGCAAATTATATTGTTACTTTCAATTAAATAAAATTTTATTTAAATACAACAAACATTTTGTAGACTTAATTATAATTGCTATTCTAACTTGACTAAGAAAATTTCAAAAGTTTTTCCTGCAACGTCATTGTAAATTTTTTTATATTAGCTTGTTTCATTTATAACCAACTAAAAATATTAAATTTTTGAACATGACCTGACAAATTTGTTCAACTTTGCCAAAATGTGTTTTTTTTTGCAAATTTATTTAAATATTAAAAAATATATATTAAAATTAAAAATAAACTGTTTCCAATCCACCCTAAGACTTGCAGTTAGTATATTAGAGCCCTGTTCCTTGTATATCTGTTAAATTAAGGAAATTGAAGAAAGTTTAAAAGTTTTATGATTACAAAAATATTAAATTATTTGCTAGACAATCACTGTAATGAAAGGCTTTGTTAAAACAACTTTCGCAAATATTATCTTTTTCAGCTTTTTTAAGGTATTCAGATATAATACTATGTACAAACATATGCACAAACATTTTTCTACCAATTTCTAAATGGAATAACAAATTGTGCAAAAATAGTAGAATATGTAAAAATCGAGAAACACAGCGAATTTACTAATTAAAGCTGTACATTATTTCGCAAAATTTGATATCCGAATGTTGCTGAAGGTCTTTTTTGTATTTAACATAAAAAACTAAGATAAAATCTTTTATATTATAAATTTTATGTATAAAAAATTTTGTTAAATCAGTAGAAACTTTAATCCATTTTTCACAAAATC
This sequence comes from Delia radicum, assembly GCA_021234595.1. NCBI lineage: Eukaryota > Metazoa > Arthropoda > Insecta > Diptera > Anthomyiidae > Delia > Delia radicum. The sequence goes on from CM037855.1 coordinate 101,657,304, forward strand.
TGGCGCATTAGTGAAGTATTGGAGTAAGCCATTAAAATTAGATGGCCGAAATATATAGGATCAATGATCGCTAATCTATAGCTCTCTTCAAACGAATCAAGTGTGTTCGGTACATGATGTGATCGTCTGACCCGATTTCAACAGCTCATAATACCAAAGACCCTTCTGATCCCACCAAATACAGAGCATTACCTTGGCGCCATGGATATTAGGCTTCGGCGTTGATTTGGCTGGTTTGCCGGGCTATACGTATGACTTTTTGCGCTTGGGGTTATCGCAATGTATCCATTTTTCATCACCAGTAACAATGCGATGTAAAAATTACTTCTTTTTGTAGCGTTCAAGCAGCATTTCCGACATGCAAAATCGCCTTTCAACGTTTCTCGGCTTCAATTCATATGGTACCAAATGTCCTTGCTTCGAAATGGCTTGTTATGTGACTCCCAAAGATAATGCAAGTTCTTCTTGCGTTTGACAACAATCTTCGTGGAGTAATGCTGCCAATTCCTCATCTTCAAACATTTTCGGCTGGCCAGGCCTCTTCTTGTCTTCTGTGTCGAAATCACCTCTTTGAATCGCGCAAACCATCGTTCACAATTTTTTTTGAGTTGGTGCATGTTGATTGTAAGCTTCTAGTAACAATCGATAACTTTCAGCAGCCGTTTTCTTCAAATGAAAGAATGTTATCAAACTTCCACACAAAACTTATTTTTTAGGCACAAAATTCGACATTATTATAGCGATTGAAAAAAATGCGTGTTTACACTTTGGCGTCTATCGAATACTGAATTATAATGACAGATGTTTACCCTCCAGAATACCATATTTGTTATTATTGACACAAACCATATGTGATAGTTATGTGATATGTTGTCCAAATCGACATTATTAACTTGTGTACATAATAATAATATTTAGTAAATGCTTTGCTGATTTTAGCAGATAAATTTGTTTCTTTATATAAATTCAACAGATTTGTTTTTGCTTTTTTAATTTTACTAATATCTAATATAAAATCTTCTAATTTTAGCGGTTTTTTCTGCAAGCCCATTTTCAACTAATTTTAGTACCCTTAGTAGAGTGTTATGTTCTCGTAATTGAGTACACTTTTCTATGTCCTAAAAATTCTCGTTCACGTTTTTCACTTCCCATATACATAATATGAATTGATTGCTAAATTTTTATTTTACATAAAACAAAAAATTAAAAAAAAAACCAGAACTTAATTCTTACTTTCTGATATCACTTGCTCATATTTGGGTTAACAACCATACTCTCATCTCAAGTAAGACAACATTAAATGAGTCTTTTCGACAGTGATTTACAACTTTGTATATTATATTCGGTGACTGTTTAACTTAACTACTGTTTTCATTTCTGATTGGTTGCGTCAAATTAATGTTAATTTTTTTTTTTACTAAGATTATCAGAGATAAATAACTACCAACACAAAATAGATGATTAACAAAAACAAAAAAGCCAGCGGAAAGGACACATGGTAACAGAGACAAAACAAATATTTCATCAAGAATAAAACGTGTAAATTACATCACTGATTATATTGTGTTAATATTTAATATAACTTGAATGAAATTGATGAAATATGCTTAAATATGGGGTGGGATAAATATAAATACTATAATTAAATATTAATATAATAAATGATTGAATAACATAACTAAAATTTGATGAATAAGTTTGTTATTAAATTAAATTAGAAAAAGAAAAATATTTAAAAAAAAATCTATGTGAGCTTTAAAATCAAGCGGAACAGCATTTAATTAAATACATATATCACCTCGCACAGTTCAAATACAAATACACAGGTTCCAAACATAAAAAACATTTTAATCTTCTAAACTACTGGTCCAATCGGGGAAAAAGTTCAAAATATTTAAAAAGCGAGAGCTAGCCTTTAAGAAAAATGTTTCTGCAGTCACCCTGTTTTAACATAGGATGCGCTACAGCGTTTCAGAAATTACCATCTAGGGTATATACAAGTTTTATAGGGGTATAACTTCTACAAATGTGGAACTATTTCACTGATTTCAAACTTTTTGATATCTAAGTTATCAGACAAATCATGCATTATGTGCCATAGTAGCTCTTGTCATTTACAAAATATATGACTTTGTATTTCATTTTCCTCCTTGACTTCTTTTTAGTTTTGTCAATACACAGAAACAACTAAAAACGGGTTTCAATTAAAAAATTTATTGAATCAATTAATATTTTAATTGATTTTGAACCTATCACGGCAATGATACTATCAATTAAACCTTTTATTAAAATTAAGAAGGAAAAAAAAGTTATAAATAACTTCTACAAAAAAAAAAAAATGATACTCACAAAAAAAGTGTGTGGTCTATACGTCGGTATGGTTGTTTTGTTTGTTAACTTCAAATGTATTTGGTATTTTATACTGAAAATTTTCTACTTATGCATACAGTGTATGAAAAAAAAGATGATAATTGCGTCTAAAATAAAATATGTATTATATATTTAAAAGTCAATTAAAAAATTAATTGATCCAATTAAATATTTGTTTAGAAACAAATTAAATTCAAATCAAATCTTTAATTAGATATTTTATGTTGATATTTTTTTCTGTGTAAGTTATTAAGTTTTATAAGCAAATGTGATTCTCATGACTTTACTTAAACGCCCATTGCATTTTTTTTTAATTATCTCAAACCATTTTGCAGTGCTCATTTTTTAATTTTTCTTAGTTTGAACTAGCTTAAGATCATTTATTTATTAATTATTATTTCCAATATTTCGTTTCCACAGTGGGTGACTTCTTCAGAGAACAAATATTACAATTTGAAAAACTAGTTTTAATAATTAAAAACTTATACATATAATAAATTTTTTAAAAAAAGGCGGGAAATCAAAAATATTTTCTGTCAATATGACAGAAGTAATTATAATAATATTTAAAATATTAACTAGAATATTGACATACATCGATTATTAAAAATCATAAAAAATTGATTTTCATTGACTTAATATGCGATTGTGTGATGTTTACTTTGCTATTTTAAATGTCTTTGAGCCAAAAATGGTATTTTCAGTAAGTTTTAGAATTTTCTATACATTTTATTATGGAACTCAACATATTTTCTCTTGTCATACTATAATTACGATAACAATACGTTGATTCTATGATGAGTTAAAGGCAAAAAAGCAAAGGGGGTGTCAACCAGCAAGCGTTTCCACTATAGTTTGAAGCAACTGTATTCGAATTTTGTCCTCATCCAAATGTATCAAACATATATAATGTGGTACATTTACATCCAATTAGATACAATTGTATAGAAATATACTCAATTACATCTGACATATGTGATCATATATCGATATATAATTATATACTTTTACATATTGCACTGTATGAAGTGTAATATAAAGAAAGATATAATTATATATTTGAGATATAATTTTATTTGATTTTATATGAATATATTTTTTTTTTCGCGTTGTAGCGAAAACAGACCAGTGCATCTGGTGGGAATCGAACCCACGACCCCCGCACTGATAAGCCAGCACGCTACCAACTAGCCTACCGGGGCGCACGCATTATATGAATATATAAATAACTGTATAAAGTAATATATAACTATATCAAAACTTTTTTCCTTTCCTTTCCTTTCCTTTCCTTTCCTTTCCTTTTTTTTTTTTTTTTATTTTAAAAATTGTCATCTTTGATACTGTAACTTGATCAAATTAGATAGATTCGGATCAAATTATAACAGATGAGATCTCATGAGATTATTCGGTTCAACTATGATATGGTGTGTAATAAATTATATATATGATTATATATGATTATCTATGATTATATATACCTATATCGAAACTTTTTTCATCGGTTATGTATTAGGTTGTCGTCGATCGAGCTCTTTTTACAAAATTTGTTTTGAATTTGGAGAAACTTAATTTTTTCAATTTTCTTGAAAGGTGTTAGACATTCGAAAAAACAACTTATGGCCGAAATTATTCCTTAGGAAAAATGCGATTGATAGGTCATACTTTAAAATTGGCATTCCAGTATTTAGCTGTCATAAACATGGATTGTCAATATCGAAAATATTAATTAATATTATTTTTTGAATAAATAATATATCCGAAAAGACTGCAAAAATGTGCATCCACTCTCCTATCCCTTGGGATTCATTGCAAATCAAACCTTTTAAAAAGTAGTATCAGGAGTGAAAAACTTGTTGGCCTGTGAAATTGAATTACTTTAATTTACATGCTGTCCATTATAATTCTAAAAATAAATTCACGACATAAAATTTATAATATATTTTAGTTTTATAAATAATACCTAATTTACTAAAATTTATGTCACATCTCGCTATGTTACATCACGTTTCACACAATGGGTTGTAAAAGAAAATTAACAAAAAGTTTTATTAATGCAGCAAATTGCGAAACATATTGTAAATCATATTGCAAAAAGTTTTATCAAAAAATTTTTGCTTTTTTGTAAAATATAATGATGTACAAACAAATTATGTTTTTCCTTATTTTTCACTTCATTGAACCGTATGAGTGTAATGGACGTGACTATGGAAATGCCCAGATGTGTTTGAGGACAACAAAATATTAAACTCTTTTTTTCGGTGCGCAATCCCACATTTAGGGGTAAAACATTTTTATATGAACATATGTCAAAAATTTTACAAATTCAGCTCTCTATGTACGCAGTATTGAATTACTCGAGAAAACGAAAATTTTGATACCCATATTGCCATGCTGCTGGCATCGGGTTGTCACTTATTTGAAATATTTAAAATATGGATTAAAAAGCTCTTCAGAAAAATCGTTTTGAAGCCGAACAATTACAAAAATTGAAAAAAATCCCAGACAAATCCTCGATAAAATTAAATAAGCATTATTATACGTTAATTTGAACACAAACTAACAACTTCCCATACAAATGTGGTATTAGCAAAATGTTTTTTAGACCACCCATATGTGCAAAAGTTTTATTTTTCGTTACATTAGGGATAAACAAAATTTCTGTGCAAAAACTGTTTCTATCGCATGCAAACAGGCCAGTCAGAATCGACTTTTACCTTAGTTCAAATCTCTTTTGCGGTTTTACTCTTGTGGTTTTATAGAAAAGTGTTATATAAGTGTTTTACCCATCAATGACGCGCCTTGATGTTGTAAGAGGGGAAAGTGAAAATTTGTGTCAAACTTTCTTTTCAAATGGTTCCCATATATGTATTCATCAATGTATTTCAGTTGGAATTCACCGAATTATCTATTATAACATATCGTTTTACTGATCTAATAGCATTTGAAAAATATATGGTTTATTCCATACCTCACTTACCAAAATATATATTTGAAATTCCAGTTTATTATATTTTGGGCACATAAATTGTGAAAAAAATTTAAAACTAACATAAATATATAATATAATTAGCATGCAATACTACTGAAATATCATTAATCATAAAGAAAACCCCCTTCAATTGTCTACCGTTATATTATTATTATTATTATAAAATACCGATACCAAATTAAATAAAATATCGATACTCCTAAAACCCAACAGTAGAAAGTTTAAAGGGGTTTTAACCGAGAACAATATTTGAGCAGTACTGCCTGTTAACCCTGTAACCAAGTTGTACTGTCATGTAATTGTTATTGTTTTTAATGTTTTAGATTAACCAGTAAAGCGTAATGTCCGAATATTTATTTAATCGATTAAAATATCTAAAAAGTTTGACACGTTCACACTTGATTTGCTCCAAATATTATAAATTGGAATTTAACCCTCTAATGCCCGAATTTTGTTTTGCAATGAAATTCATACCATGTATTCGTCTCGCAAAAAAAATAATAATTTCTCTTAAAATAATGTTTTTCGGTGACTACTTTCGGTGCACTGAATACGAACAGTTTCTTCGCAAAACTTTTAGCTAATTCACTTTATATCGAACTGTATCAATTTCTAAGTATAAAACACTCATTCGAAGCATTTTGGTTCAATTTTATAAACGATGACAAATGTCATCGTCAGGCGTTAGAGGGTTAATATTGTGTCATGGAATACACCATATATTTTTCAAATGTTATTGGATTATTAAAACTAACTACTTTTAATACCATACAATATCGTGAAACCTATACTGAAATTAATTTATAAATTTAAATACAGGAGCCGTTTGAAAAAAGCTATGGCACAAATTTTGACTTTCACCGCTTACACGCAGAGAAAAAATATGGTTGCAATATGATTGCGGCCACAAAACTATGTTTCCTACAGCAATAAATGGTTCTTTCACTTAAACTATTATTGTATCAATCATATTTCACCAATAATATGGTTGCTTTTATCATGTTCTAGTAAAAATTTCGCTCTTTTTTCAGTTATCATATTATTGTGTTGTCTACAATCATACTATAATATTTATTATCATATTCCTCTATCTAACTGCAGCCATATTAGAGTTGCACCAACTATAAGATGATCAGTTGGTTTTTTTATGAGCGTCTTCGCCCTTTTAGTTTCATTCTTGTTTGAGATTTTGAGAAAAGAAGTTGTGAGAAACAGTCAGCTCCAACAAATTAAATAATATTAAACAAAAAGACATTAACAATGGACAAACAACGTAGTGGTGTTAATTTTAATGGTGATCTATGTTGTGGAAGAAGGAATAAGTTTGCATCTCAACCCGGTCTACCGTGGAATTCTAAGCAAAGTTTAGTTATCGCTCACCCGTTAAATAAAGTTATTGTTTATTATAAAAAGTGATAAAAAAGTGCTTTATTATTTAATTGCTTATAATTACTCAAAAAATATTGTTAAAGAAAAAAAATGTAAAATAAAAATTTAAACAAAATGCACGTGCTTTTAAGTATATAGGACAAAATAATCATAATAGGTTTGCAATAATCATAACATGGTAATAATTGATGACGAAATTCTTGTCCATGATCATACTATGATAACTAGGACTATACTATGGTTATAATGCAGTTGTTATGATTGTTGCAAACATGTGTTGATCATTATTAATGTATTGTGAAATTGTATTCTTACTATTTATTTATTTTTATTCTTATATTTATATTTATGTAATCACATGTATAGCTTGTATAGCTGACACACTATTTCACAAAACTTTTTCTTCTGCGCAAAGACAATTGGATTACTTAAATTATTTTAAACCTAAGTTTATTTAAATATGTGAATTATTAAATAAATATACTATTAAAAAACACGCATATCTTTTTAATCCAGCTTCAATGGAATGCTGGGAGAATACTGTAGGGCTCATGTTATGATAATTCATACAAATTTCCAGAACCATAATATGATAATATTGGGATATACTTGGAACCATAATATGGCAATTTAATTATCATATTATGATACAAAAGCAGTTAAGAGTATGGTTGTCACAACCATAGTAACATGGTTGTCGCAATCATAAATCCAAAAATATATGATGCTCTTCGAATATGTTTCCCTCAACCATGTTTTTTTCTTTGCGTGTACAACATCATGATTCGTCATGATGGGTAAAAAATGCTTATGAGAAAAATATTTCCCATTTTTTTTGTATAAAATTTGCTTATTTACCACTATTCTTCAAAAGCACCAGTTTAAAAGTCATATCGCAATTTTAACTACATTTAGTCCATTTTATGGGTAAAAGTTATTTCTGACTAGCCTTTCTGCATCATAGATGCGTCTTTAAAATACCGTTCATTTAATACCCAATTTGTCTATAGTTTAATAACCTAAACAATGAGTTCCTTGATACATCACAATTGGAGTTGACCGAGCGTCTTCAAATTTGATTAATTTTTTGTACACACATACTCCATGGAGCCCATAACACATCCACACATTCAGTTTTTAAAATATTTTTAATTATATTTTAAGAACTTCAAAAACCGCAAAAGTATGTAATTTTGAAGATCTTCAGAAGCTGTAATCGCATTTCTCTGAATTACCACTTACACAATAAAATCAAAACATATTAAAAAAATGCATTTATTTGCAAGTGCTATTTTAGATAAATTTTCGAAATTGTTCTCTCAAAATTTCAAAATTGTTCTCTTAAAATTTTCAAATTGTTAAATTGTTGTCTTCAATAATTTTAAACATGGATAATTCGAATATTAAACTTTTGTTATATCAAATTAAATTTGGCTTTTTCTGTAACACGAATATCATTTAATTTTTTAAATTTTTGTAAAAAACATTACCCATTATTTTCAGGCAAAAAAAATTTATATTTTGTATAGTTTGTAATTTTTATATTTTGAACAGGGTTTTTTAAGCTGTTTTAAACTCACAATACATTCTATAAAAAAAATTGTGTTTTTTTCTAGGTTTATCTGTCAAAACAAATGCGTTTTGTATGCAAATGCAATTTTTGGATGCTTTAAAACCTGTTGAAAATATAAAAATTACAAATTTTAAGGGAATGTAACTAATGGTGGCCAGTTCCCAGTGCAGATTAGGAGTTACACTAAAAAAAAAAAAACAATCTTATAATCACCCCTGTCTTTAACTGGATAAGCCATAGGTGGGCAGAGCAGGCGATAGTCGAAAACGATATATGCTTAAAAATAAAATATAGCATTAGAATTTTTATTTTTTTTTTTTGAATCATTTGCTCCAAATTATTTTTAAATAAATTTTTAACTTTGAAGCAAAAATAAATGAAACAACTCCTATATAAATCACTTGTTTCATTACATCAAAAACAAGTGATCTTTAATAAAAATATGCCAATTAGGAGTTGTTTTTCACGGGTGACAAGATGTTAATATTTCGTATGGGGGTTGGTTGCATCGAAGTGTGCTGGCATAGCAATCTAATGGTTCCGGCTTCGAACCCCGGAACCGCCAATGAATTTATTTTGTTGTTTAATACAATTATTTACTTTTATGATGTGAGCAAGATTATTCAAGTTCAAGACCATTTGTTTTTTGTTAAACAAAAAACCGTAAAATGTTATTTATTAATTAAAAAAGTTTTCTGTCCGCTAATTGAAAGCATACTTTATCTACTGAAAGGTCCTTACATGTTTGTTTAACAAAAACAAATGATCTTGAACTTGAATAATCTTGCTCACATCATAATTTATGATAAAAGATCGTAAACAAACTTTTGGTTTTCATTTTTTAAAATTTAAAAGTAAAGGGTCCGCCAAATAACTTTCTTTTTTGAACTCCTGAACCAATTGGACTTTGTATGGCGTCATACCAAGGTCTTTATGCAAAATTCGTCTCAATGATGTCTCCGAAATCTTCAATTGTTGAGAACGACGGTGAATTGATGTTGTTTTTGGCTTTTCACGCTTTGGTTTATCGATGAGGATGCCAGTTTCTTTCACTTTTTTCACAAGATAACGAACATACGGACCATATTCGTTCAGCGGAAGGATAAAACTAATTATCTGTCAAATCAGACATGAGCTAAGTGTTACCATTCACGAAATAAGCACTAGTTGAAAAAAAAAACGTTAGATGGCGGACCCATTATTTACTTTTTTTAGTTTTTATGACAAAATAAACATTTTTTAGAAAATATACGATTATATTACCAATTTTTTCATATATCAAAGCCTTAGAAAAATCTATATTAAGAAATTCTTAATAAACAAAAATAACTGTATTTAAAGACAAATTTATAAATGCAAGCATTTTTTTTGTTTATTATAGTATATCATCAAAAAAGAATAAGTCTGCTGAAGTCAACTATCATGTATAGCAAACGATAGCTCAGGGGTAGGGCGTCAGCTTGGCATGACCGAGTTAGTGTGTTCAAACCATACACCATAAACCATACACCAGCCACCAGATTTTTTTTAATTAAAAAATAAATAAAAGCATTTAAAAAATAACATTGATTTCATTGGTTTAAATTTACATTGATTGCTATTAAAATGGACAACTCCCTTGTTATGACAAGCCAATGTTAAATTCACCGATAAAAAACCCAAATTTGAACAACATCCGATTCAACAGTTGCAGTGTTTCTATTACTCTTTTTACCCTCACTATTTTTGCTGGGTATTTATACCCAGCGTGGCTACTTGACTAGGAAAGATGATCCCAAAATTGTCAACTTAAGCAAAAGCAACAAAAATTAAACTTCTTTGTAAGACAATAATTATGACCCGAATTCAATCAAATTGATTTTATTTTGAAAGTTTTAAAATTGAGTTTGTTTTTGAGAATATTTCATTGTGATATCTACTTCTGTTGATCAGTTACACGATTCCAAAGTCAGAAATCGCTTATTTTTTATACTACTTACAGGAAAATGCGTGTTGTTTAAGCAAAAAAAAAAATAAAATAATGGGAATTTTTCTGTCACCAGTAGTATCATTTTGACATTTCAATGGTACATTGCTATTTGTTTTTTTTTAATTTTCTTTTAATGTAATGATGAAACCATGAAATAAACAGGGACAATATCCACCCAGAGGGAGGAAACTGTAAGTTTTAAAATAGCACTTTAAAAAAGCAAACATTTCATTTGATTCAAAATGAAAAAATTCCTTATATATAAATTTTGTTTGTCTCTTAAATAGCTTAAAGAAATATTTAATATTTGTTTTTCTTAAATTGTTAAAGAAATATTTTAAAATTTAATCGGATATGGTTCGAAACTACTGTTACACTTAGAATACTATGTAGGGGAAAGACCACATGTAGTTAAAAACAAATGAAATTTCACTTAAAGAAAGGACGACTTACATTTCAGTAAATTCAACTAACATTTTTCATTTGTTTTTTAATGTTCAAGAAATGTACCACAGTTGTAGAAAAAATAACCCACAATTGTAGTAAAATATAAACAAATATTTATTTTTTTATTTTTACATAACAAAAACGATTGTAAAATGAATGTAAAATCATAAAACTGTCATTTGTTGTTTTTTTAAATGAACTACAAGGTTAGTAAAAAAATTAATTTGTTCTACAAATGCCTGACATTTACATTAAAAATACAGAAACTCTATTACAACACAAACAACTACATATTTTTAAAGTAGAAGTTCCCTGAGTGTATGAAGGTTAAATTAGACAGCAAAAGGTTTACATATAAGACCCCGTCCCCTCCTAATGGGTATGATAATCGAATTTGTGAAACTTTGAAGAACGTTTTTACTACTTAAACATTCCAATAACCAAAAACATTTTTTTCCAGTCTCTAGGTGAAGTTACGTGCAAAATTTTTAGATTCTAGCTTTGCTGCAAAAATTAAAAAAAAAATAATAATAATTTTCAAGCCGCATTGTCGCGAAAACAGCTATTTTATTTAAAAATTTGACCTCATAATTGTAATTATCTCCAAAGTATTTAATAGATTGGATGTATCGAGTTCTATGGTATTAAATTTAATATTAAATATTTTTAAAAATTTTAAATTTTTATTAACCTATATTCGAAACTTTTTCGCTATTTAGCTACCTTAAGATGGCAACTTTTGTTCGTCGATTTTTGGTAATTTACACTTTTAATATGCAGTCACATTGATTGGGCATTGAAGAGGTGGAAAATTCCTATGTCTAGCATTTTGAAAAACAATAGTGTATACGTGAAATGGTTAATGGATAACTTAATGTCAAGTTTAAGACCTGGTTGTAAAACATGATCCGACGGTTTTACAATTAAGATTACAAAAATACCTTACGGATGGAAGTGTTCAATTCACAGGTTGTTTTGATAATGAAAATAATAATTTACCTGCCCGCGTTAAAGAAATTGCTGGTTATACAAAGCTGAAGACAATATCGCCATCTAAATGGAAACATTTACAAGACTAAAATATCCAGCCAGAAATTGCCAATGGTCAGGCAAATCAAGCACTGGTAAAGCACTTTATTTTTAGTACCATTTAGTACAAATTAAAGAACTGGTACGGCGCTTATTTACAACGTGATTTTTAACGCTTTGTCAACGTTAGTAAAACGTGCTTTTAAAGCACTGATTTTAAAAAATCTACTACTTCTTGTTAAAAAAATATTAAAATTGTGATTTTATGTTTGTGAAAATCTTTTTTTATACCAACTTTTTTTCAGCGTTGGCAAGTTAAATCCAACTGACGTTATGCCAGTGCTGGAAAACTAACACAACCATCAGTTATCACTTGGTTACGTTTTAAGCTTTCAAGTATTATGTGCCTCTTTAGTTCAGTGGGTAGAGCAATATTGCGGCCAGGGTTCGAGTCCTGGCAGGACCAAAACATTTTTAAACTAATTTTTGTTTTCATTTTATTTGGAAAATCTATTTTTATATCACATATTATTAGGTTTTGCCTGTGTTTCGCCAACGTTGACAATTTCGTTTACCCTGTGCTTTGCAAACGCTTTGAAAAGGAACGGCCAAGCTCTACCCGGTGTTATCATATTGGGGTTGGCAAGGCGCTTAAATCTTCAGAAATCCAACGATCTGCCAACGCTAATACCACCGTTAAACGCACTGGGCCAACGCTTTGACATTAAAATTTCACTTTTAGATCCATTACTTGTCTGAATATATATTATATATATATATATATATAACGGGTTTTTCAATAAGGACTTGACAACTTTTTTTTTTAAATCAAACGCAAACCATTTGAGATGTTTCCAAAACTTTATTATCGACTTGAAATACAATCAAAACATTTATGAGTGGAAATCGACTTCGTTCATATGGCCACCGAGGGCACGTAGGCAGTGGTCGATTCCTGGGACCCAATTTGCGGTGACTCGGTCACACATTGCGGCCGTAACGGCCGCTATTTCGCGTTCATGTTGGCTCTGAGTTCTTCCAACGTCGTCGGCTTGTCATAGACCAATGATTTGACGTAGCCCCAAAGAAAGAAGTCTAGAGGCGTTAAATCGCACTAACGAGGCGTCCAATTGACTGGTCCATTTGAGATAACACGCTCACCAAACTTACACTTCAATAAATCGATTGTAACGTGTGCTGTGTGGCTCCCCTCCTGTTGAAACCACATGTCGTCCAAGTCCAAATTAAAATTGTAATTATTATTTAAATGAATTTAAAACATAACTGAAATTTATCCATATATAAATTATTAAATATAAATTTTAATATAAGCTTTTAAAGCATTATTTTACATTCTGCAGACAAGCCAAATGGCTTCGCGGAATTAGAATTAATTATTTAAAATGTATATTAAATGATATTAATAAATATAAAAAAAAAAAAAAAAAAAAAAAAATTCGGGCTAAAAATAATCGGTAATCATGGCGCGATAACGATCGCCATTCACAGTAACGTGACTATCGTTAGTGTCGACGAAGAAATATGGCCCAATGACGCCGCCGGCATGCAAACCGCACCAAACAGTTATTTTTTGTGGATTCATGAAGCACATATGGATTTTCACCAAACCAATAACGCATATTTTGCTTATTGACGAACCCATTGAGCCAAAAATGAGCTTTTTAAGTTAATTGGAGTTAAAGCTCTTAAAGTTGCGGTCACCGACTCCGAATTTCGGTAGTACATTTTTATAATTTGCATACGTTGTTCGTTCGTGTACTTTACCATGATGAAAATGTTGAGTTTACTGAAAAAAAAAGGAAAGTAACAATTAGATGATCAGTGAAATAGTGCGTTCACAAATAAATTCAAAGTTGTCAAGTACCTATTAAAAAAACCCTTTATGTACATACTATTTTTATTTGTTAATTTATTTCCTAAATTGTCATTTGTTTTATTAACTGAAACAAAACATGTTAAAAGTGCATTAAACATTAATAGGTTCAGAATAACACCTATAAAATCTTATCAAAATTGTTGGGCTAACGTACTTCATTAGGTAAGTAACTAATGGATATAAAAAATAAACAGAATTAATAAAAGATATTGTAGAAGAAAGATAAATTGAAAAAATTTCGTTCGCGTACGAATCAGTTTTTACTCTCCTGAACAATTGTATTTAATATAAAGCAAATCAGAAGACATGAGGTAAAAAAATAACAATTTTTTCATTATCTACCATTTATCTGCTATAAAAAAACATCGAATTTGCTAATTTTGATCCCACTTTTTAACCTCTAAACTTGAGATTACCTGAAGAAAAAATGTGTGCCTAAATTTGTTTTTCCTACAACACATACAAGTTTCTGAAATGTTGAGGTGAAGAGGAGAAGAATAAACATTTTCCTCTAAAAATTGTCAACACTAATAATTTGAAATCAAACCGGTTTCTGCCATTATTTTTTTAAATGGACAGGCTTCTTCAGTGATTTTCCATTATCAAATTGTATTATTATTTGAAATTTCATTCAAATTTGCGGATTCACTACTGTGTAGTTTCCTTGTTAATCTAAAAATATGCGTAAAATATAGATGGTAATTAACATACATATAATATAATAATTTATTCATATATAATTTTTTTTTTCTCTCTGTGTATCCCGTAACTCTTATGGCAAAACATGAACTTTCGTGATTAAATTTTCTTTTAATTAATTTAGTTTCACAATGACTTCCTGCTGAACGTTTTTTTTTCCCAAAATCTAACTATTTCTCTAAAAAATGTCAAACACAAAGTCCATAAAAATGTAATTTCTGCAATTACTATAAATTTTTGAAATATTTAAAGAAAAAAAAAAAACAAAAAACTTCATATTTTAAATAAAAAAAAAAAAAATTCTAATATAATTTTATATCAAATTAGATTTGAAATTACAAGCTCTCTAAATTTAAACTCGCAACACTGAACTCACTACCAACACTTTTGTGAATAGCAGTCGGTGAGTGGCATAAACAACAACTATACCCTGTATTTAAACAACTATCTGAAACTTCTATCCATTTAAAGTTTTATTTATACTATGTATATACATCAAAATAATTTTCTGCTTTGAATACGAACGATAGACAATAGACTTAACTTTCTATATTCCACTGCACAACATTTCCTTCTCCCCCTTGACCCCCTTCTACTTTAAGTTTGAATAGAGGAGAATTTTGGTATTAAATTTTGAAGACTTCAAGACAAATAAGCATAAACCTTGTATCTAACAGAATACAATTTTGTTTTAACAAGAGTTTGTATGTGGTTGGTTGGCTTGTGGGTTATTCCGCACACATACACATACACACACACACATATACACATACACAAACACACCAACACAGTCACACATATTTGTTGCTCAAAAACCTATGAATGAATAAAGTTTTTGGAGTTATTTTGCACATATACAATTTTCTAAAAATATTTCATTCTTTAGACGGAAAGTTTTACAAATTTCCTCAGAACTGGAGCCTAGATATAAAATGGACCGGTGGCCATAACAATGTTCTTTGATATTAAGGATGGACAAGTTAGGCTCTTGTGAAAAGTTACCGAACTTAAACTGAGCAGTGTTGCCAAGTTAGGGGTTTTCACCTTAGTTTTTTTTTTTTTTTTTTTAAAGAGAAGCAACACTCAGGAAATTCTTCATATTAATTAATGTGTTGCTTTCTTTGGAAAGGGGATAATGGAGAGATGGAAAGGTGGTGAAAGATGAAGGGCTTCAAACATGGCAACACTGTAATTGCGCGAGATGATAAGTCTTAGAACAGTTGTTACTCGCCACCTGTTGGAGAATTGGCGAATTTATTGAAGCTTTATTGGTTTCATAGCCCTGATTCATTATTTTACTTCGGTGAGGTTAAGTGCTATGGGAACACCGAAGGTGGGCGCAGCGATACATATAAGTGATATAAAACTCATATGGGACTTTTTAGTCGTGTAGGGGGATTAAAAATATAATATAATATATATAAAATATATATATAAAAAGCGTTAAATTTTTTTTTATTATTTTGGCCAAATTTTTGGATTAATTTTAAATTTTTTTTAGATTGTGGGTATAATTGAAGTCACTTGACTCATTAGAAAAATAAAATTTTAGATTCTGACAATGAAAACAGTAAAACTCTAACAAAATTAGTGTATTTTAACATTTTTATTCATAGAATTTCAAATAAAAACAAGAAAGTGTTGATGATTTAAGAACTAATAATATTTAGTGCGATTTTTCTTTGTAGTAGAGTTGGGGTTTTTCCCGGGACGGGATTCCGAGGAATTCCGCTCTGTTTTCAACCCCAAAATTCTGGAAATTTTCTGCAGGATTTCCCGGGATTTTTTTTTGTTGTTTTCATTAATTCACAATAACTTTTACATAAAAGCTTAACAGTTATTTAAAAAGTTAATCGGTAAAGTTGTTTCAATTGAATATACAGTTAAATTACCATAGAAATATATTTTTAACTTTATGTCTGTTATTCAATAAACAAAATAAACAAAAAACGGACTTTCGGTAATAGTTAAAATATTCAGTTAAAATTTTATATTCAAAAGAAACAGCTGTTTTATTATGTTGAGTATTGCAATAAACAAAAACAATCTATTGTTTTTACCGATTTTGTCTATTAATTTTTCAACAGTTTAAAATAAACTAAAAAAAAGACAATAGTTTCAAACGAAAAGTTATTAGTTCTTTTTTTTAACTGATTTTCGATTGATTTAATGTGTATATTCAGTAAATTGGTATATTAAATTTTTTCCTTTAATTTAACTAAAATTTAACAATGTGAATTAAAGAATTACTTATTAAAGTAACAAATTCATTTCTTCTTATTTTAAACGAGCTTAAGATCATTTATTTATTAATTATAATTATTTATTTCCAATATTTCGTCTCCACATTGGGTGACTTCTTCAGGAAACAATTATTATAATCAAATTATAGGAAACAATTATTACAATTTGATTGTAATAATTGTTCCCTGAAGAAGTCACCCAATGTGGAGACGAAATATTGGAAATAAATAATTATAATTAATAAATAAATGATCGTTTAAAATAAGAAGAATTAAATAAAAGAAGATCAAAGAAAACTTTATATTTTAAAAAAGTAACAAATTCATTTAATAAAATTTTTGTGGTTGTTTTTGAAACAAGAAACACACAAATTCGCCTAAAAATTTGTGTGAAAAACACTCACTTTTGAATTTAATTTTTTTTTAATTTCTAGCCGAATTTTTTTGACATCTGCATAGAACTAGTGGAAGAGCTATACAAGTTTTGAGACTTTAGAAAACGGTCTCATTTGTGGACACCAAATTTGTTGCCAATCGAATTCTGGTGGTTACGACAACATATTAAATTTTAGTGTCAGTCGTGAAGTCTCATTCGATATTATATTCCACTTAAATATTATTACGTTGCACAACATTTTTTTGAAATTAAAATAATTTTTGGATTTTTCAAGTATTGAACCGTGGCCTTCCGATTAATAGTCCACTGTCCTGCTCATTGCACTACCATATCTTTTAATTTTCTTTAAATCATTGGCTGTTTGAACATTTAGTATTTTATTTTAATTTAAAAAATATCAGAATTTTTTGCGTTTGTCTTTTCCAGGATTTGACCTCGGAAACTCAGAGCAAATGGTTACCGCTCTACCCATTACGCCGCAAACACTTATAAATGTTGAGTGCTAAATATGAATGTAAATATTTTGTTAGGAAAATAAACATAGTTTAACATAAATTGCCAATACCAATCATTAGTTGCATATATAATTAATGTAATCCAAAATTTGGTTGGATTACAATAATTTAATTGTATATTTGGTTGGGTAATCCGTATTTGCAGTTAACACTTTTGATTATCGACAATTTTTTAAAAAATTTGATAGCTGGTACCAATTTTTTTTAGCATTTTCACTCAATAAATGTTTTGCTTCTACCGTAAACTATTACTACCTGAATTTTAATTGAAAAGTTGATTGGAAATACCAATAGTTGTATAATAGGATTTTTTAGTTCCTGTTTCCTCTTTTTAATTGCCAGTACAGTATTTTTGCTTTTTTAATAGATTGTAGGCAATTCCTAATGAAATAACGTCCTATCAAATAAATTTTTATGGTTTTGGCCGAATTCCAACCAATCTTTTTTCTGTGCTTATGATAAATTCATACCCCAAAGTATAAATATTTAACTTTAATTTGTTTGAAACTTGTACAAAAAAATTTCAAACTTGTATGGAAATCGAAACAAAAAGAAAGTCCTGATTTTTTTTTTAAGTTTGATTTAACCGGGAACCCGATAGTGTGATTTTTTCCACATTAAATGTTAAAATCGAAAATCTTCTAGATTAAACAATACAAAACGGCGTTGTATAGACTGTATGGGAATATGGCTTATTAGATATTGTCGTAAGTGAAAATAATACCAAAAATAAATTTAAAAACAGCACTATTTGTACCAAAATTTTAAAAATCTTGAAAATTATTCATTAATATGTCAAATAGACTTTCTTGTTTTTTCTTCGTTTCGTTTTAATGTTTTTTCTTATTAAGGTTTACGGACAATTTTCAATAGATTCCCAGCAAAAAATAACCCCCATATGGTGAGCAGTAACTACATTTGTATGCTTTCAAGAAAGCGCTTCACTGTCTTGCATACAATAAAGCAATTGGGAAGGCATTTTTCTGTGCTTCCCTTAATGCATTCTATTGGAGCAGTAAATAATGCATACAATGAAACTGTAAATAACGCATTAATTTTGTCAATATGCAAAAAAGCGCTTCTCATTTCCTATGAATTCATGATTTTATTGCTTCTTAGAGCACATGAAAGAAGCGCTTTTGACCTGCTAAAAACAGACATACAAAGACAAAAGAGAAAATGCCAAAAATTATACTTTCCATAATCGTTTCGGAAGCTCTTGGTAATTAAGTAATGCGTTTCAGAACTGCTTCTGGGTAAGCATTTTTTTTGTTGGATTAGCAATACAAAACTATATATTTTTTTTCTTTAAAAATTTATGTTTTTATATATATTTTTAGGGTCCATAGATTTTGTGTCACGTAAAATATTTCGCTAACAACATGTGCTAAAATTTTGCAAGTTCTATTAAGGGATGTTGTAATATTCACAGATAATAAGTGAAGTTTTCTCTTTAATTCCAATTATATTCTACATCCTTAACATAATTGCAATTGATTGATACGATTTTAAATGATCCAAGTCCATACCTTAAAACCATATTAAAAGATATTCGTAGTTTATTCTGGTATATGAACTAATAAGAAATTCAAAGCAAAACAAAAAAAAAAAAAATAGATTTTGGTCTAAGATAAAATTGGGTCTTCACATTCGTGATTTATGTCCTAAAATCTTTTAGAATTGATAAGGTCCCATGTCCGATGCATTTTTAGTGTTTAACTGTGTTATTTAACAAAAGTTTCCTAAGCATCAATATAATAGTTTTTATGTGTATATTTTTATGTGTCTACACCCAAATTGTATACAAATTTATTAGTAAATTTATCCATAAGCAATGCTTAGTACCTACTACTAAATATTTATATCTGTATATTGTTCCTGATAGTCTATGGTAGAACGAAAACAATTTATTTCTAAATAATGTGCAAAATTTGAATTTTGATGCCTTCAAATTATCACCAACCAAAGAAACTAAAGTAGAATATATAGATTTTCTCGTGTCTGTGTATAGATAATAATTTGTTAGTATGGGGTCTTGTTTTTGGCAATACATACATAAAAATTAGAACAGACTCTTAATATAACTTTACTTAGAAACTCTAATACACTTGGGATATTATGTAGGTCTAGAGGAAAGCAATTGTAGTCAAAAGAAAATGAAATTTCACTTGAAGAAAGGACGACTAACATTTCATTAAATTCAACTAACATTTGTCATTTGTTTTTAATGTTAAAAAATTACTAACAATTGTAGTAAAACTGAACCACATATGCGGTAAAAATAAACAAAAATTTACTTATTTTATTTTTTTAAATAACAAAAAACATTTATTGTAAAATCATAAAACAGTCATTTGATGTGGTTTGTTTTTTTTTTTTAAATGAACTACAAGGTTAATAAAAAATTAAATTTCTTCTACAAATGACTGACATTTATTTACATTAAAAATAAAGAAAAAACCCAAACAACTAAAAAATTTTAAAGCAGAAGTGCCCTGAGTGTATATATGAATGAATAAGTACAAGATATCGTTTTATCCAAAATGAAAGAAATTTTGAATATTACACTATTATTATATATAATTTTTTTTCTATGAAACCAAGAAACCCACAATAAATTCGCCAACTCTACATCAGGTGGCGAGCAACAACTGTTCTAAGACTTATCATCTCGCGCAATTACAGTGTTGCCATGTTTGAAGCCCTTCATCTTTCACCACCTTTCATCTCTCAATTATCCCGTTTCCAAAGAAAGCAACACATTGATTAATAGGAAGAATTTCCTTAGTGTTGCTTCTCTAAAAAAAAAAAAATATATGATCAAAAAATATATATACATACATTAACATATGTAATTATGTAATTTACATATAATGTTATGCAATACCATATATCATGTCATGCAATAGCATATGTCCTGCAATAACATATATTTATATAAAATAATGCATATTATAGTTTTTTCAATCAAAATATAAATTACATTTTTAACTTTATTTTTTTCAATGTACATATACCAAGCTTTAGCTTGACCTAAAATTTTCGAGATAATATTTTTTTGCGACTAGCGCAGGTAATGATTTGTAACTCTGTCAGTTTTTAAGCGATTTTGAATTTTTTAAACGGTATTCAAAGAAGATTGTCCAGTCTTTCCAAATATAAATATATTAAAAATCAACAAATTGGGTAATTTTTGACTCCACTTTCCAACCCCTATTATTGAGGTTGCACACCTGAAACAATAAATGTTTTTTGTCCTTTACAAGTTTCGTGCAAATCTGCCGATTCAAAACTGTTACACATTTTTTAGTGTTTTTGCGCATTTTTAGCGGAATTAGTTTTAAAAACAGTATTTAAAACAAGATATAATTTTATACACTTAGGATACTACACACAGAGAAATAAAGTGCTAACCGAATTGAAAAGTGTGTTTTAATGGTAAAAAACTTATAAATTCAGTTAGTACAACGATATTTACATTAGATTTTTGAATTAACCGATCTTAGTTGTGAGAACTAATGTTCTAGTGTACCAACCTAGTGAAATTCGTAATAACCGAATTTGAGTCGTATTAACCGAATTTCAGTTGGCAAATAGTTAAATGTTTCTCTGTGTGTATGTAGGTAAAGACCACTGCAAATGTAGTTAAAAACAAATGAAATTTCACTTAAAGAAATGACGACTTACATTTCAGTAAATTCAACTAACATTGTCATTTGCTTTGTAATGTTCAAAAAATTAACCACAATTGTAGTAAAAATGAACCACATGTGTTAGTAAAAATAAACAAACATTTATTTTTCTCATTTTTTGTAAATAACAAAAAAGTACTGTAAAAAATGAATGTAAAATCATTGAAGAGTCATTTGATGTGGTTTGTTTTTTAAAAAAACTACAAATTTAGTAAAAATTAAATTTGTTTTACAAATGACTTACATTTAAACTGTATTACAACCCCAAACTGTATTACAACCCAAACAACTACATAGTGGTGGTTTTCAAACTAGTTCAAGAACATGGTCTATTAGTAGTAGTCTTAATTCAAAATAATCATAAACTAAACTAAAATTAAAACAAGTTCTGTATTACAATTTGTTATTCCACAACCAGATAGATCTTTGGCAAAACAAGTTTTGCTGGGTATCTTCCGACTATAACACGAAAATAGGGAACAATTTATGAACATGTTATTAATATGGTTAAGCTTGTTATAAAAGTTTTTTTTACAACATAGATAGTTTGAAAAGTTATGTTTGGTTTTTAACTTAAACGAAACGAATTCTAGATAATATTACAACACATTCTTTATCAATTTAAGCTAACCGATCAAAAAAAACTTACATTGATTTTTTTGCAAATAGAAAGCCATGTGTAAAGATTTATTGTAAAAAAAGATATCATATTCTAACAAACACATAACAAAGTTGGGCGTTAAATATAGAATTTGAAAAATAAATTTTCAAATATTGACTTAAGTTTTATTTCCATGTGAATATGTTTGAAATTTTAAAAAATTCATGTTAATTTTGTACATACATTTCTGATCTTAGAATTTTGATTCGGAATTGCCATTATAATTTGAAATGTTAGACCGTGCGACACATGGAAAAATCAATATATTCGTGAAACTACCCAGGTGGAAAAGGAGTTTTTAAAAGCACTTTAAAATGTTTGCACAAGCGTTTTCAGAACATTTCGATTTACAGGTTTAAAGCGATTTGAAAACGACCCAAATGATAACCATGATTTAACCCCACTGGATTATTTTCTCTTTGGTTATGTTAAGTCACTTGTCTACGTCGATAAACCACAAACAATTGAACACATGGAAATCAACATTCGAAGAGTTATCGCAAATGCTGCGAAAAGTTGTTTGAAAATTGGTGTTCCAGATTGCGCCTTTTACGCGAAAGCCGTGGCGGACATATGAACACATTAATCATATTTAAACATTAAGTTCATAAAATTGTTCTTTCCAATAAAGCCCGTTTCATTGATAATAAAAATATATTTAATTGTTTTTTTATGATTTAGGCTTCTGTCACTCTATAAAAAACACCCGATGTAAAGTTTTCCCTCAGCCTTAAAAACATTCCAATATCAACTTTAACACACTGTTCCAAAATTTGCACGCCTCCAATAAGGTAGCGGAGGCGACTTCAGATACTTAAACATCTACCTAATCTGTTGGAAAAATCCCTACTTTTAAATGCAGACATGGCAGCAAAAAATGTAAAAAATCCCATTTTAGAATATTTATTTTTATTTTTGGGAATTCTTTACAGAAATCATAAATTCTGACATCTACTTAATATATTTGACGTTAAGTCTAATTAAGTCCAAAACATCATTGGATTATGTCTATTTTATTAAATGGTGAAAATTTACAGTTTAACAAAAACCGCAATTTTTACTTTTCGTGATAGCGAACAATTATACCCAAACATTTTTTTTAATAACAAAAGTACTTGAAAGTTATCGAATGTGCTTTGTTTATCAGTTAATGCATCTACAAAAACTTTTTTCATTTGGTACTCCATTTGTCTAAAATTTTC
This sequence comes from Delia radicum, assembly GCA_021234595.1. Classification (NCBI taxonomy): domain Eukaryota; kingdom Metazoa; phylum Arthropoda; class Insecta; order Diptera; family Anthomyiidae; genus Delia; species Delia radicum. Next base: position 101,680,376 of record CM037855.1, read on the forward strand.
TTTCAAATAATAAGAACTAAAACGAAAAATGAGGTCAATAAAACAAACACGTTTCCCTTATTTTTTTCTCCTCTATCACATATCCGAATTTATTAAGATCAGAGATAACCCACTGCAAATTCTCCTATCAGTCAATTATTTTAAGCTTTTAATTTATGAAAATTTTACAAACTAATTATATATTATTCATTACTATTTATAGCTAACAAATCATTAATGTCTCTTTTCAGGTATGTTTAATTTCACTTTGCTGGTCTGTATATATATTTAAGTGAGTACAGAATGATTATAAATTATATTTCACTTATTAAATATTTAAGAATATCTTAAAAATTAATAATTTTTAATTAATTCAAATATTTGTTCATTGAATTTTCATTTACATAGTTTGTTTTTCCACTAATCCATTATTTAATGGCTACATTAATTTTTTTCATTATTATTGTTTGATTTGTAGTTTCACAAGAACACTTTCACAAGAATATTATGAGAAACCTCGAATCAGTCATAACATCGCTTTAAGGTATTTTCTTGTTGTTTTATCTTTATCTTTCTATTTTTGTTTTTGTATTCAATCATCAACTATACAAAAGGCTACTGTTTTTAGCCTTAAGGATTAAAACAAAAGGATATTTTTGTCTTTCGTTGAATGCTTGAAATTAGCATGATAAAAATTGAAAACGCAATAAACGACAGGATTGTTGAGTGAAATACTACAAGTAAACAGCACAAAAAGAGCTATTTAACTATTCGTAGATGTGACCTGAGGCATAAATTTATTTTATGCATAAAAAAGTGAATACATATTTAAATAAAATGTTTTTTTTTTTTTTTTTTGTGGGAGAAATTAAAAGCCTGCTTTATAATGAAATATTAAATTGGAAATGTGTTGTATAATGTAAATAATCAAGTATTAATTGAAATACAAATTTATTATTTCTGTTTTAAATGATAGGAGAGGTCTAATGAATGCGGTTAGGATAAATATACAACATTAAACTCATTATTGACACCAGTGTCCCAGTACTTTTAAACGGTTTATATTTTTTTTTACTGGATAAAGTATGATTCGGTGGTTTGTCTTGACTACAATCATGAATAAAAAGATGGTGGAGAATTGCTAGCCAGAGTTGACAAAAAATTATTTGAAAAAATCTATTTTTTAACGTTTATAGATGAAACTACTTTCAAAATCCTAATCATTAATAGTTTTAAATAATATGAAAATGTAGTTTTATGTAAGAAATATGTTGCTCGTTTGTATGGATTTGGTATGCATTTGATCGGATGTTGTAACGATTTGACTGGACGAGAATTTTCAAATACACGAAGTCTCAAATATCCAAATATATTTCGTTTTCATGTCAAAACATAAGAAGTGCTATCGAAAAAAAACCCGAAATCCGTTTTCATTCACAACTGCAGGACTAAAACGTGCAAAATAGTAGTAACGCTGTCGGCCATTATTTCGCTTACAAATGGAGTTTTTTTTGACGCTTTTGTGCTGCAATAATTAATAGAAATGGACCACTTAAAAAAAAATAAAAATTGACAGTTTATAGTAATTAAATGTGCTAAGTCCCAAAACTTATTTAACAATTGTGAAAAGCAATCTGATGTAGGCGTTTGTCCCTATCCGGATTTCATTCCTGCCTAAGGAATCTTCAGGGGACTTGTTATTAGAATTTCAGAGATATTTGTTATGTTAAATCACAACTCAATGAGAATTTCTTGTCCTCGTCTTGGAGCGAGATTCAAAATTTAAAATATCAAAGAAAAAACAAAAACAACAACAAAAAATTGTCACAATTGGCTTGTCATCTTCCAAATACTACTCTGTTTTTTGACAGACCTAGCAATGTAGTGACGTTTATTCAAGTAAATCAACAATAGACAATCATATGTTTTCTATTAGTGTCAGTTACATTTTAATTTGCACAACCTGCATATTTGTTATTTAAATTTATTTTCATCGGATAAACATTAATTGCATTTATAGTAATTAAGTGCTAAAGTCCCAAAACTTATTTAACAAATTGTGAAAAGCAATCTGATGTAGGCGTGTCCCTATCCGGATTTCATTCCTGCCTAAGGAAATCTCAGGGGACTTGTTATTAGAATTTCTAGAGATATTTGTTATTTAAATCAACAACTCAATGAGAATTTCTTGTCCTCGTCTTGGAGCGAGATTCAAAATTTAAAATATCAAAGAAAAAACAAAAACAACAACAAAAATTGTCACAATTGGCTTTGTCATATTTCCAATACTACTCTGTTTTTTGGACAGTATTTTGAATTGTTTTGAGCCGTTATCAGTATCCGAGTTTCTATATACTCATATACTACTTCATATCATTATATATGCTTATATGGGTGGCAATATATTACGATATATGTTTATATCTTATACTAAGTTTTAGGAAATAAATATAGATACGAGGACGGATCATATGTCCGTGAATTTTTGAATTTTCAACATAATTTTCTTTTAGCTCAATACACTTAGTCCAACGTTTCTCCAATTTTTGTATCCCTTCCGAAAAATAGGATTTTTCGAGATCCATAAATAGGCATTTGTTGATCAATAATTTCATCGTTGGAGCTAAATCTCTTTCCACCGAGCCATTTCTTTAGGAAAATATGGCGGATGAGGTACCAATTCGTAGCCCAATTCATGGAATTTCGCCATTGAGACTGCACACTAGAGTAGGGCGATTTGAACATCTTAATGGGCGCTTCGCGTTTCTGATTCTTGTGATTGTACTGAGCAAAAAGTCCACTAGACCATACGTCTACGGTGAAAACAAGCTTCACCACATTTTGACTTTTTAGCCATATTTGGTGAAATTAACAATGTTTGGGAAGGATATATCTGAGGAAGTAGGAGGAGCTTATCCAAGATTATGGTATCAATCTGTTCTTTGGAAGATTTTTCTACAGGCATTAATGCATCAATCATATTTGTGGGCCTTTTTTTTGCCGTATTTTGTGAAGTAACAATTGTGGGATGGAAATATCTTAGGAAGTAGGAGAAGCTTATCCAAGATTATGGTATCGATCTCTTCTTTGGAAGATTCTCTAGCAGATTAATGCATCAATCATATTTGTGGGTGGGGTTTAAGGGGTTAATTTTATTTCAAAATAGGGTTTTTTTGCCGTAAAGTAAAAAGTGGGAAGCTCGATTTTCACACGTAGACGTTTGGTCTAGTGGACTTTTTTGCTGAGTACAATCCCAAGAATCAGAAACGCGAAGCGCCCATTTAGATTGTTTCCTTCCATACTTATCGCCCCACCCTACTCCACACGTATGCATTATCTTGATAAAAAAAATTTCTTGACCATATGGTGTCGTTTTTTTTTAATCCTCGTTAAATCGGTCCAATAAGTTGGCATAATATTCGCCGTTTACTGTTTTTGCCTTTTGAACGTAATCGATGTGGATTATCCCGCGTTCATCCCAAAAAAGCTGTTGCCATTACATTGGCCTTCTTTGGAGCCGGTTCACCCAGAGATACCCATTGTTTAGACTGCTGCTGTGGTCACCGGAGTGTTGGTAATGGATCAATGTGTTCATTCCAAGTTACAAAATGCTGCAAAAAAAAATTTCGAATTTGCGGTTAAACAACAACTACAAACATTCCTTTTATTTGTCACACGATTACGTTTATGGTCAATTGAGAGCCAACCCGGCAGATAGCTTAAACCCAACTGATCATTTCAAATCAAAACCACACTGCCACATGAAATGCCTATGGCATCAACAATCTCACGCACCTTTACCCTTCGATCGGCCAACACCATATCGTGGATTTTTTCGACATTTTCGGGTGTTTGACCTCAATTGGCCGTCCAGAACGTTCAGCGTCATTTGTACTGTGCGACCACAACGAACAGTCAAAGTAAGTAAGCCCTTTGTTTACCATTGTAACCGATGGTGCAAAGTCCCCAAAATATTTACCAAGCTTTTCCTTGGTTTGAAGACGTTTTTTTTCGCAAAAATAATGTTTAATGAGCACTCGAAATTCACTTTTTTCCTGTTAGAAAGTGTTTTGCAACCGTCAGATAATGAACAACCGTAGTTAATTTTTAATTAGTTACTGTAGATATTACTTTAGTTAGTCTCTTTACAGGAAGAAGAAGAAGAAAACATTTTTATTGAAAAATTTTACGGACACAAGGGATACACCAGACTGCCGCAGTTTCGTCCCCCTCCTGGGACTCGTCAGTGGTTAATTTATGTGTCAATTGAACAAAGTATTTTATATTGTTAATTTGCTCTATATGAAAAACTTTTTATTTTTTGGTGTCGTACTGGTATTTGAACTCACTGCCTTAGCATCAAGCTATGCATCGTAATCTTACCTCGTAACGAGTTGTTTAGTTCTGTTAATTATTACCACAGTTGCCTGTTCAACTAATTAAGTTGAAAATTTAACACTTTAACCATTTATCACTTTAAGGCACGAAGAATGTTGATGAAGGCCGTTGCGGGCTGGAAAGTTAACTCCATTCATGCAGGTGTCAAATAACTTTTTTTCTAATTGTTCTTTTGTTATTAAAGTAAATTATCACAAATAAACTTATAATTTTTCTGTTAATATGGAAAAAATATTCATGATCTTTAACCAAACTAACCAACATCTCCACATTTAAATATATTTTCATATAATGAGGGTTGGCTAACACAGATACATCAAGACTAAATGAAAATTAAAAAAAAAGATTCCGTGTTTGTTCTTGTATAACCGGTCTTACTTTGCTATTTTAGCGGTTTGATTTTGAAATATCTTGAACTAAAGTTAAAATAATGCTAAAATACCGAAACATCGATTTATAATTTTATTTTGCAGATATAACAAAATTTAATTTGTAAAACTTTGAAAAACCCTTTAATATAAAAGATCAAAGTCGTAGTTAAAAAATTTTCTTATCGGTAGTGAGATAGACGTGACCGGCAGCCACCGTTATAATGAAAATGAAGTGTTTGCCGACCATGTATTAAGCCAAAGAACAAATAGACTATAGAAGAAACAAGGTACACACCATTGTTAAATTTATTGCATCTGATTTTAAGAGAAACTGTTTTTTAGAGGTTCTTTTTTATATACAAACAAAATTTTTGTGTAAATTATACAAAACTATGCAGAGAATACATTAAAAACACAAGTTAATTTTAAAATGTAATTCAAATAGGTTAAAAGCATGAAAATTGATTAATTAAAAGTACCACTGTTAACACCGTTTTTACGAAACTCTCTTAAAACAAGTTCACGTATTTAGAAGAGCGTTGGAAACGGCTTGTTTTAACAAATGAAACACCCAACTGTTATACTTAATATACTTTCTAGCACTGGTCCTGTTTTTTGGTTAACAAAATAGTTGTTTTGAACAATCTGAAAATACTGAAGTGCTAAATAGGGAGATTTATCCTTCATAAACAAAAAATTCGTATTGATCCATAATGTCGAACGATAGTTTATTATTTTAATTATTTTGTATAACAAGGACGTGTAAAGTTTTAGTTTATTTCTGCTTTTGAAAAAATCTGTAGTTCCT
>CM037855.1:101686031-101771586 GCA_021234595.1 Delia radicum
ATAAAAAACACCCGATATAAAGTTTTCCCTCAGCCTTAAAAACATTCCAATATCAACTTTAACACACTGTCCAAAATTTGCACGCCTCCAATAAGGTAGCGGAGGCGACTTCAGATACTTACATCTACCTAATTGTGTTGGAAAAAATCCCTACTTTAAATGCAGACATGGCAGCAAAAAATGTAAAAAATCCCATTTTTTAGAATATTTATTTTTATTTTGGGAATTCTTTACAGATAATCATAAATTCTGACATCTACTTAATATATTTGACGTTAAAGTCTAACTAAGTCCAAAACATCATTGGATTATGTCTATTTTATTAAATGGTGAAAATTTACAGTTTAACAAAAAACCGCAATTTTTACTTTCGTGATAGCGAACAATTATTACCCAAAAAATTTTTTTTAATAACAAAAGTACTTGAAAGTTATCGAATGTGTTTTGTTTATCAGTTAATGCATCTACAAAAACTTTTTCATTTGGTACTCCATTTGTCTAAAATTTTCTTTCAAATAATAAGAACTAAAACGAAAAATGAGGTCATTAAAACAAACACGTTTCCCTTATTTTTTTCTCCTCTATCACATATCCGAATTTTATTAAGATCAGAGATAACCCACTGCAAATTCTCCTTATCAGTCAATTATTTTAAGCTTTTAATTTATGAAAATTTTACGAACTAATTATATATTATTCATTACTATTTATAGCTAACAAATCATTAATGTCTCCTTTTCAGGTATGTTTAATTTCACTTTGCTGGTCTGTATATATATTTAAGTGAGTACAGAATGATTATAAATTATATTTCACTTATTAAATTATTTAAGAATATCTTAAAAATTAATTAATTTTTAATTAATTCAAATATTTGTTCATTGAATTTTCATTTACATAGTTTGTTTTTCCACTTAATCCATTATTTAATGGCTACATTAATTTTTTTCATTATTATTGTTTGATTTGTAGTTTCACAAGAACGCTTTCACAAGAATATTATGAGAAACCTCGAATCTGTCATAACATCGCTTTAAGGTTATTTTCTTGTTGTTTTATCTTTATCTTTCTATTTTTGTTTTTGTATTCAATCATCAAATATACAAAAGGCTACTGTTTTTAGCCTTAAGGATTAAAACAAAAGGATATTTTTGTCTTTCGTTGAATGCTTGAAATTAGCATGATAAAAATTGAAAACTCAATAAACGACAGGATTGTTGAGTGAAATACTACAAAGTAAACAGCACAAAAAGAGCTATTTAACTATTCGTAAGATGTGACCTGAGGCATAAATTTATTTTATGCATAAAAAAGTGAATACATATTTAAATAAAATGTTTTTTTTTTTTTTTGTGGAGAAATTAAAAGCCAGCTTTATAATGAAATATTAAATTGGAGATGTGTTGTATAATGTAAATAATCAAGTATTAATTGAAATACAAATTTATTATTTTCTGTTTAAATGATAGGAGAGGTCTAATGAATGCGGTTAGGATAAATATACAACATTAAACTCATTATTGACACAGTGCCCCAGTACTTTTAAACGGTTATATTTTTTTTTTACTGGATAAAGATGATTCGGTGGTTTGTCTTGACTACAATCATGAATAAAAAGATGGTGGAGAATTGCTAGCCAGAGTTGACAAAAAATTATTTGAAAAAATCTATTTTTTAACGTTTATAGATGAAACTACTTTCAAAATCCTAATCATTAATAGTTTTAAATAATATGTTTATAAAAAAAATATGAAAATGTAGTTTTATGTAAGAAATATGTTCCTCGTTTGTATGGATTTTGTATGCATTTGATCGGATGTAACGATTTGACTGGACGAGAATTTTTCAAATACACGAAGTCTCAAATATCCCAAAATATATTTCGTTTGTATTCAAAACATAAGAAGTGCTATCGAAAAAAACCCGAAATACGTTTTCATTCACAACTGCAGACTAAACGTGCAAAATAGTAACGCTGTCGGCCATTATTTCGCTTACAAATGGAGTTTTTTTGACGCTTTTGTGCAATAATTAATAGAAACGGACCACTTAAAAAAAAAAATAAAAATTGACAGTATTTTGAATTTGTTTTGTAGCCGTTATCAATATCCGAGTTTCTATATTCTCATATACTACTTGATATCATTATATATGCTTATATGTGTGGCAATATATTACGATATATGTTTATATCTTATACTAAGTTTTTAGGAAATAAATATAGATACGAGGACGGATCAATATGTCCGTGACTTTTTGAATTTTCAACATAATTTTCTTTTAGCTCAATACGCTTAGTCCAACGTTTCTCCAATTTTTGTATCCCTTCCGAAAATAGGATTTTTCGAGATCCATAAAATAGGCATTTGTTTGATCAATAATTTCATCGTTGGAGCTAAATCTCTTTCCACCGAGCCATTTCTTTAGGAAAATATGGCGGATGAGGTACCAATTCGTAGCCCAATTCATGGAATTTCGCCATTGAGACTGCACACTAGGGTAGGGCGATTTGAACATCTTAATGGGCGCTTCGCGTTTCTGATTCTTGGGATTGTACTGAGCAAAAAAAGTCCACTAGACCATACGTCTACGGTGAAAATCGAGCTTCCACATTTTGACTTTTTAGCCGCATTTTGTGAAAGTAACAATGTGTGGGATGGATATATCTGAGGAAGTAGGAGGAGCTTATCCAAGATTATGGTATCAATCTGTTCTTTGGAAGATTCTCTAGCAGATTAATGCATCAATCATATTTGTGGGCCTTTTTTTTGCCGTATTTTGTGAAAGTAACAATGTGTGGGATGGACATATCTAAGGAAGTAGGAGAAGCTTATCCAAGATTATGATATCGATCTCTTCTTTGGAAGATTCTCTAGCAGATTAATGCTAGGTGGGGTTTAAGGGGTTAATTTTTTCAAAATAGGGCTTTTTTGCCGCAAAGTCAACAAGTGGAAGCTCGATTTTCACCGTAGACGTATGGTCTAGTGGACTTTTTTTGCTGAGTACAATCCCAAGCATCAGAAACGCGAAGCGCCAATTTAGATTTGTTTCCTTACATACTAATCGCCCCACCCTACTCCACACGTATGCATTATCTTGATAAAAAAATTTTCGTGACCATATGGTGTTGTATTTTTTTAATCCTCGTTAAATCGGTCCAATAAGTTGGCATAATATTCGCCGTTTACTGTTTTTGCCTTTTGAAGGTAATCGATGTGGATTATCCCGCGTTCATCCCAAAAAAGCTGTTGCCATTACATTGGCCTTCTTTGGAGCCGGTTCACCCAGAGATACCCATTGTTTAGACTGCTGCTTGGTCACCGGAGTGTTGTAATGGATCAATGTTTCATTCACAGTTACAAAATGCTGCAAAAACTCATTCGAATTGCGGTTAAACAACTACAAACAATCCTTTTAATTTGTCACACGATTACGTTTATGGTCAATTGAGAGCCAACCCGGCAGATAGCTTAAACCCAACTGATCATTTCAAATCAAACCACACTGCCATATGAAATGCCTATGGCATCAACAATCTCACGCACTTTTACCCTTCGATCGGCCAACACCATATCGTAGATTTTTTCGACATTTTCGGGTGTATTGACCTCAATTGGCCGTCCAGAACGTTCAGCGTCATTTGTACTTGTGCGACCACAACGAAAGTCAGTAAGCCACTTTGTTTACCATTGTAACCGATGGTGCAAAGTCCCCAAAATATTTACCAAGCTTTTCCTTGGTTTGATTGACGTTTTTTTTTTCGCAAAAAATAATGTTTAATGAGCACTCGAAATTCACTTTTTTCCTGTTAGAAAGTGTTTTGCAACCGTCAGATAATGACAACCGTAGTTAATTTTTAATTAGTTAATGTAGAATATTACTTTAGTTAGTCTCTTTACAGCAAGAAGAAGAAGAAAACATTTTTATTAAAAAATTTTACGGACACAAGGGATACACCAGACTGCCGCAGTTTCGTCCCCCTCCTGGGACTCGTCAGTGGTTAATTTATGTGTCAATTGAACAAAGTATTTTATATTGTTAATTTGCTCTATATGAAAAACTTTTTATTTTTTGGTGTCGTACTGGTATTTGAACTCACTGCCTTAGCATCAAACTATGCATCGTAATCTCACCTCTTAACGAGTTGTTTAGTTCTGTTAATTATTACCACAGTTGCCTGTTCAACTAATTAAGTTGAAAATTTAACACTTTAACTATTTATCACTTTAAGGCACGAAGAATTTTGATGAAGGCCGTTGCGGGCTGGAAAGTTAACTCCATTCATGCAGGTGTCAAATAACTTTTTTTCTAATTGTTTTTTCTGTTAATTAAAGTAAATTATCACAAATAAACTTATAATTTTTCTGTTAATATGGAAAAAATATTCATGATCTTTAACCGAACACTGATAGAAAAATGCATCTTCTTATTGATGATGCCCTAACATCAGAATTGTGACATCAATATTATTACAAATGACATCAATGATGCAATAAGTGACATCAATTTAATGACGAACGTTATCATATAATTTTGTCATATTTTACGCGTCATCCGTGCTATGACAACAGTGACATCAATTCGATGCCACATTTTGTGCATTAATAACAGGAAAAGTACGAATAAAGAATAAAACTAAATAACGTTTGTTTGTAAAGTGTGTTTTAGTAAAATGTTAATGTTTTATTCCTTATTTTTTGTTTTTAGACGCATTTCTAAAACTTGCATAAGATACATCACATTGATGTACATTCGTTGTCAAAGCAAGAAGCACTTTATACAATATATAACATTCATATTGATGACATGTAATCATTATAAAGGGTCCGCCAAATAACTTTTTTTTTTTTGAAAATGCTATAAAAAAAAACTACTGAATATTTTCTCAAATTTCTTTTTTTATTTGAAAGTACAATCCTTCCGGTTAATAATGGAAAATAATTTCATTCAAATGGCTGCCTCGGCTGGCCATGCATCGATCGGTCCAATTATGCCTCTGGACCAAAATCCGCACCAAACAGTGACTCGTTTTGGGTGTATCGGCTTTTCAATGTATGCGTGCAGGTTTTCTGTGCCCCAAATGCGACAATTTTGCTTGTTTACATACCCGGCAAGATCAAAATGAGCTTCATCTGAAAAGAAGATTTTTTTGTCAAAATCGGCATCATTCATTTTCGCACACATTCTGCAACATTACCATGATTTTCAAAGTAATGTCGCAATATTTCCCAGCGTTGTTCAAGCATATACACAACCATATTCGTTCAGCGGAAGGATAAAACTAATTATCTGTCATCGCAATGATGACATTTTTTTTATTAAATTGACTCCGATTCGTCATTTATGTGATGCCGATGTCTCATCCCATTGATGACACAATTTAAGTTTTCGACCCTGATGACAATTTGGTTAAGTGATGTTAAGGCTGACATCACCGTGATGACAAGTGTCATGGGGTCAAAAACGAAGACATTTGTCATAGAACTGATGTCAAAATACATTAGGGTTATGACGTTTTTTCTATCAGTGAACTAACCAACATCTCACATTTAAATATATTTTCATAATAATGCCTGTTGGCTAACACAGATACATCAAGACTAAATGAAAATTAAAAAAAAAGATTCCATGTTTGTTCTTGTATTTTACATAGTTATTTTTACTTATTAAGTCTATGGAAAATTCCTTACAGACTACTATATACATAAATTTTAAATTTTTTACATATTTACAAAAATTGAAAAACATACAAGATTATTATTTTTTAATAAATGCTTTTATGGAATAGAAGATTAAACTTAAATTATATTTAATTGATTAAACAACAAGATTAGATTCCTTTTAGTGATTTGTATATTTTCGGAAATGTCAATGAATGCATATAAGTTGTTAAATTCATTGCAAATTTTGCGGAATGGATCAAAATTTGCGTAATTGGACTGAAAGTACTGCAGTTTTAAAGGCTGGTAACACCGTGTTGGTCGAGTTGGAACAACGAACTCAAGTTTGCTAAGAAGATAATCGGAATTAGTAATACCTTTAATAGATTGATCAGGAAAGATACATTTAACACAATTCTGTATAACCGGTCTTACTTTGCTATTTTACCGGCTTGATTTTGAAATATCTTGAACTAAAGTTAAAATAATGCTAAAATACCGAAACATCGATTTATAATTTTATTTTGCAGATATAACAAAATTTAATTTGTAAAACTTTGAAAAACCCTTTAATATTAAAAGATCAAAGTCGTAGGTTAAAAATTTTCTTATCGGTATTGAGATAGACATGGCCGGCAGCCACCGTTATAATGAAAATGTAGTGTTTGCCGACCATGATATTAAGCCAAAGAACAAATAGACTATAGAAGAAACAAGGTACACACCATTTGTTAAATTTTATTTGCCATCTGATTTTAAGAAAAACAGTTTTTTTAGAGGTTCTTTTTTATATATACAAACAAAATTTTGTGTAAATTATACAAATCTTATGCAGAGAATACATTAAAAACACAAGTTAATTTTAAAATGTAACTCAAATAGGTTAAAAGCATGAAAATTGATTAATTAAAAGTACCACTGTTAACACATTTGTTACGAAACTCTCTTAAAACAAGTTCACGTATTTAGAAGAGCGTTGGAAACGGTTTGTTTTAACAAATGAAACACACAACAGTTATACTTAATATACTTTCTAGCACTGGTCCTGTTTTTGGTTAACAAAATAGTTGTTTTTGAACAATCTGAAAATACTGAAGTGCTAAATAGGGAGATTTATCCTTCATAAACAAAAAATTTCGTATTGATCCATAATGTCGAACGTATAGTTATTATTTTTAATTATTTTGTATAACAAGGACGTGTAAAGTTTTTAGTTTATTTCTGCTTTTGAAAAAATCTGTAGTTCCTCTACTTTAAAATTTTGAGAACAAGGAATTTGACATTCTTCCTCCGTAAATGTTGTTTTTCTTTAGTTCTACCTAGCGTTTTAAATGTATTATATGTTCTAACTTCAGGTTCATAAGAAGCATACATTTTTAGATTTAAAATTATTTTTTAAATTCAATATTCATATGTTTTATAAATGATTTACAAGTAGTACTTAATTGGATTAAAATAAAAACTACTGATCTTATAAGATGAAATTGTATCAAATTATATATAATTTGATCGTATTTGATAGATACATCTATAGGATCAAAGTATATGAGAGTAGATCCCATGAGCTACCATGAGCTCAGCTTATGTAAGCTATTTTAGGATCAGATGAGATGTGATGTTTAGTTATATGTGATACTATATATATTATCGGAACTTTTTTCGTCGGGATGTTTAAATGAATATAACATTTGAACGTGTCAACAGAAAATGTGTATAAAAACAAAAAACTAATATAACTGTAAAAAATATTACTTGAGCCAGAGTACAAACTAAAAATTTTTTATATAAATAGAACATTTTTGGTCTTCAAAGTTTAGTAACGTCATGATGCTTGTTAGGAAAAGACCTAACCACGTGCTTGATTACTAAGAAGACAAGAATGGAGCAAAATTGATTATTAATAGGTTTTTTGTTAAAGTTCTGCCTTTTATGGAGGCTCTAACTTTTCTAAAACTTCGGGTTCTGATGAGATCTTTAGCCAGATCAAAATACTAGTATCAACCTAGCTAATATGTTTGATTTACTTTATTTTTGTAAATATACGGAGGTTGAAAGCTCGCTATAAATTGAAAATGACATAAAAATAATCTCGATGTGTATAAAAACAAAAAACTAATATAACTGTAAAAAATATTACTTGAGCCAGAGTACAAACTAAAAAAAAATTTTATATAAATAGAACATTTTTGGTCTTTAAAGTTTAGTAACGTCATGATGCTTGTTAGGAAAAGACCTAACCACGTGCTTGATTACCAAGAAGACAAGAATGGAGCAAAATTGATTATTAATAGGTTTTTGTTAAAGTTCTGCCTTTTATGGAGGCTCTAACTTTTCTAAAACTTCGGGTTCTGATGAGATCTTTAGCCAGATCGAAATTCTAGTATCAACCTAGCTAATATGTTTGATTTGCTTTATTTTTGTAAATATACCGAGGTTGAAAACTCGTTATAAATTGAAAAGAAAATTAATAAATTGGTGTAATTTTAAAGATCAAATCCTCTTCCCTAAACTGTATTGCACAAAAATTCATTTTTTTACGCGAAAAGAATAACGAAATTGAAAAAATATCCTTAATATCTCAAAAAACACATAATTAGTTTTTTTGAAATTTATTTTGCATTTACCTCAAAGTATCTCTTCCAACATATAAAAATTTCAAGTTGAAAATCAGTGGGACTCAAAAATAAACGGAATTTTTCCGAAAGAACACACAGGGAAAAATATTCATCATATTTATTAAATACTTCATATATATAAACTAATAACTATAAAAATTTGCAGTTATTATTTTTTTTCATGTTAATTTTCTTCGAAATTTTCTTCTTAAAGTCTTAACAGAGATTTTGCTAGTTTCGGAGAAAATTATCGAAAGTCGTGAAAAGAAAGGCACACTTGTACTTCATTTAAACCTAACCTTGTACTTCATTTAAAAAAACAAACCATATCAAATGACTGTTTTATGATTTTACATTAATTTTCTACAGTCGTTTTTTGTTTTTTAAAAAATAAAAAAAAATAATTGTTTGTTTTTTTTTACTATCATATGTGGTTCATTTAACTATAATTATGGTTAATTTTTTGAACATTAAAAAACAAATGACAATGTTGTTGAATTTACTGAATGTAAGTCGTCCTTTCTTTAAGTGAAATTTGATTTGTTTTTAACTAAATTTGCAGTGATCTTTACCTACAAAGTATTTAAATTAATTATTTTTATGTTTCAAATTTAATATGTATTGTTTAATATATTATCTGCATATGTTGATAAAAAATCTTTAAAAAAAAATAAAATTAAAAGTGACCTTTTTACGAAAAGCAAAAATAATAAAAAAAAAAAATACAATAAAATATGAATTTTAAGCAAAAATGCAATAAAAATATGCATTTAAAGCAAAGTTAGTAAAAATGTGCTTTAAGAATATGCTTTTAAGCTAAATATGGCACTAACAAATCGATGCCATTTTAATACAAATTCTAAGATTCGCAAAGATATTTTGTTTACACTGTTCTCAGACTTCAAGGCAAAAACATGCATTGGCATTAAGTTCTGGTCCGTGGTTATTAAATATATCATCAATAAAATTAAGTAGTTTCATTCATTTATGAACGTTTTATAAATTTTTATGAACTATATTTAGTTAGAATATTGTTCTACATTAAGTCTAAAAATTTCGAAATTTTGTTTATTTAGTACCTTACTACAAATTGCAATATTTTTTTTTCACGCATGGAAAAATTGACATGGATCTTAAACAGCAGACTACAGGTAGTTAAACTACGTACTCCGATTTTCGTTATTACGTCCCTTATCCTTTCAAAAGGACATTTAAAGTTACATCTTTATACAAATCGTTCAAATATTTGTACTTATTAAACGATGCCAATATGGATAACAGATGAAAGATAATAATATCCGCCATTCCACAAACCTATATGTCGTGGTATTTAAGAACCAAAAATTTAAAAAATTTACTTACAAAAATTTTATCCCCTAATATCCATGATTATTTTATACAAGTTCGTCAAAAGAAAAAAAACTTTTGATATATTCGCGAATTAAAGATGTTTTTTCCATTCGTTATCCTTTTAGCGAAAAAAATTTATTTTTGTGTAACACCTTTTAAAAAAGAGGATTTGATATTTAAAATGACACTAAATGTTTATTTTTCTGTTGAAAGATAATAATCTCCGCTATTCTACAAAATTATTTGTCGTGATATTTAAGAACAAAACATTTGAAATATTTCCTTTTAAAAATTTGATCCCTCAATATCTTTGATTATTTAATATAAGTTCGTCAAAAAAAAAAAAAACTATGCAATAAATTTCATAAAATTGAATTATGATTTTTGAGATATTCGGGAATTAAGAATGTTTTTCCATTTCGTTATCCTTTTCGCGAAAAAAATTTATTTTTGTGCAACACCGTTTAAAAAGAGTATTTGATCTTTAAAATTATACCAAATGTTTAATTTTCTATTGACGTGTTCAAAAGTTTGTATATACATTGTATATGGGAAAATCTACGGAACTACGATTCCATGTCACTCAGAATTTTAACATCTTTAAGAACAATATATATACTTTTGATGGTATCAGCAATTCTGAGGCAACGAATTTAACCAGGCGAACATCCTAAATTTTTAATATTTATACTGTTAATGTGCTCTACTCAATTAATTTACCCTAATTTACCCTAATATCGCTTGTAAGTTATACAAGTTTTTAAACTCTTTTGGGTATAATTTTTTCAGCCTAATTTGCCCTGTGGCGATGTCTCAACTTAAACCGCAAAAGTTGTCAACACTGAACGTAAAAACCATACGTCAATCTGGCAACGTTGTGAAACGTTGTTAGTGTTGTCACTTCTGAGTATAATATACAATAACAGAAAAAGCTAATAGGAAAGAAAACTGCAATTTATCTGCATTACATTCGAGGCCATACTTGGGTGTGATCGCTAAACGGTCATGACTTGGTATTGTTACGCTTGTAATGTAAGAAGAGCGCAGGTTTGATTCTTACAGCCGCAGGTTGTTGAAAAATGTATCATATTGAGACAATCTGACAATTATAAATACACAAATAATAATAATACAATTTAATAGAGAAAAACATTTATTCTTCTTCTTAACCTCCTCATTTCGAAATTAAAAATGAAATCGCCTAAAACCTTTGGTGGTTGATAACTCTGATGCTAAAAAATCTCCTACATGATGAAAAGAACATGTGCCCTCAGTTAGGGAATAAATGGTAGCTTTCCAAAATCTGTAACTCTGTTTTTTCCATAAATATAAATTCCAGAGATTTTTAATTTTTGCGCTTTCAGCGTCAACGTAATTTGGAAATATTTTTATATTTGCTTATAAATGACAATCAAACTAATAAAATGACATCAAATTGATTAATATGCCTTCAAAAATGAATAAAATATGACAATACAAATCTCACCATGTCTATGCGTGAAGATCTTAAAATTTTATATTTTTAAGGGCACATCCACAGTTCCTGCGAGATCGGTAGATATCAGTACTTCTATTATTGTGTGTAATTGATATTATTATTATTATCGTATTATTATTTTGGTATCCAGAGTCATTTAAGATTTAGTTTTTTAGCTTTTCTAAGATTTTTGGAGCTATATGTTATGTAGAAACGAAAGGGATAATCCGATCCTTTTAGCACTTATCATATACGGGAGATTTCAACCTATAATTCTTTAAACTGCGGAGGAGCTAATCAATTTAATGTTAAATTTTTAACGTACTGTGGAGTTAAAGGTGATGTAAAACCAAAAAATAAAATTCAATATATTTAGCACTTTCCCATAATGATTTTTATGATAACATGTACAATTCAATATATATTGGACCCCATAATTCTTTAAGCTGCGGGTATGCCTTTAATTTGAAGTTAGCCTTTTAGGAATTTCTGGAGAAAAAAATTTTGTAAAGAATTTATTTTATTTAAGTTTATCCGATTAATTTAGCGTTTTGACATAATAAGAGTAATGTTGGTTTCTACCGATCAAGACAAAATTTACCCTATACTTCTTTAAACCGAGGATGTTTCACTCAATTTTATCCGATCAATTTAATATTTACCTATAATAATAGTTATGCTAATTTCTATCATTAAAATAAGATTTGACAACGTAATTCTTTAAACCGAGCATGCGCGAGTCAATTTAAAGTTGCAGTTTTCATAAATTTGACCTCAATATCCGCAAAAACCAGATGTGTTTTAGAGATTAGATCAGAAGGCACTATGCACCGCGACCAATGTAGGTCTTTTGTGCTGCCTAAGGTTACCTACAGATTCAAGTTACCTATAAAGCCAATTATCCTATTAGGCAAAATCTTCGCGATGTCGGAAGGCGAAATGAAGCGATCACCTAGAAACCTAAGTCTCCTATCACAAAGCCTGGGACATTCGCAGAGAACATGCTCCGAGGTCTCAGACACCATCTCACAAAACCTACACAAATCCGTGTCCGATTGACCCTTCTTGTGCAGATGGTATCTGAGATTACAGTGTCCAGTTAAGTACGACGCCAGGGTCCTCAAACCCCCCCCCCCCCCCCCTTTCAAGCGACAAGAGTCGCCTCGACCCCCTACTGGAAAAAGAGATCAATCTTTTAGCCTGGCGCTGACCAGGAGATTTTTCCCAGTAACCAGAGAATTCAGACTCTCTCCATGCCCTGAGCCTTTCCCTAACATACCCCGCAGGTATTCCACAGAATGGTTCAGGACCAATCAAGGGCTTTCGGGCCCCGTGGTTGGCAAGACAATCTGCCCTCTCGTTGCCCTCATGGCCCCTCATGACCAGGAATCCACCCCAAGGTTAGAGAGTTGCCTCTACCGAGCCTATTGAGAGTCTGAATGCATTCCATGACCAACCCGGACGACACCGTATAGGCCATTAAGGCCCTCAGTGCAGCCTGACTGTCAGAAAGAATGTAGATGCGAGATCTGCGAGTTCCCCTTCGCAGGCATTCCAATGCACAGACACAAATGGCCCAAATCTCCGCCAAATCTCCGCACAGATGTGTTAGATAAATTTGGAAACAAAATTCGTACTTAGCATAGAAAGGTTACTCGAAAACGTGTGATCGCATCCCTTAAAAATCCAAAAAAATAAAAAAATTTATAAGAGGTAATTTTTGCGGTTTTTTTTGTTTATAACTTCTTCAGCACTCAAAATGTATTTTAATATTTTTTTTTTATATAATTAAGCTTATCCAGAAAAATACTGTGAGCCACTAAATAGTTTGAAATTTTTCATTTTGTGTTTTTTTTGGTTTGGCACAAGGTCATAAATTAAAAATAAAATTAAAATTTTTCATTTGCGATATTTCGAACAGCTTTGCTGTTCATCTTCGGGAAAAACTAAAACAATAATACAATTAAATAATTTAAAATCTTAAATTTAATAATCTATAATTTAACAAAAATGTAAAATTAATGATTACATACATTTACATATCTTTTAATAAAGCGTGGAGTTAAATGCGTCCTTTTCATTTTTAAAATCTGAAATCGTACGGTTTCATATGTTTTCCCCTATTTCTTACACATTTGTAAACATAAAATTCTTCTTATTTCAAACGAGCTTAAGATCATTTACTTATTAATTATAATTGTTTATTTCTAATATTTCGCCTCCACCTTGGATGACTTCTTCAGGCAATAATACTCGTATTTAAAAACTTATATACATATCGTATCGGGCGGAAAATCAAAATATTTTTTATATTTCCCGCCTTTTTAAAAAGAAATTTGTTGTAAAGGGTCCGCCATCTAACGTTTTTTTTCAACTAGTGCTTATTTCGTGAATAGTAACACTTAGCTCATGTCTGATTTGACAGATAATTAGTTTTATCCTTCCGCTGAACGAATATGGTTGTGTATACGCTTGAACAACGCTGGGAAATATTGCGACATTACTTTGAAAATCATGGTAATGTTGCAAAATGTGTGCGAAAATTGCGTTCGGATTTTGGAAGAAGAGAAGCACCGTCAGCTCCGTATGTTCGTTATCTTGTGAAAAAAGTGAAAGAAACTGTCATCCTCATCGATAAACCAAAGCGTGAAAAGCCAATAACAGTGCGTACACACGAGAATATTGCTGCTGTGGCAGAAAGTGTGCGTGAAGCGCCATCAACATCAATTCACCGTCGTTCTCAACAATTGAACATTTCGGAGACATCATTGAGACGAATTTGGCATAAAGACCTTGGTATGACGCCATACAAAGTCCAATTGGTTCAGGAGTTGAAGCCAACTGACCAACCAATGCTTTTTCGCTTCGCTAAGAGACAATTGACGCTTTAAAGGACAACATTCGTTGAAGCATTGAAATACAGCTGCACACAATCGATAATGTGCTTAAAAATTGGACCGGATCGTGTAGACTACTGCATGGCCAGCCGAGGCAGCCATTTGAATGAAATTATTTTCCATTATTAACCGAAAGGATTGTACTTTCAAATAAAAAAAGAAATTTGAGAAAATATTCAGTAGTTTTTTTTTATAGGCATTTCAAAAAAAAAAGTTATTTGGTGGACCCTTTATAATAAGTTTTTAATTATTAAAACAAATTTTTCAACAAAATTGTAATAATTGTACCCTGAAGAAGTCACCCAATCTGACGACGAAATATTGGAAATAAACAATTAAAATTAATGATCTTAAGCTCGTTTAAATAAGAAGAATTAAATAAAAGAAGATTAAAGAAAACTTAACATTTTTAGAAAAATATAAAATTTATTGCAGGGTTTTACATACTTTTGATTTTCCGTAAGCTGAAAAGTAATGACACTTTGCGCATTTATGTTTTTTTTTATCTATCCAGCATAACATATTGAGAAAGCTTTAATGCCATTTTCAAATAAAGTGTTGGCAAATTTTATTAAAAAAAAATTTTCAATAATAAAAAGTTTTTATTAAATTTTGTACTTTTAAAAATTTATTTTTAGACTCATTATTTTTGTCCATACTAGTATGCATATAGGTAACCAAATTGTTTTTATTTTCCCTAAGGTTAGTAATGATATGTCATAAATTTGCGCGATAGCCCTATATAAAAGTAATACGATTTGTAATGACAATTGTTCGTATTTGCAATACCAAAAATGTACTTTTATAACCACTTTTACGGTAATGCTGTTCTATCCTGTTTATGTCTATTTTCCATAATATTTTCACTGTAGCACAGTTGTAGTTATATCTGTATTTCGTTGAATAAAAGTAAAAATTTTCCTTTGAAATAGGACAGTTTAAATTTAAATTTGCATTTGTTACTTTAAATTTTAAATATTAGACGTGACAAAGATATTTTTACATATTATTAAAACTTTAACTGATAAAACAAGATTTGTAGACCGGATTTTCAAGATATAAGAAAATTGTATAATGCTCCACACAACATTACATTTTTCATTTTAGTTCCTATGGATGAAATAAAAAAGAAAACCAAAAAAATCTTGCCCCCGATATGATTTTTTCAATAGGTATTTTCATTTGAATTTTGTAATTCCTAAAATTTTAATTAAACTCACGATTTTTTATTCGACATTGATAAAAATGAATCAGAAATACCCCTATGGGGAATGGGACCGGTCCTGCGTGTGCCATATGATCGGCCCCTTCATGCCAGAGACCGGTCCTCTGCTAAACCCTACCCTATGTAAACAACTGGCAACTTTAACATGGGCTTGTCAGAGGAGGGGGTTATTTGTCCTGCTTTAAACCACATAGTGGCATGCCACAGGACTAACCAGAGATGGGCATACCACAAGACTGTCGCAAAAGGGGCATATCGGAGGATTAACCAAAACGGACTAACCACATGCCTATCCTGAAAGGGGCATGTCGTACAATTTAATAATTTTTAATGTAAAAAATGATAGAAAATGTAAGAATAAATTTCTAACTCATTGACTTTTTCTAGTCAATATGTATACCAGTTAGGTGATATGTCCTACTTCTACCAGTCACGGAAAGCCACAGAGAGTAAATGTGATATTGTACTTATAAGTGAACCCTACAGAACACCTTTTTCCAAAATTTGGTACGAGGACTCTACAAGGAGAGCGGCAATAATGATTGTCAACAGAAGTTTAAATATCAGCGAAGTATGTGAGGATAATGCAGGATTCGTCTACGCCATGGTGAAAGGAATTCGTATTTATAGCTGTTATTTCTCCCCAAATATGGATTATAACTCACAGATTATCTATGCTGCCCCAACATTTGCTGTGGCAATGGATAGAAGCTATGTGGTAGCCCAATTAGAGAATCCACAGAGGATAAGTCCACTCCGTGTGATATCTGCATATCGCACAGTATCCACAAGTGCCGCCTTGGTGCTTGCTGGAATCAAGCCAATAGACCTTATTGTGAGGGAACGAGGACAGATTTTAATATGTCAACGGTGGAGTATACTGGACTTCCGGGTACCAATACAAGAGAAGACGCCCACCAAATACAAATGAATGCCTGTCAGGATCGATGGAATAACAGTGAGACAGGTCGGTGGACCTTTAGGTTAATTCCGAACATTCGGTCTTGGGCTGAGAGGAAGCATGGGAAGCATGAATTATTTTATGACACAGATGATGACGGGTCATGGAAACTTTAATAGCTACCTTTTTCGTTTCAAATTAAAGGAATACAAATACTGCTATGAATGTGGTGCTGAAGATGAAAATGCGGAACATAATTTGTTTCATTGTCCCAAATGGGAACAGGCGAGAACGCAACTAAACAACAAACTCCAGGTGATACTAACACCTGAGAACTCGCCTTTATGGGTCATATAATAAAGGCGAAGGAACGCAGAAATCCGAACCCCTAATCTCTTGAAGGAGGGGGGATGTAGGTTTTTGACGCCTGTATAACGAGTACGTGTGTGTGCACGGAACCACCCATTCTGATGAAATGCTACAGTGGTACCGGGATGGACTGGGGGAGATATCGTGGGGCCACTAGATGATAGCGCGCTATCACTACGTCCATAAAAAAAAAAACAGTCACGGAACTAGTCTTTTTAGATCAATTTACACTACATAAATTTAGATCAATTTACACTCATTCCCCATAGGGACAGTAAACTTTTATAGTTATAAAGTAGAACTTAACCAGAATTTATTATCCTAAACTTCAATTTAAAATATTTACCTGGGTTTTGTAAGCTATATTTATGGGTGTATTGAAAATTTATAAAAAATTTCATTGGCTTTAATTAAATTCTGTACAAACCTTAACGTCATAAACAATTAAAATTTTTTTTTTTTTTTTTAAATCTGCATAAATTTGGTAAAACTTTTTATATCTTTGCCAGTCATCACTTAGATTTTTTTTCATAATATAAAATCTTTGTATTTAACATCAAAGACATTGTTTTTTTTTTATTTTTTTATTTTATATTTATCATAACTACACCAACTTGAGGAAAGAAAATAGTTTATAAAACAATTTACAAATTTAGCCTAAATCCATAGAGAAGCTACCAAAGTAAAAGAAAAATAGTTAAAACAGAAGAAAAAATAAGAGTTCAAACTCATCATCAAGTTCATATGAATGCAAATATGTAGGTGATTGTTAAGTGAACTTTCAGAAACATTCTCTGTATTATAAAATGTTAAAATAAAAATAATTTACAAACGAAAAAGTTATTAAAAACGGTTTAAGATGAAGAAAAAAAAACTGAGTTTAATGTATTTTTAAAAGTTTAACCTATGTTTGTGTTTTTTTTTAAGTCAGATTTAAGTTTTTGATGAGATTTTCAAAAGAAAATTTTTAAGGTTATTGCAGAGCAGGTAAAATATATTTTTGGGATAAATTTAAAATGTTGTTTTAATGTATTAACTTTTAATTAAGTTAAATATTTTCTTGATATATATATATATATATTTTTTTAATTTAAACATATACCGTGAAACAAAATCTTTTTTTTCATTATTATTTTCTATTTAAATTTTTTTCATTTAATAAAGTTAAATTAGAAATGTGGATAAGCGAATTTTGTTTATTGTTTTAATTCTAAGAAGATATATGAAGACTTTCAAAATTTTTCGAAACTTTCATAACATTTTTTTGTATGACATGAATAACTTTTCGTGTATATGTTAGCCGATGTTAAGCATGCTAAATCCATTCACGTTAATTACACAGTTCAACAAAATCAAATTTTTTTACAAAATTACAATTTTTTCTACAAAAATGTTTGATTTTGGTGTATTCAGGGACCTATAGTAAAATTTTACGGCGAATATTTTTGCGGAACATTTTTACCCCTTAAATACCTGTTTTAATGGTGTTTTTTTGCTCTTTTTTAAAAGAAGGACAAAAAGACCCTTACCTTGAGGAGTTAGAGGGTTAACGTATTCTTCAAAAATGTTCTCCGTAACATTCTACATAAATTTGCTAAACACAACATATACTTTAAACGTAAGCTTTACTCGATTTTCTATGCCGATTGACAATACAAATTTGCATTTGGGCAACCTTTACCTTCCCCTAAAATGAAACCCAGATGTAAACTTTCAAACGCCGATACACGTGTCTTTTTTTTTTTGTCTTTTCTATCAAAATTTATAGGTCGGACCTTGTAATTTTTTTTGGTGTATATAAATAATTATTTATCTTTAAAGGCGCAAAAATAATGGCGGTTTTAAGTTTCATGCAAATTAAAAATACTTAAATTACAATTTTTGTTTAGATTAAATAAAAGCTACATCCATTTATAGATTTCATAACATTTAAAATATTTACGAGGTCGGATCAATAAGTCCGTGACTTTTTCAATGAAACACAGTTTTTTTTTGCAAAAAAAAAATATTTTTCAACATAATCTTTTTTTAGCTCAATACACTTAGTCCAACGTTTCTCCAATTTTTGTGTCCCTTAAATAAAAAACAGGATTTTTCGAGGTCCATAAAATAGGCATTTCTTGGCCATATGGGGTCGTTTTTTTAGATCCTCGTTAAATCGGTCCAATAAGTTGGCATAATATTCGCCGTTTATTGTTTTTCCCTTTTGAAGGTAATCGATATGAATGACCCCGCGGCATCCCAAAAAACTCTTGCCATCACCTTATTGGCCACGATTACGTTTATGGTCAATTGAGGGCAAACGCGGCACCCATCTTGCAGACTGCTTTCTTAAACCCAACTGATCATTTAAAATCGAAACCACACTGCCATATGAAATGCCTATGGCATCAACAATCTCATTTGTACTTGTGCGACCACAACGAAAGTCAGTAAACCGCTTTTTTACCATTGAAATCGATTGTACAGAGTCCCCATAGTATTTATCAAGCTTTTCCTTATTTTGATTGACGGTTTTTTTTTTCGCTAAAAATAATGTTTAATGAGCACTCGAAATTCATTTTTTTCCATTTAAAAAAAAAATCCACGCAAAGTAAATGATGGATCTTGCTCAAAATTTGACGGTAGTCTATTAACAGGTGGTATTTGATGGGAGCAATGTTACATTAATATAACTACGAGGGAAGTTCGAAAAATCACGGACTTATTGGACCGCCCTTGTATTACACCACCAAAAAATGTAAAAATACACTCAACAATTTTTTTTGTCATGTATTAGGAAACCGCGATTAATTTGGAAAACACAAATCTTTTCTACGTTTATGATATTTAGTTTCGTTTAGGGTTACTTATGTACGCGAAATCATATTAAATACTTCTTAATTCGAATAATTCAAAATTTAATATAATATATGCTTTTTGAGGTAAAGAAAATTTTGTGTACTCCATAAAATTTAAAATCCTTAGAATTTTTTGTTGACTTTTCGATTTTAGTATTCTGCTTATTAAAAGCTTTCATTTGATGTACGTTTTGGTGGAATTGATACAGCGCTTTAGTTGTCATTAAGCGAAATGTGTTTGAAAAAAACTGCCGCTGTAACCGGGAAGAATAAACAAAATTTAACTTTCTTGCACTTTATTAATTGAGTCCGGCGTAAGGATTCACTCTAGATTCCTACCTATGTTCTCAAGCCATTATTTTTATAAAAAATGCGAAACAAAATAATTAAATATCGCTAAATTCTTAAAAAGTACATCAAAATTTTGAGTTTAAAATTTTTAAGGAGATGTTTAAAAAGAAACTCAGTTCTGGCAATACGCTAACCAATTTCAAATAAAATTGTGCAAAAAACATACATTTTCAAAAAACTTACTCAAATTCTTTATTAGTTTTTGATGATCGTGCCCCGATATTGGTGCATTAACATCAGCTAGGAAGACCTCAAACTGTATAAAATTACACTACTTTTTTAATACTTTTCTCAAATTTCATTTCTATTAAACGGCAGCAGAAATCGTTTGGAAAAAACTGCGAAAGTTAAAATATCGGCATATTTTGGTTTAATTTTTAAAGCGCCATAGAACTTTTCTCTAAGCCGCAATATGGAAAATAATTTTTTAGTGAATTTATCATTAAGATTTTTATTAAAAATAAAAATTATGTTATTTATTATTGATCAATGGTGATAATCTTTAACTTCGAGCTCATATATTAGTTCTCATTTAGTGGGAAAGCTGTTCGATCTTTTGCATGGAATTGTCACTTCTTTCAAAACGTGTTCTGATGATGGGAACCTAGAAAATTCTCGAAATAGATATATCAACACATTCCTGAAAGTAGTAAATTAATAAATTTGAAAACAAAAACTCTATAGATAATTTGTTAGGACAATATCCTAATTAAGAAATATAGAATATGGCCTGGAACTTGAATAATTTTCAATTTCAATTTATATTTTTTTTTAACATTAAGCTAAATCATTGTTAGACATTTTAACAAATTCGGTAATAAACCTAATAGTTTTAAACAAAGAATGATAAAATTTAGTTGTGATATGAATTTCATAATCACTAAGCCGCACTTTCAAATTTCTTTTGATCGGGAACGCGACTGAAACTTTGCCTCTCATAACTTTAAAGCATGTTCCACCTAACCCTGTTAATCTTTTCACTCCCTTCATAAAACCTTGAGAAATAAGAGGCATCTAATAAAGCCAGTTTTAACAGTTGTGGAAAATTTTTGAAGTAGGTCATATTAGAGTTGTTCAAAAAAGATGATAGTTAATTTTTACTATATCCACAATGTTGCCACTATTTATAATGTTTATAAGCTCTATGTGTCAAGTTTCAGCTAAATTCGTTAACATTAGGAGATCGCAGAAAAAGTTTACTTTTAAGAATTAGTAAATTGCCTCTAGAAGAAATAGAAAATTACTTCTTTCTTAATCTTTACGATATATGTATCTTAACAAAATTTTTCAATCTGGTCTAAATTAATGTGCCGAAGAAAAATATGAAATCAGAACAAAAAATTGAATTGAATAATAACATAAAAATAATCTCGATGTATATAAAAACAAAAAACTAATACAACTGTAAAAATATTACTTGAGCCAGAGTACACACTAAAAATTTTTTATATAAATAGAACATTTTTGGTCTTCAAAGTTTAGTAACGTCATGATGCTTGTTAGGAAAAGACCTAACCTACGTGGTTGATTACTAAGAAGAACAAGAATGGAGCAAAATTGATTATTAATAGGCTTTTTTGTTAAAGTTCTGCCTATTATATAGGCTCTAGCTTTTCTAAAACTTCGGGTTCTGATGAGATCTTTAGCCAGATCGAAATACTAGTATCAACCTAGCTAATATGTTTGATTTGCTTTATTTTTGTAAATATACGGAGGTTGAAAGCTGGTTATAAATTGAAAATAACATAAAAATAATCTCGATGTATATAAAAACAAAAAACTAATACAACTGTAAAAAATATTACTTGAGCCAGAGTAACACACTAAAATTTTTTATATAAATAGAACATTTTTGGTCTTCAAAGTTTAGTAACGTCATGATGCTGGTTAGGAAAAGACCTAACCACGTGGGTGATTACTAAGAAGACAAGAATGGAGCAAAATTGATTATTAATAGGTTTTTTGTTAAAGTTCTGCCTATTATATAGGCTCTAGCTTTTCTAAAACTTCGGGTTCTGATGAGATCTTTAGCCAGATCGAAATACTAGTATCAACCTAGCTAATATGTTTGATTTGCTTTATTTTTGTAAATATACGGAGGTTGAAAGCTCGTTATAAATTGAAAATAACATAAAAATAATCTCGATGTATATAAAACAAAAAACTAATACAACTGTAAAAAATATTACTTGAGCCAGAGTACACACTAAAAATTTTTTATATAAATAGAACATTTTTGGTCTTCAAAGTTTAGTAACGTCATGATGCTTGTTAGGAAAAGACCTAACCACGTGGTTGATTACTAAGAAGACAAGAATGGAGCAAAATTGATTATTAATAGGTTTTTTGTTAAAGTTCTGCCTATTATATAGGCTCTAGCTTTTCTAAAACTTCGGGTTCTGATGAGATCTTTAGCCAGATCGAAATACTAGTATCAACCTAGCTAATATGTTTGATTTGCTTTATTTTTGTAAATATACGGAGGTTGAAAGCTCGTTATAAATTGAAAATAACATAAAAATAATCTCGATGTATATAAAAACAAAAAACTAATACAAAAATTCAACTTGTTTACGTAAAAATTAAACTTGTTTACGTCCTATGTACACAAATTTCTCAAATCTGAGCTTAATTTTAATGAGGATTATAAATCAGCAATCGAGATTTAAATGAAGTTAGTGGATTTTAAATTATTCGCGTTTCTTAAAAATTTAAAAAAAAAATCGTTTTGCGATATTTTTTTAATTAACTGAAAACAATGTCAATGAAAAACCAACATGTTATAGTTTTTATATCTACCGATAAAGGTCTTTTATTGTATATATGTTACCTTGTTTTTAATTTTAGAAAGTAAAACAGATATCCTGGCTAGTAGTTGAATTTAAATTTTGATTTTTTTTTGACTTTTTTTGACTTTTGTTAGAATTTATTTTTTGATATCCTAGCTAGTTGAATTTAAATTCTGACTTTTTTTAACTTAACTTTTTAATGTATGACAACTTTTCGATTAATTTTTTTGTACAAATTTTTCCATTTTCGCTGCTCCGATTTAAATTGGATTTCATATTTGTAATGTAAGCTCAAAATTTTTTTATTTGTAAATTCTAATAAAATAATAGAACAAGTACAACTTTGATCTGCAACCTCTAAAGAAATTTGTTTGGTAGTGGATCTCATAAATTCCAACTTTTTTTTTTTGTTTGGACCAGCTTAAGGTGATATATAAATATTGTCTTTTATGAAAACACAGAGAAAAATTTAGCTATTTTCCAACTTAAATTCGGTTACTATGACTCAAATTCGGTTATTACGAATTTCTGTCGGTTGGCACAACTTAACAAACTTCGGTTAATTCAACAGAATTTTACGTTACAACTCCCAAAATATTCAGAAATCTAATGTATATATCGTTGTAATAACTAAATTTATAGGTTGTTACCATTAAAATACACTTTTGAATTCGCTTGGCAACTTATTCTCTGTGTGTGTGTATTTTGAAAGACACATGAGTGTTCTCTGGAGTTTATTTTAAAGTTAAAGACAAATTTTGTTGAATGTATAATTTTGTTTTGGTAAATATTTTGAAAACTCTCTACTTAGCAGGGTAAAGAAAAAGAAATTTATATTTTTTTATTATATACAAATGCAGCAACAAAAGCTACTTTTAGATGTATAACTTTTTTTAGCTTCTGGTAATTTTCTACACAAAAAAATTTGTTTTTCATGAAACTTTTACACTGAGAGCAATTATCTGCATAATATTAGTAAATATTTGCACTGGATTTCGACCACTGAAACATTTCATAAAATTAAGTTAATTTATTATAAGATTGTGGGACAAATATTTATTATTTTTTTTATTTTATTAATTAATAATCATATAATTACAAATTATATACTATTACCTAACCGAGCACTAGCTGCTATGGCCTTCGGCGCGTTGTAGCGAAAACAGACTAGTGTCTCTGTTGGGAATCGAACCCACGACCCCCGCACTGATAAGCCAGCACGCTACCAACTAGCCTACCGGGCGCACAATGTGGAACAAATATATTTTTATCAATTGTATGATACGCAATGAAAAAGTTTTATTAAAAACTGGTTTCGTAATAAATATGAAGAATTTCATTTGATTTTAAGAAAATTTTTCTTTTTTCTTATTTTTCATTCAACCAAATTCTCTCTGTGTAGTAAAATGTACTGCAAAAGTTGTAAAGTAAAAATTGTTTTGTAGTAACAACCAAATGAAATTAAGTTATTTTTATATTTTTATAATGGAAATCTTAAAATATTTTATCATATTAGTGGTATAAATTTAATTGAATTATACTTATTCGCATAGTTAATTAACACTATGACGTATGAGTTGTTTTAATTAAAGCAAATATTTATCTTATCTCGTTCAGTTAGAAATCAAATATATGGTTCTACAACAAATGTTTATTGCATATTTTTACTTTAGAGTAGACGCCATACGAGTCAATGGCCTTCAAATGACCTATCCTGTGAATGGTTAACTCACTATTGCTGTGGGTTAAACATCATTGATTATATTAAAAGATGGAAGGATACACCACTTAAAAAGCGCGAACGGGACAGTTTTATTATATCTTTGAAATGTTTTTTTGACGCCCTTGTTCAAATATGTGGACGTTTACTTTCCGGTCAATATAAAATAAGTAGATTTTCTTTTAGTCCCAAAACATTTTTTTAAAAGTAGATATGTAATATGTGATGAGTTTCCTATTGCGAATTCTTTATTTTTTTAATTACAAATAAGTTAATTTTGTGTTTTTCTTTGTATATGTTTTATCGCTCCATTTTTTATCAAGAAAGTGTGAATTTTTTAGCAAAACTTGGTTGGAAATTACGTTGGATTCCCCATTCTTACAAAAACTGTAAAATTTTATTGGATGAGAAAAGTACATGTTGAATGAACATTTTTTCTATTTCTAAAAGTTTTCTTATACGTCTTTATCGATACAAATAAATCGCTTTTATTATGCCAATCTTCCCTTTATTTTTTTTGTATTTTTAGGAAAAAGTGCTTTAAAGAAAAGCGATAAATTGTTTTTTAAATCTTTATATGGCAACCCTGGAATTACATACTCTAAAGTTTTTCGAACCACGTGTATAGTAGGTTGTCCCAAAAAAAATGAAAATTTGGATTTTCTCGGAAGATCTTTCCTAATTTGGATACTCATAATGTAAAGTATTTTTGAGAATTTTATCAGATTTTTCGGAAGTGGTTTAGAGGTCGCGCAAACCGATTTTGTACCAAAAATCGAGCTTTTTGGGCTTTTATTGAATTATTGTTGAAAATTGCTAAAAAATCGGTAATTTTTCGGCTTCTGAGTAAATATTCTTAAAGAAAATTTTCCGATCTTTAATTTTATGTGCATAAGTAATAAGTTTCGTCAGGGATTTTGCACATTTTGATACATTATATAACAGTTTTTGTAAATTTTCAACAAATATGAAAAAGAATGCTTTATAACTTTTAAAATTTGTATGAAGACTAAAAAAACTAATGATGCAGTTTAAAAGATTATGAAGTTCTAAATAAATTAGCAAAAAAAACAATATAATTTTCTCTTACCGTTCTCGAGTTATACCCTTTTAAAGCTTTGCACCCATTGTATGAAATTTTTAGTATTATAAGATTTGGGCATCCGATTTGTTGTAAACTTCAGATTAGGAGATTTGAAAATTTATTTATTGTATGTCAAAGCTCAGTTTTAAGTGTTGTCAAGTTGTGGACAGCAAAAAAAGTAGCCAAAAAGCCGTTATCACTAGGTGGCACTGATATGGCTCGAACTAAAATTCATGATTTATTGGATTTGAGGCAACTACAACCCTATTTTTAGCAGATAGTCCATAGGTTTAGAGATAACAAGTCAAAATACAATTAAAATTTTTGTAAACTGATAAGTGGAAGACGCTTGCTTGAGATTGAGATAAATTTTATGGCAGTGTACCGAAACGCTCCTCTCAATGACCTTAGACTTTTGAAACAATTGTATGATTACAAACGCTTTAATGAAAAAGTTGCACGCGAGACTCTTTAAACCTTTCTGGGTCATCAGTGGTACCTTTCCGAGAAGTTGGCTGCCTTATCGTTTTTTGATGAACATATAGATACCAAAACTTAATGCTTAGAAACTTACATGAACCAAGTAATAACAACGAATTAGTGAAAGGAAATTTAACAGAAGACATGATTGAAAATAAACAAATTCAGTGTTTTTTACAAAAGCCAGCCAAATTTTTTTGAAGCCTGCAACATTTCTATTGATTTTTTACAAACGGATCCAGAAAAATGGGAAAACAACAAATTATTTAGGAAGCAAAACACAAAGTTCAACAATTGCAAGTTGTAAATGATGTCGCAGAACGTGGTGTGGCCTTGGCTAATAGTTATATCAATATCACAACTTCTGAAACAGACTTTCAGAGTTTACTGCGGGGGGTAGAGCAGCATCGCAAGAACTCTAATAAATGATTTATAACAAATCTATTTTTCTTTGTTTTTAATATAATTGTTATGTATGAGTGGTAAGTAACTATTATATTATTTGTAAATACATTTTCTAAATCCAATTATTTAAAGTTTAAACCAATGCAAACCTAGTTCACACCTTATAGTATTATACATTTCATACAATGTGTACAAAGCTTTAAAAGGGTATAACTCGAGAACGGTGAGAGAAAATTCATTTTTTTTCTGCTAATTAATTTAAAACTTAATAATCTATTAAACTGCATCATTAGTTTTTTTAGTCTTTATACAAATTTTAAAAGTTATAAAGCATTCTTTTCCATATTTGTTGAAAATTTACGAAAAACCGTTATTAAATTGTCAAAATGTGCAAAATCATTGCCGAAACTTATTATTTATGCACATAAAATTAAAGATCGGAAAACTTTCTTTAAGAATATTGACTCAGAAGCTGAAGAAATATCGATTTTTTACCAATTTTCAAGCAAAATTCAAAACAAGCCCAAAAAGCTAGATTTTTGGTAAAAAATCGATTTGCGCGACCTCTAAACCACCTCCGAAAAATCTGAAAAAAATCTCAAACATTCTTAGCCTTATGAGTATTCAAATTAAGAATGATCCCCAAAATTTTTTTTTTGAATGGGACACCCTAGTGTATAGGCAAGATTTCAAGTTTGAATATGCTTTTTAATGAGTTGTTATATTACCTTCCTATCAAAAGTTATATGCTATTAAAAATAGATGTGCCTTCAAAGACACTTTGATAAAAATGGGTTAGTGCACTAAACAAAAAGTGGTGTTTTATTTTCTAGTGTTCATAATATTGTCATAAATTAGGACATACTTACATAAAAAAATTCCTTACTGTGCTGTCTATACACAGAAAAAATTATTCATACCTGTTGTGCGACCCGGTAGGCTAGTTGGTAGCGTGCTGGCTTATCTGTGCAGGGGTCGTGGGTTCGATTCCCACCAGAGGCATTGGTCTGTTTTAGCTACAACGCGCCGAAGGCCATAGTAGCTAGTGCTCGGTTAGGGTAATATTATATAATTTGTAATTATATGATTATTAATTACTAAAAACAAAACAAAAATAAAAAAAAAAAATAAAAAAATAAAATACTAAAAGTAGTGAACTCTGAAGAGCCATATTTCCTAAAGTTTGAAAAATTTATAGTGCGATTCAGTTATTTTAAACGATCCGACAACCGCAAAATATATCGACAACTTTTATTATTTGCACCAACGATTAATAGATTAACTAAGTACAACTTAACGATAGTCGACAACTCTATTTTTCTATTAAAGAGTTTAAATTTTTCTCGATTAAATAAACAACACAAAAATTGTTGGCGTTAAGATAGCAACAACAGATGACTTTAGCAATAGCGAATATCGTTTAAAAAAGTTTATGAATATCGTTTAAAAAAGTTACATGTCGAGTTGATGAAAATCTGCGGAATTGATTTAAATTACCGGGAGAATATGCATAATATAAAATTATTGGCTATTCTATGAAATGGTCAGTTTTCTATAACACATGGAAATTTTTATCTAAAATATAATCCTTAATCTTGGTGAGTAAATACAAAATTACAAATTTAAATGGTTCTGTGTATGTAAAATGAAAAATTTATAATTTAGATCACTCATAAAATGCGTAATTCTTTTTAAAATTCGATTTTGTTGAAGTATGTTCATATTCGACTAAAAACCTTTGTTTGTGTCATATAATTGTCTTGAAAAGGCTAAGCTATTTGATAGTTTTTGATAAATCACTATGTATTGTATTAAAAAAATGTATATGACCATAACATTATTATTTTTTTTTATATATAATCGCATAGTTAACATTATGAGTATGAGTTATTTAATTTAAGTAATATCAATCATACGCCTAGTATTACAATAAATCCCATTTAGTTAGAAAACGAATATTTTTTACTGTAGTAGAGCATTTGTGTTTGGGTTTGAAATTAATGAGTAACTAAAATATGTCAAACTTTTTTTATATTTTTTAAATAAATAAAGATGGCAGACAAAAGTCAAGAAAATAATATCAAAATTTAGTGGAAAAATGGTCTGATGCTGAATTCGTTATATTTTGGAAAAAATTGAAAATGATATTTTGATGGTAAGTTTTTCACTATTTGTTTAGAAATGCATATGTAATCATACACTCACAAGAACTTTTGCCATAAAAAATCAACAGTTATTTAAAAGTTTTATCAGTAAAGTTTTTTCAATGGAATATATAGTTAAATTACCAACGAAATATATTTTTTAACGTTCTGTCTGTTATCAACAAAACAAAAAAATAATAAACAAAAAAACGACTTTCCGTAATAGTTAGTTGAAATATTCAGTTAAAATTTTCTATTTAAAACAAAAAGTTGTTATATTATATTGAGTATTCAAATAAACGAAAACAATCTATTGTTATTTTGTGAAAGGCTTGCTAGAGAAGAATGAGTGTATTTTCTAAAAATCATAACTACATTGTAAATTTTCAATTTTCTGAATCAAACTGCGCAGTTTCTTGTATTGAACCTTCGTCAGTGACCCTGTTTTTTTGAATAATGTAATATTTGTTATGTTTTTATTTGTTCGATTGCGTCTATATGAAATTTTCTGTGCAATTACTGACCGTGGTATAAATAAACTGATTTCTAATGCCACATGCACTCGCACTACACGTTAGACAGAGCGCTTTAGCCCACTGATCTATCGTCAGGTCGAGTTTTGTTGTGATTAAAACTTGTTTTATTCAATACACGGTGTTTTTGTTCTTGCATACATACTCTCAAAAGTACAACTCCAACAACACAACAGTTCTATTTTTAGAAACTTACCTCACTCTAATGTCCACTGTTTTTCCCATATGTTGTAAGTGATGCCACTTACAACATATTTGTCAATTAATTTTTCAACAGTTGAAAATAAACTAATAAATACAATCGTTTTAAACGAAAAGTAAGTAGTCCTCTTTTTACTGATTTTCAGTTAATTTAATGTGTATATTCAGTAGTCTTTACGGAAAAAATATTGTGAGTGTATGTTTTTACTTTCCCCTCCAGCTTAATATTTTGGAGGACTTATTTTACTGTATAGTGAAAGAAAATAAAGTGTGTCCGCTAAATGAGGAAATAAGCCAGAAGATTTCTTCATGAAAGCCCCGTATAAAGAGGACTTTTTATAGAAACTTTGAAGACTATTTTTAACGGACAAATCTAAAGATTATAAGGATTTTATGCAGTATGAATATACTATATTATTAGTATGTATATCACAGAAAACACATTGAATTCAGCAGAAAAGTCATCAAATCGTTAAAAAGTTTGCGATATAAAAACCTTCAGATTTGAAGGCTAATTTTGATAAAAAATTCTACAAGTTCTAAGGATTTTTTGTATACAAAAAACTTTTTACTCTGTAGGACCTTCTGACAGTCCAAACTTCCCAAACTTCCCAGAGTTTGAAGAATTTTTAATATAAAAACACTTAGAGTCTGAGAATTTTTTTTAAAGATATTTTTATATAATTTTTTTTTATACAAAAAACGGTGATTTTCAAAAAAATTTGACATACAAAAACCCTTAAGTTGCATTAGCATTACCCTCGAAATTCATTTTAAACTAGATTTCGAAATCTAGTTCGTATATCATTTTATACACTAGGATATGGTCGAAATCTTGTTTAAACTGGATTTCGATGGTAAATGTAAATAGACTCCATGCACTTATTCCTCTGAAAAATTCTTCTACTCTAAGGAATTTTTAATATAAAAAACACTTACATTCTGTGTTTTTTTTTCTTTTTTTTGTAGAAAACCCTCAGGCACAGATGACTTTTTCATATAAAGAAACCTGAAGGTTCTAGAGTCATTGTTCCGTAAAAAAATAGTAAACTTTTCTATGAGATATTGAAAAAAATTTCCTATAAAAAACGTTTCTATTCTGTGGCTTTTTTGGTAGGAAACCATCAGACTTTAAGGACTTTTTTAAGATAAAATGTGTCAACTATTGATCAACTATATATGCAATATGGGTGTCAACATTTTAGTTTTCTAGAGTACTTTAACCCTGTGTACTAACAGTTATAATTTTCGTAAATTAAACACTAGTTTTCTTACAAAAACAAATTAATTTTTTAACCTTACTTCTTAACCTTTAAACGTGAGATTGGGCATCCGAAAAAAGAAATAGACGGAGGAGATTAGAAAAATAAACAAAAATAGAATATTTGTGTTGTTAGTGTTGTCACTTCTGAGTATAATATACTATAACAGAAAAAAGCTAATAGGAAATAAAACTGAAATTTAGCTGAATTAGATTCGAGGCCATACTTGGGTGTGATCGCTAAATGGTCATGACTTGGTATTGTTACGTTTGTAATGTAAGATGACAGCAGGTTTGATTCTTGCAGCCGCAGGTTGTTGAAAAATTTATCATATAGAGACAATCTGACAATTATAAGACACACATTGCACATCTTGGATTCATCAAACGTTGGAGCAAAGAATTTTGTGATCCATA
Organism: Delia radicum; assembly: GCA_021234595.1. NCBI lineage: Eukaryota > Metazoa > Arthropoda > Insecta > Diptera > Anthomyiidae > Delia > Delia radicum. The sequence continues at coordinate 101,716,751 of CM037855.1, forward strand.
TACTACAAAACAATTATTTACAACGCTGGTCAGACCGATTCTGGAATATGGTTCTGTTGTGTGAAACCCTCAATACCTTATCCATTCAAACTCTATTGAATCCGTTCAAAAACAATTTTTATTATTTTGCCTTCGCGGAATTCAAATGTTAATCTGCCTTCATAACAAAATCGCCTTGCACTTATTAAACTACCTACACTGGAAAGCCGTAGGCAAATGCTGAATGTGTTCTTCCTGCTTAAGTTGATGAATGGAGGTCTTAATTCGCCATATCTGCTAAGTAAAATAAATATGAATATTCCTTTTCGTTGTTCAAGAAATTATAATTTTTTATTATTAAATATTATAAATCTAACTTTGCTAACTTTGATCCATTTCGTAGAATTTGCGACGAGTTTAATATGTTGTTTCAGTTAATTGATTTTAATAAAGGTTTAGATATTGTAAGAGGGATATAATTTTATACTTAAATTCTTTAAATTAGATAAGTAATCTTAGTTTTTCGATTCTATAATATTTTTAATAGTATTTAATGTTCGTGGTCTGTACGGATTATTTCCATAGACTTAAATAAAAAAAAAATAAAAAAAAAAAAATAAATATACTTGGGTAGGGAAGCTATTTGCTTCGTTCGAATTTCGAGAAAATTGTGTTTTTTTTTTGGTACTAACAAGGCTAATATGTTGTCATAAATTATTTAAAATCACCTCAGGACGGATTAACGATACATCATTAAAAAAAACGTATTCGATATTTTAGAATTTAATAGTCTATTAAATAAAAAACTTATATTATACACTGAGAGAATTATATTAACTTCAGTAATACATTTTTTCATATCTTTAATGAAAATTGTCACTGAAACTCGTGCAGTGAAACTTTTCTTAGAATCTATGAAATACGTTTCATTAATGTCAATGTTTATGAAATGTTTGTAGAATTAATGAAAATCTTCATGAAACTAATAAATCATTCCGACAATGAATCATTTAAGAAATTTATGAAACTGTTTCATACATATTTTTCATATTAAGTTGTTTTTTTAATTATTAAAACTCTTCATGAATGTCTTGAAAAATGCATTGGAACAAATCCAATGAACCGCTTCATACGAGATCTTAAACAATTTCATAGAATTCTAAAATAAGTAAAAGGCTACATTGAAATAATAAAGCACTTTATAAAATATGTTGCAACACTTGAGAATTAAATCTTAAAGATAAAGTTTGAAATTTATGAACATTAATGAAATTAGAAATTTTTATGAAAAAATAAAAAAATTAAGTCTTTGAAATAATTTCATAGCTCTAAAGTAAATTTTCATTTAATTTATGAAGAGATAATTTATGAAATCCAATGAATTTTGTTTATGAAACTATGAAATTTTACGTTAAGTTTATGAAAAATTTCTTAATACTAATAAAATTTCTTGAATATAATGAAATGCTTCGTTGAATCTACGAAAAAAATTCCATGAAATTGTTTCTTTAATATCATGAAGGATAATTCTCTGAGTGTAGTTAACAATTTTAAAAACATTTAACAGGTATGGTCGAATTTTATGATCAAGTGGACTGTTTGACATTAGTGGTGTGGGGCTTTTTTATTACGGGGCTAGTTCTCAACACATTTTAGATTTTTGAACCTCCTCGAAAAGACAATTATATCTTTTAAGTCGATAAATTGTTCACCACATAAAACAGTTTTAACTTTCAATCGACTTCTGACACGACATTTTCTTTATTCGATTGCCACCAAATTTCGTTAATATTATTTTTGTAAGAAAACAAACCCAACCCAAAATATCATTAAAAATAAGAACACCTCTAGATTAAAAATAAAATCCATTAGCAGCGGTAAAATCTAGAGGCATTGAAGCTTAAAATTAAGAATTTTAATTTACTTATAAATAACCGAAATTATTCGTGAACATCAACATTTTAAATTCAATTCCACGAATATTACACCAAAAGTGCTTAAAAACTGCGCGTTTAATAAAAATCTAATAATTGATATATCTGGAAAACAAAAAGTGCGATTTAAAATTTATTTTGTCATATTTATTCACAATAAAATTCTTATTATAAATGAATATAAATACTGTTGCACTCATAGAAAAAAGTTAGTAGAACATTTTGTATGCCGGAAGTAATTCAACTTAGCAAGTTTTAAAAAAAAATTTAGTTTAAATTGAGATTTTAGTCAAAAATTTTGCTGGTTTGACTTGATGGCACATTAAATGTTTAAAACAAATTTTTTTGCTGAATTAACTAAAGGAAACTAAAGAATTAACAAATAGCATTTTGATAATCAAAACCAACAGAGGTCGTTGTAATTCGATGTTTGAATTTCAGTGTTTGAGTATTTCTTTTTAAAAGTGTTTCAGTATAAAATACACAAGTGAAGTGAGCACGTTGTATTAGAAAAATACTCATATTTAGAAACATTTATGCAAATAGTTTATTATAAACTAAAAGAAAAGTAAAAAGGGAAAGATACACTCAAAAAAATAAGTAAGCAGAAAAGTTAGTAAAACGTCCTGTTTTTCAGCAAAATTTGTTTGCTGAAATTGTATTTTCAGCTAAAATTTTAGTTATACTTATTCAGCACTTAACTGTTTGAACGAATGATTTACTATTTACTATTTTACTAATGTTTTACTAATTTATGCTACTAAAAAAGTATGCTGATAATCATATTAATAATGTGGACGATAAGTATATTGAAAGATATACGCAGATTCAATTTTCATAAGCATTTACTTTCCACAAATCCGTCACCATTTATTTAGTATGTAAACAGAAACAACATATTGTATGTGGGTACTATTTTTACACAATCTATGGTGTTATAGCCAGTTTACGGAACGTATCCGCAAGAGTAATCAAGCCTTCAATATTTGACATATAGCATTCCGATAAGTATTGCCAATTCGGCAATTTCTGGCTAGATTTAGCCATTTTTGAACACGTTTAGCCGGAAAAAATGGCATCTAGCCCTTAGCCATTTTTGGTTTTACCTATATAATATTATTTTTGAGCAAATACTATAACAAATTTGACTACCAATTAAATTGTTCACTACGCGTCGCACTTAGTTTTTCTTAGTTTTTTTTTTCAAGGTTGCATTTGCATTATGCTCGAAAGCCAGTTTAAACAATATTTCGAAATCTAGTTCATGTATCATTTTATATACTACCATATGAGCAAAATCTAATTTAAGCTGGATTTCGAAGGTAAATGTAAATGCTGTTTAATCAAAAATGCTACTAAATACTTACAACTTTATGGAAAATATTTGGTGTTCAAAACAATTTTAAGTTTTTAATATCATTTTTAAATTTATTAAATGTATTTTTACTTTTTGAGTGTTTAAAAAAATTCTAAATAAAAAACTAATATTTTATTCAATCATCTTAAAATTCGCGTTTTTAATGCAAATATTAAAATCACCGTAAACATTTTATAAAGTAATTCATTCCTTTAAGAGTTTTAATTAAAAAATATATAAAATATTAGATTTTAATGAAAATTAAAATTATTCAAGTTCGAGGCCATACTCTATATTTCTTTATTAGGATATTGTCCTAACAAATAATCTATAGAGTTTTTTGTTTTCAAATTTATTATTTGACCCTTTCAGGATCTATCAACACATTCCTGAAAGGGTCAAATAATAAATTTGAAAACAAAAAACTCTATAGATTATTTGTTAGGACAATATCCTAATAAAGAAATATAGAGTATGGCATCGAACTTGAATAATTTTAATATTCATTGCACAGTTAAAGGTCGGAAAAAAACAAAATTTTTAATTTTTAATAAAAATTATATCAAACTTATTAGATTTTAATAAAAATAAATTATAAAAATAAATTTTGGTGTTCAAAACAATTTTAAGTTTTTAATACAATTTTTAAATATAATTAATGTATTTTTACTTTTTGGGTGTTTAAAAAAAGTCTGAATAAAAAACTAATATTTTATTTAATCATCTTAAAATTCGGGTTTTTAATGCAAATTTTAAACTTTTCGAAAAAGTTTTAAAAAATGTTTCATTCCTTCAAGAGTTTTAATTAAAAAATTTTATAAAATATTAGATTTTAATAAAAAATAATTATTGAATATAAAATTTTACTTTTTTAGTATATAATTAAAGGTTTTGAGATAAACATTGTTCAAAATAATTGGAAATAGAAACGACATGTCTATATTTTTATGATTTAACTGTAGAAAAACATTAAATTATATTAGTTTTTTGAAAAACTGGGTGGTTTTATATACCACCAGCCGGTATCTTTATCACAACCGTATAATCATCTGCCGGCATCTGGTCTAGGGCTGTTTTGAATAGACGGATGAGGCTGTTGTGTTCGTGTAACATAGCTTGAAGAATAAGATAGGTTTTTTGTAAATATCTTCGGAACTACATAACCGATTTAAGTGTTTTGATATCTCGTTTTGAAAAATATGACAGCGGCTTTCAAAAAAAAATAAAATAAATAAAAAAAGCAAAAAAAATAAATACACACATCCTATTTTATATATAGAGATAGATAGAAGATAGATTGCTTAGCAATTTTTATGCTATATTTTAGCCATTTTTTTTTAGCTTTTTTTACACATATTTAGCATCTTATGGGAACGAAGTTCTGGCAACACTGAATCCGATGTACATACACTAAAAAAAGTCTGTAAAGTCGGCAACATGTTTGCTGGGAGGATCATTGCAGAAAAACTGCTAATATCAGCAAAAAAGTTGCTCAATTCAGCAAAATTTTTGTTAAATGATTCCAGCAAAAATGTTGCTAACTTTACAAACTTTTTTTGAGTGTACAAAATTGAACAAAGGAAATAATAAAGACAAAGAAAAAACAGTATTTTATTTATCTTATAAATACAGAGCTGTATTTAGTTTGTCTAATTATTTATAATAAAACTTTTCACGAATAGATGGCGCTTAGTTTTTATGAAAACGACTAAAAAGTTAACTAAAATTTAGTAGATTTTATAGTTTTTGGTTGTTTTTATTTTACTAATATTTAGCAAAAAGATTCAGCTAATTTTCCTGCTTTCTTAATTAAACTAATTTTTAGTAACTTTTTCTGCTATTTTACAGACTTATTTTTATGAGTGTCAATCTGACATAATTTTATTGTAGCATGGCAGTTAGTTTGAAAAACCTCTAAAAAAATGTTGATCAATATCTGAGATTCTTACTTTATATGTATTCCTATACATTTATATATACATGTGTGTTGATATGTGAAATTTTTCTATGCTGGATATCGCAACATTTTGCTTACATAGTAAACTACTAGTTAGTTGCTATTTTCTATATTTATAAGGTTTTACTGCTATTTGTTGCCTCAACTGCTGATTCTGGTGCATATGACGACTTTATTATACTGGTTATTATATTGTTTATTTGGTTGATGACTTCAATGCTGATGATGATGATGACAACGATGATACAATGTAGCAACTGCAACAAAACTATAAACAGTTATTTGCAGAAATGTAGCAACAATTGTTTAGATTGTTGCATATCTTAAAGAATGCTTCAGATTAGAGAAAATGTTATAAATTTTTTTTCAACATTAAATAAATTTAAATTTGTTAAAATTAAATTCGGCTAGTGTATAAAAATTTGTTCTGTGTTTTCTTTATTATTGCAAATAATTGTATTTTTTCTACTAATTAAAAAAAAAATCATGATCTTTAACGGAATTGAAACATTTTTTTTTTTAATTCGTAACCTTTTTTATTACAAATGTTTTTTTTATGAACTTTTTTTATTACAAAAAGTTTAATAATGAATTCTTTTAATTGAGTAAATTAAAAAATCGTTTTTGTTTATGAATTTTTAATCATTTTGTGTGTTGTCTCATTAAATTAAATTAATATCTTTCGGTGATCTGACATTTATTTTCGAAACTTTGTATACATTTTCAAAACTTTATAGTTATTTTTTTTTTAGATGTATGCTCAATTTTGCATATCACTATAAATGTAATATAACAAAAATAAACTTTAGATGAACTGTTTTGGTATACAGTAAATTTTGTAAAAACCATACAATCTATCCATGCATAATACGTATACTCTGCTGGTACAGTATGGGGCAAAAATATTAGAAATTTAGACTTACTTTTAGTTCAATTCATATAGTTTTTAGAAGGTGCTTATGATTTTGACCAATTTAACATAATATTTATACAAGACATTTTAAAGTATAAAAATGCAAAACTTTCTTATATGAGGTCCGAAAATATTTTACATATTTTCTAAATTAACCCCCTGATTTTGAAATACATTACAGTGAGGAATTTGCGTCTAGCACATGTAATTCGTTTTTATACATAACAACAAATACACGTACAACACGGACATTCTATTTTGTGACGTTTTGCTGAATCAGAGGGTACATTTTTGAGTTGAAAATGATAACTGGGCCCCAATTCTCGACAACGTTTTTCGACAGTTTCAGTGTTAAATTTAAATGTGCCTTTCTTTTGTATTTATTATGGCTTAGGGTGGGGCGATTTGAACATCTTAATGGGCGCTTCGCGTTTCTGATTCTTGGGATTGTACTGAACAAAAAGCGCCCATTAAGATTTTTTTCCTTCCATACTAGTCGCCCCACCCTATTATGGCTATATGGAAAACTTTAAAAATGTTTGAGGTAAACTATTTAAATTTTATTTTAAAAATAAAATGTTTGAGCTCGAGGTCTGGTTTTTTCTTTAATTAAAATTCTTCTTTATTAATTTCCAATATTTCGAAACTCTTCGAGTTTCATCCTCAGGGAGTATAATGGATTGTACTATATTGCACTATGATGACGAGTTATAAACAACGTTAATTTTTAGAATTTTGTGTTTTTATTTAAAATCCACTATCCTCCCTGAGGATGAAACTCGAAGAGTTTCGAAATATTAAAAATTAATAAAGAAGAATTTTAATTAAAGAAAAATCCAGGAAAGGTCGAATAAAAAACAACTATAATCTATTTAATTTTTTTTTGTTGCTGTTACACGAATAACCTTCTGTTTGTTTGTTATAAAGGGTAGCACGAATGTATTGCAAGACATTTGCAAGAAATCTTTTATTGAACAGCACATTTTTTTTTTGCTCTAATAATATTTAATCTTAAAAAATTATAAAAATATGGACAAAATTAAAGTATTCCATGAAAAAATAAAAAAATTTTTAAGTGAATTAATCTGCTTTTTGATATTTTAAGTATAAAAATCGTCAAAACCTGCATCACAGCACGCAATGGAATATTTATTAAAGCATGCATGCTACCGTTTAGTACTCTTACGTTATCCGATGTTTAAGTATGATAAATCCATTTACGTTAATCATTTATATTTAACTGCTCAAACATTATGGCGGTTTTAAATTTCTAACAAACTAAAAATATTAAAATTACAGTTTTGCTTAAATTAAATAAAAGCATCATCAATTTATAGATTCCATTATATAACATCACCAAAAAATATAAAAATACATTTAAAAAAGATTTTTGTCGTATATTAGAACTTAAAAAGAAAACCGAGATTATTTTGGAAAACACAATTTTTTTTGAAGGTCTAGAATTTTGAAGTACTTAATCCACATATGTCGTTTTTTAACTTGGTTTTTTATTTTTATGTAAAACAAATTTTTTGTTTTCGATATTTTTATCGAATTTTTTTCTTTCTATAAATCAATTTTATTTACCTTTTTTGTCTTTCTCTGGTTAGCTCTTACATTTACATGTGGGCCCCATTGCGTATGAGTGTTATAATCTTAACATGTATTTTCCAATATAAATCATACGTCTAGTATAGCCAATTAACTCTATAGGAAATAATTTGTTCACATTAAAAGTTTATATTGTAGCATAATTTAATTAATTTTTTACCCTCTTTAGCACAACAGCTTTTAAAGAGCTTTCACTTTTCGAATTAAAATCGAAATGGGGAACTTCAAAAAATTTCGACACATTGAGATAAAATATTTCAAGGATTTTTTTTTTTTTGTATGTCATGAACAACCTTTTGTGTGTATGTTATCCGATATCTAATCGTTCCTGTTAATCATTTATCTTTAACGGCGCAAAAATTATGGCTGTTTTTATTTTCAAAAGTACAATTTTTGCTTAAATTAAATAAAAGCTACTTCAGTTTATATATCTCATTGCATTTATATGATTTTAAAATATATATTAAACCAGCAAAAAGTAAAAACATACACTCAAAACATATTTTTTTCACCAGCAACTAAACGCCAAATATAACGAATTTTGGAAAAGGAAAAAATACTTTAACACCGTATTAACGAGGAGAATATTTGTACAAAGTTTGACTCAAATCAAAATAGGTTAAGTTGAAAATGTCGTTTCTTTGTGCTCATTAGTTTTAAAATGTTTATATGAGGACAAGAATATAATTTGATTCTAAGAAGATTCTTTCTATTGATAAAAACATTGAGATTTTGGTGGCTTTTAAAAGAAAAACTCATTTTCGAGCACATTTACCTCAGGTCCTCAGAACTTTTTTCGACATCTTTCCGTCTGTGAACAAAACGTTTGTCCGTCGAACAGAATCAGAGCATTATTATTTTTAAAACTTAGAAATAATTTTCACTTTCATATAATTAATACCTCTACTGTACACAACAAAGTCACCACTTTTTGAATAAAGATGTGTATATGACGGCCAATTTCAACTGAAAACGTTTAACCATGTATGTGCATGAACGAACAAGAAACTACTAGTTTGGAAAATAAATTTTATTTTATGTATTTTTATTTTGTATAAATATTTACAAACAAAACTAAAGTAAATAAATTAGAACTGAAAATATTTTCTCGGTAAAATAACTCAATTTCGTTACAAACATTCTAACGTTTTTATTTTTGTAATGATTTTTTATTACACACAGAAAACGAATTCGTTGTGAATACTGAATTTTTTGCCAACAGCATGGTTTGGTTTCAGCCATCCATATTCTTGTTTATTGCAATAGAAATTCGGGTAATACGCCAACATTTTGGTTGGATCACAAAATTCCAATTAACTCACGAAAACATGAGATTGCGACAACCAAACAATTCGTTTGCTGCACCCAAATTATTTGGTTGCCGCAATTAATATGTTTTCTCTGTGTATTTATGTGTACAACTTGAAAAAAAAGTTTAATGAACTAGAGATTTTAAAATTTACACTATAAACCCGTTCAAAAAAAAAAGTTGCATCTCAAATACAAAATCAAAACTCATTTGATATAGATCGATATTTATTCATTTAAAAGTTTATCTCAAAATTGTGGTAAATACACACAGAGAAAAATTTAGCCAGTTGAAAACTAAAATTCGGTTGTTACGACTGAAATCGATTGATACAACTGCGATTTTAGTCGTAACAACCGAATTTTAGTTTTCAACTGGCTAAATTTTTCTCTGTGTGAATATACCACAATTTTGAGATAAACTTGGAAATGAATAAATATCGATCTATATCAAATGAGTTTTGATTTTGTATTTTTTTTTGAACGGGTTAATAGTTGGTTTTCACACAACATCATTTTAATTGCTACACCCAATATATTCAGAAATCATATTTTAATATGGTTGTACTAACCGAATTTATTGGTTGTAGGTACCAAAATGCACTTTTGAATTCGGTTGGCACTTCGTTTCTCTGTGTGCAGTAATTAATAAATATTACTGGATTAAGTTAGACCAAAATTTATCTAAAAATTGTGGTATCTAAAAATATCTAATTTAAGATCCTAATAGATCCCAAAATATTCCGTGTGAATAATTTAGATATACTTGGATCTAATTAAATCCAAAAATATAATTAATTTTTGTTGCATATAATGAGATATTTTGAGATTAACTGGGATTTACTTATATCACATGACATATATTATTTTTAATAAAATTATAAACAAACTTAAAGAAAAAAAAAATCTGGGGGTCTGCGCATATAGAATTAAGTATGGGGTTATATATAACAATATATAATTATGTCTTATATGCATAGGAAATATTAATTACTAATATATATAATCATATTATTATATAATCATATCTCAAACTAAATAGTTAATCTTAATGTAATATATTATTATCTTGAATTGCGTTATTCATATAGCACCATATATAAGAATATCTTATATAACACACAAACATATTTTTTATAATACTGTATAAGTTATTATATCTTAAATTAGATTGGTTATATGTAACCTTTGTGTCACATATTGTTTTATACATGATAACGTATTATTAAATATGACAAAAGATGTGTCATATCTTATTATGTATATATGCATATATGCTTAATACCTAATTTTATAAATGCCAATATATAATAATATATTGTTATACATGTTACAACATAATACATATATAATCAAATATGGCCATGCATGCCGCCATATATAATCACATATTTTAATATGAAAAAACATAAATCCATATATTTCGTTTTTACTCGGGAAGCTACAATTATTTTTAAATCAATTGGTACACACAGAAAAATAAGTTGCCAACCGAATTGAAAAGTGTATTTTAATGGTAACAACTTATAAATTCAGTTAGTACAACGATATTTAAATTAGATTTCTGAATATTTTTGGTATTGCAACTAAAATTTAGTTAAATTAACCGAACTTTGTTGTGAAAACTAATGTGAAGTTGCGCCAACCGACTTAAATTCGTAATAATCGCATTTGAGTCGTAGTAAATGAATTTCAGTTGGCAAATATCCAAATTTTTCTCTGGGTGTAATTTTTGCGTTTAATAAAAATAATTTCAAAATTTATTTCTATAAGTATTATTATAATGTAAATAATTAAAATGGATTTAAAATCAAATTTACCTCAAGTATTATGGAAACATGTGTTATTAAAAAATGTAAAACTTGTTTCAATAGGCATTATTGTATATTAAATTTTTGCATAAATGAATTTTCAATAATTTTATGACAATAATAATAATAATATCTAATACATATTGAAATCTATTGTAGTAGAGTGAGCTTACAACACTCTTACATATTTACATGTATTATAAGCAGGGCGGCGGCTTTCATGCAAATGCTTGTTTGTAGTCAGTAGCCCAAAATCAATGTTGACCAAATACATTTCTGAATCAAAGATTTTTGCAACAAAATTACATCGATTTGTAATTTGCATATTTTCACATATCTGGTTATAAATGCATATTTTTGCTCAATTTGTTATAAATGAATAATTTAATGTGTGTTTTTTGCATTTTTTGTTGCATATTTTGGACATTTTCAATTTAATTGCATATTTTCGTATATTTTGTAAAAATTACAATTCCCTGACATACATTACTGGATCAAATTAGATCAGAACTGATCTCAAAATTGGGGAATCCAATAAGATTTTAGTAAAGTGCTTAGTGCAAAAATAATAATGATAAGCCGCAAAATTAAAAGATTGAAATAGTCGCTTTTTAAGTTTAAAAAAAAATTAGAAAATAGCTTTTTAACTAACCAAGACTGTAGACACTCGTAATAGGTGCTTAAGCAAGGCTCCTATCACATATCCGTTCATGGATGATAGGAATCCATCGGAAACTGCTACTTAAAAAAAGTGTGCCTTAGCAAATAATTGCATAAAGATAAGTAAAATAGTTCATAATCTGAAAAATAGTAACTAATTAAAATGATTTTCTTAATATAGATAATTGTAATGAGTGTTTTAAGTTTTCTATTCCATGTCCGTCGCTGGAAGTCAAGAAGACAGTGAAAATAGTTTTATTAAAATAACACGCAGAAAAAATAGCATCATGTTATGATAGTTTAGGGGTATCATGTTATGATTAAAGTTCGCAATAATCACAATACGAATCCTTTCCCATAATCATAATATGATTCTAAATTATGATGAAATCGTTCCCAGTGAAAATAATATGATCAGCCAGAACAATGTTTATTGTAGGTAGGTTTATGGTAGCTGATCATAATATGATAATTTTTTGTCGGCAATCATGTTCAATCATATTTTTTCTCTGACTGAATGTGGTTCATCAAGTTTTTGCAGAGATTTTATTAAAAAAAGGTAGCAGGTTTGCAGGACTTTCGTGGTATAGATATTTATTATAAGTGCCAAGAGGTGTGTTCTATTACATGTCCGTTGTTGTAAGACTATAAGACAGTAATAAACATTTTATTAAGTCTATGTGGCTTTTCAAGTTTTTGTAGAAATTTTATTTATAATTTTTTTATTTTGTAGAAAATATAGCTGTACCCTAGGGCGTCCTGACAAAGGGTGTGTTTGCTCGAGTAAAAGCACTCTAACGTTGAGTATTAGAGAGTTGAATACGGAAAAAATAACGAAGTTTTTTGTTTTTTAGGATGGTATATTTAAAAAAAAAAATTTTTTTTAAAAATTTTACGTTTTTTTTTTTTTTTTTTTTTTTTGATTTTAATTCGACCTTTCAATTATTATTTTTGTTGAAATAAATATTCGGGCTCGAGGTCTAAGTTTTTTGTATATGCTTTTATTTATAATATCAATTACACATTCAATATTTCGCCTTTTTGATGAAAGGCATCCTCAGGAATAGCAATTAAATTATAACATATAAAGCTACTGTTGTGTATTCACCATCGTCTGCTTTGAGTATTAAACCAGACTTCGCTAATGTCAACATTTCGTGAAAAAAAATAATTAAAACTTGCTTAGCAAAATTTTTAAATCCGCAAATCGCGAAATAAAAGATAAGTGATTTTGTTATAAAATTAGGCTTAACATTTTTGCAATTCAAAGTTAATTAAGAAAAAAGTATTTAAAATTTTTTTTTTATCTCAAACTAAAAAAATTTAGTACAGTGTTATATTAACGCCATATAGACAGTCGCAATTAATTTTTAATTAATATGCATTTGACAAATTTGACTATTAGAAAAAACTTTTTCTGTGTTTTTTCTAATAGTCAAAGTAAATTATCATATAAAAATTATAATTTCTCTGTTAATTTAGAAAAAAATTTGTCATGAGCGAATAGAATCTCACAAACACTATTAATTTTTAAATCAGACTAAACTAGTTTCTGCCTTTTTATGGACAGGCTTATCAGTGATTTTCCAATTAAATTGTATTATTATTTGTGTCTTATAATTGTCAGATTGTCTCTAAATGACACATTTTTCAACAACCTGCGGCTGTAAGAATCAAACCTGCGCTCATCTTACATTACAAACGTAACAATACCAAGTATTGACCGTTTAGCGATCACACCCAAGTATGGCCTCGAATCTAATGCTTTATGATTTTTGTTTAAAAAACTGTTTCCCTAAATAAGGTTTGTATTGCAAAACTTGTAAGAGATATTTTTTTAAAATGCAAAATTTTTATTAATTTCATGAATAGCGCATTAATAAATTTTCAATTATTTTTGAAATGTTGATGCTGGCTGAGTGTCTTCCATGTGTTTTTATAAGAAAAAAAATTAAAGATATACGTACTGAAAACTAAAAAATGTTGTGGTGGATCAAAAGTATTCTAAAAAAAATAATGAATATTTTTCCCATAATAAGCTCTACATAACGAAACTTTTGATCGAATTTTTGACAAAAAGTAAGACAACTTTTTTTTAGCCAAACTTACCATTTGAGAAATCTTAAGTTGCGTGTCGGAACCTGAAATAAATTGATATATATAACTGATCAAACCTTGAGTTTCTTGGGGGTGGTGGATTAGAATGAGGCTGAAGATGACCTAGTCGCTTAGGTCGAAAGCGCTTTGCACCACAGGTTTATTTTCATCTTCTCTTACATTTATTAACAATTAGCGTTTTGTATTTGTAGTAGTAACAGTTTAATTATGATGTTAAACCTGACAATTCAAAATGAAATGCAATTTTAAAAGATAAACAGTACATACAAAATTCTCAAATTAAAATTTTTTCTAACCCTACTGTACACTCATAGAAAAAAGCCCATACAAATAGTTGAAAATTCAGAAAATAGTAGCCGAATTTGCGCCAGCAGAATTTTCAATGACATTGAGAATCACAGTATGCTAAATTTAGGTGACATACATTTTAGAAGAACTAAATTTGAGTTGACAGTTGAAGTTAAAACTACTAATAATTTAGCTAAATGAACAGAAATTTTAAGCTGAATCAACAGAAAATGTCTTTTAAAAAATATCTTACCTGATCTGAAGAGGAAAGTCCATATTTGTTACCGGGAATATAAGAAGTTAACAAAGAGTACTTTTTATTATTTTATTATTATAAAATTAAAATAGTGCGCCACGGTAGGCTAGTTGGTAGCGTACTGGCTTATCAGTGTGGGGGTCGCGGGTTCGATTCCCACTAGAGGTCTGTTTTCGCTACAACGCGCCGAAGGCTATAGTGCTCGGTTAGGGTAATAGTATATAATTTGTATTTATATGATTATTAATTAATAAAAAAAATAAAAATATGAGAAAATATCGCCATCTAAAAGTGACACTGATAACGGAGATACAAATTAATAATGGTTTGAAAACAACTAGGGTTTAAATTACCTGGCAAAATTTGTAAATTTGAGAATCACGAATTACTAATCTTTGGGTCAATAATTAGTTCCAATACGGATAAAATTTGTTCGAGAGGTAAAATGAGATAGCTCATAACTTTAGCTAAATAATTGATTTAAACGATAACAACAGATCAGGTAGCTAGCAACAACTGTTCCAAGACTTATCATCTCGCGTAATTACAGTGTTGCCATGTTTCAATCCCTTCATATTTCCCCACCTATCACCTATCTACTAACTAACATCTTTCCAAAGAAAGCAACACATTAATTAATAGCAAGAATTTCCTAAGTGTTGCTCTCTTAAAAAAAAAACAAAAGTAAATATTTCATTAAAATAAAAAAATTTTAAATATAATTTGTGCAAAAACTTAATAAGCCACATTGATTTAAAAAAAATATTTTACAGTCTTCCAACGACGGATATGTAATAGAAGAGATATATTAGCTTTTACTGCAAGTTCTAAAGCACGAACGTTTTAAAGAGTAGCTAAATTTTTTTTTTTATATGCATATTAATATTTTAATTCAAATTTCTGGAAAAACTTGATAAGCCACAGCGACTTATCAAAATGGTTTTCACTGTCTTCTAGCCTTCCAGTGATGGACATGTAATAGAAGACACATCTTGGCACTTATTACAACTATCCCGCAAAATCCAACTCTTTCTTCAAAATAAAAAAATCTTAAATAGAATTTCTGCAAAAACTTGATTTAAAAAAATATTCTACAGTCTTCTAGTCTTCCAGCATCGTATTTGCAATAGAAGACATGTATTGACATTTATTACAAGCATCAAGAGCACAAAGGTTCTGAAAAATAGCCACATTTTATTGAAAATATTAAAATCTTAATACAAATTTTTGCAAAAACTTGATAAGCCACATTGACTTTTGAAACTGATGTATACTGACACATCTTGGCACTTATTTCAAATATCCAGGCATACAAGTTCTGCAAAATATAAACTTTTTCTTGAAAATAATATCATCTTAAATTGACATTTTGCAAACACTTGACTTATTGAAATGGTATTTACTGTCCTCCAGTCTTCCAGTGACAAACTGTAATATATGACCCCATCTTGTCATTGATTACAATATCTAGAGTTTAATAGTCCTGTAAAATAGCTACTTTTTCTTTAAACTGCGAAAATCTTTATTAAAATGATTGCAATAACTTGATAAACCACAATATTTAAATAATAGTTTTCAGTGGTATTTAGTCGTCCAGCGGCGGATATGTGATAATATTTTACATAAAAACATATTACAAGTAACTTAAATATGATGGTCCTGAAAATAGCTACCCATTTTCAAAATATAAATATCTTTAAAAAATTTCGGGATATAATTTTGTTAAGCCACAAAAGTTATAATAAATCATACTTCGATAGTTTCTGAAATTACTACATCATCTGTTGGCCTAAGTCTATGTTCAACATAGTTCTATTAATATACAGGGTGATTCAGTCACGACCCGCCAAATATCACCAGCGTGTTCGTTGTCTCATTTTATGAAGATATGTCCATTACGACCATCCCCGGAAATGCAAGTGTGCGAAATGGCAGGGGTTTGAAAATTTTCGGATTGGTAGTCGGAGGGTAGTAGGGTAAAATTGCTAACTTCTGAACCAGTGGTCAGATTTTTTTGTTTTTTGGCTTTTTTGAAAGGTCTTTAGAAGCGCTTTCATAATCATTAAAGAAAAATTAAAAATAAAGTGAAGTCACCGAGATAACGAGCTTTAAAAAAAGAAAATTTAAAAAAAAGGCATAGGAACGTGCACATAACCTCAATTTGCTCTGTCAGATGGCAGGTAACTCCTATTTTTTTTTCTATTCGAAGATAGTTCTGCCTCTTACCTTTCCGAAATGTCCTTTTCGAAGCACAGAGGTCTTACCTTTACAAAGTTATGACCATTTGACTGAAATGCAAAAAGTTTTGTTTTTTTTTTTGATGTGAAATAAAAGCACATATTCATTTGTATGCCTTTATTTTAAAAGTCGTTGTTGGTAAAGACGTCGTGAAAAATTTTGTTTACGTGGTTTGTTTACGTGTTTAAAGGCATACAAATGAATATGTGCTTTTATTTCACATCAAAAAAAAACAAAACTTTTTGCATTTCAGTCAATGGTCAAAACTTTGTAAAGGTAAGACCTCTGTGCTTCGAAAAGGACATTTCGGAAAGGTAAGAGGCAGAACTAT
Source organism: Delia radicum (assembly GCA_021234595.1). NCBI lineage: Eukaryota > Metazoa > Arthropoda > Insecta > Diptera > Anthomyiidae > Delia > Delia radicum. The sequence goes on from CM037855.1 coordinate 101,733,512, forward strand.
CTTCGAATAGAAAAAAAAATAGGAGTTACCTGCCATCTGACTGAGCAAATTGAGGTTATGTGCACGTTCCTATGCCTTTTTTTAAATTTTCTTTTTTTAAAGCTCGTTACCTCGGTGACTTCACTTTATTTTTAATTTTTCTTTAATGATTATGAAAGCGCTTCTAAAGACCTTTCAAAAAGCCAAAAAACAAAAAAATCTGACCACTGGTTCAGAAGTTAGCAATTTTACCCTACTACCCTCCGACCACCAATCCGAAAATTTTCAAACCCCTGCCATTTCGCACACTTGCATTTCCGGGGATGGTCGTAATGGACATATCTTCATAAAATGAAACAACGAACACGCTGTTGAAATTTGGCGGGTCGTGACTGAATCACCCTGTATATTAATATAGAACTTATTTTTATCATTGTTTGAATTATAAAGTAATGATCTCAAAATTTCTTGGAAATCTATTTTGAGACTCATTATTTTTCAGCTCGAAATATATAACTACTTATTTTTGATTTTTTGTAAGCTGGAAAGTAATGACATTTTGTGCAAGCAAGTCACATATGTTGTTATCTATTAAGTATAACATGACGAGATAGCTCAGATGGTAGAGCGGATGAAATCAAATCCCGTTTAAGCACATTTTAATTAAAAAAAAAATTTTATGCTTTTTTTTTTATATTATCGATAGACTTTTGTATCGATAATATAAAAAAAGCATAAACAATTTTTTTTATTGAATTTTTTTAAAATAAAATGTGCTTAAACGGGATTCGAACCTAGGTTATCATATATCCGCTTTACCATCTGAGCTATCTCGTCATGTTATACTTAATAGATAACAACATATGTGACTTGCTTGCACAAACTGTCATTACTTTCCAGCTTACAAAAATTCAAAAATAAGTAGTTATATATTTCGAGTTGAAAAATAATAAGTCTCAAAATAGATTTTCAAATAATTTTGAGATCATTACTTTATAATTCAAACAATGATAAAAATAAGTTCTTATGGTTAACTCATTATTTTTTGCGTTGAAATAATGGGAAAACTAACTAGTTGTTAGCAAGTACTTATTATTTATATAAAGTAATGCAGAGAGTAAGCTGATGTCATTACTGGTAGTGAGATAAGTGATGAAATGCCATTATCGTTTCTACACTGGGAAGAACTTATATATGTATTGACTATAGTTGAAAAAATAATCAGTGTTAAAAAAGGTTTTATAACAATTTTTAAATCATTACTTTTTATTTAAAATGATTATAGAATTAAGTACTTCTGGGTAATGTATTATTGTTGGTATTAAAATAATGGGAAAATTAGCAATTTATTTGTAAGTCGTTACGAGAGCGGATCAAAAAGTCCGTGACTTTTCGAACTTCCCTCGTAGTCATATGAAATGCAACACTGCTCCCATCAACTACCACCTGTTAATAGACTGCTGTAAAATTTTGAGCAAGTTCCGTCATTTATTTTACGTATAACAGCTGTTCAAAACATACAACCTCGTGGATTTTTTTAAAAATGGAAAAAAGTGAAATTCGAAAACCGTCAATAAAACCAAGGAAAAGCTTGATAAATACTATGGAGACTCTGCACCATAAATTTCAATGGAAAAAAGTGGTTTACTGACTTTCGTTGTGGTCGCACAAGTACAAATGACGCTGTACGTTCTGGACGGCCAATTGAGGTCAATACACCCGAAAATATCGAAAAAATCCACAATATGGTGTTGGCCGCTCGAAGAGTTAAAGTGCGTGAGATTGTTGATGCCATAGGCATTTCATATGGCAGTGTGGTTTCGATTTTAAATGATCAGTTGGATTAAGAAAGCTGTCTGCAAGATGGGTGCCGCGTTTGCCCTCAATTGACCATAAACGTAATCGTAGCCAATAAGGTGATGGCAACAGTTTTTTGGGCTGCATGCGGGGTAATTCACATCGATTACCTTCAAAAGGCAAAAACAATAAATGGCGAATATTATGCCAACTTATTGGACCGATTTCACGAGGATCTAAAAAAAAATGACCCCATATGGCTACGAAATGTCTATTTGATGGACCGCGGAAATCCTATTTTTTGGAAGGGAATAAAAGTTGGATAAACGTTGGACGAAGTGTATTGATCTAATAGGAGATTATGTTGAAAAATATTTTTTTTTTTGCTAAAAAAAAACATTGATTCATTTAAAATGAATGTTCCGCCCTCATATTATTTGTATTGGTGTCATTACTGGTAGTTCACAAAATAATTATATGTCATTACCCTTTTCTACATTATGACCGGGGGTCATTTGTTTGACATTTATATTAGCTTTAATTTTTAAGTCAACGCTCTCGACTAATAAATCGATTTTTAAAATTCCAAACATTTTAAGTGCATGTATATTTACTACAAATGTTTTGAATTATAGTGCATATTTGTTGGGGTTCAGTCCATATTTTTATTTAAGTGCATATTTCTGATATTTTACTGCATATGTTAAGCGCATATTTGAGTTTTTTTTTTGTGCATGTAAGTCGCTGCCCTGGTTATAAATGTTCTATTTTCATATATTTTAATTGCATATAATGACCAATTTAGAACGTATTAAGGGGCTTACTAGCTTAAATTTTTTAATTTAATTTTGTTTGTTTCATATTTCAATAGTTGCAGCTTGTTAAACAAACTAATGGCCCTATATTTTACATGAGCAATATTTTCTGTAAATGATTTTTTCTCAAAACAAGATATTGAATATTGGCTGCCACTATACAGCATTTACTGGTGCAACGATTCTCAATCTTTTTTTTTTTTGTGTATTGGAGAACTGAAAAATAAAGTCCCTAACGTATAGAAGTTTTTTCCGCAGTATTTTTTTGTTAAAGAATTTATTGTATTTTTTTTTTTTTTTTAATACTTTATTGTCAGATGAGTACCCAGAGCTCCACGGTGGCACCCGATTTTGCCTTTAAAACAAGGGTCTATAATAAAATGGTTACCATGGTAGTAGTCCAAATTCTAAATTATAATTCTTAGAATAATATCTAAAAATGTGTTTTTTTATTCCAAAACATTTTTTTGGAATTGACCATTTATTTAGTTTTTTATAATTCCTCACATATTTTCGTTTTTATTGATTTCTAAAGCTAGTAAACCCCTTAATTTTGATACAGTAGTACCTCAATATGACGAGTACTAAGTTTTAATGTAATTTTGCAACTTATTATGTATTCTTCGATTCCAAAGAAAAAAGGAAATATTACATTATAAAAACCATACGAAAAAAATTAAAAAAAAACTATTGTTATTTAGGTTTTGGTAAATCTTGCAAATATTTGCAACTACAACTATCTATTTCGATTCGATTTTGACTCAAGATTATATATTTTTTTACAACAGTCTATCGATGTGAGACTGTCCATTTAATAATAATTAATAATTCAATTTTAAATGTTTGAGTTCATAAGAATATGTTTGGCCATTTGGGTTCATGTGTTTTAGGTATAATTAATATTTAATGAGAAATCAATTTTTCAATACATAAAATTAAAATGAATTTATGTTACAGCGAATTACTTCGTTAAAACGGTAAATAATGAAAAAAAAAAAAATACATGTTAAAATAATATAATCAACTGTATTTTAGATGTATATCCTTACAAATATTGTTGATTTACATTTTATGTAAGTTTTGGCATAAATTTTGTGAATTTATAATTCAGTAATGATGTAATTTTAATTAAGTTTTACTATTTTTTTCTTAACGATATGCATTGTTATTTAAACTTGATCAGATTTATGAATTGATGATATGGGTAGGTACACTACAAAATAAATTATAAATTTAATAGACTTGAACTAGGGTATTCAAATTACTTGGGCTTGCTTTTGTTTGAGTAAACGAGTGACTCAATTTTGAGGTTTTACACTTACTCGATTATTCGAATAAATTTTAAAGGATAAGGGTTCAACACCTGTCCACTGAAAAACATTAAGACTGCCGCTGACTTTAGTGGAATGGGTTGGATGAGACTAAAGAATTTCATCAACGGGACGGAGTTTCTGGAATAAATAGGAACAGGGACCACTGCGAAATGAGAACGCACAACAAGCCGACTTGAGGGTTTAAGTGTATGTCATATTTAATAGGACATGAGTCGGTTGTGAAATGTATCTTTACTTCCGATTCCTCTTTTCGACCTAATCGAAATGACACACCTGTTTGAGACGGTTTTAAAATAAATTAAAAACTTATAAAAACCTTAAAAAAATGGAATATATGCCTTAAAAAGCACAACATATGTATCAAACTCTAAATATAGAAAAATATGCACTTTCCTGCACAGTTTTGTACAATAACCTTTTAATAGGGTAGAGCAACCTAAGGTCGGCATGCCCGCAATACTCTTCATTTTTTGATTCAAAAAAGTATATTAAATTTTCTCGAGGGTGTGTTTGAGGGTTTTACGACATTCATAATTATTCGGCTTTTATGCGAACATTTATTTTTACCTTTATTTTAGGTTAATTGCAACCCCTAAAATCTACATAGGCAGTTTGCATTCAAAAGATCTGAATTTCTTTAGTTACAGACATGTTTAAATACAAAAATCGTGTTAACTGTGGCGCCAAATTTCAAAGTTTAAAAGTGAGATTGGGCAGCTAAAACATACCATTTCCGTATTTTTTTTCTTCTTTTGCACATATTCAAATTTTATTAAAATCGGAAACAACCCATCGGGGGATACCCCCTGGCGTGGTTTTATCCTTTTTCTCTAACAGCTTTCTCAATTCTTTCGAGAATCTTTTTAAAAGTGATATTTGTAGTATGCATAAGTGATATTTGTTAGTATAAAGTCCGTTTCATATTTATAACCAATGTATAAAATTATAAAAAGTTGCAGCTTTATAAAATTGAAAATAATCAAGTTGCCTTGAATTTTAAATTTGATATGAATTGTCCGAATGCCAGTTATTAAAATATTTATTTGGTTAAAATCGATTGTGTATTATTGTAAGCGATACTGACTGTTTTCTAATTGGCAGAAGTCGAAAGCTAATCGCCAATTTTTTGATAGATAAGAAAAATTATCGAACAAAAAAATTTATGTTAATTATAATTTATTCCGCTATTCCGTTGCCAAATTAATATGTGGAGCTCATACGTGACTCAAAGTTATGGATAAAAATCTTAACAAAGATTTTAAATATAGAAGAAAAAAGTACACTCAGAAAAATGTTGCTATTTGAAAACAGAAATTCGGTTAATACCACTCAAATTCGGTTATTGCGAATTGCAGTCGGTTGCAACAATTGAACATTAGTTTTTACAACAATGGTGGTTAATTCAACTAAATTTTAGTTGCAATATCCAAAATATTCAGAATCCAATGTAAATATCGTTGCACTAACTGAATTTACAAGTTGATATCATCAAAATACACTTTTCAATGCGGTTGGCACTTTATTTCTCTGTGTGCATTTACATAAAAAAATAATTTATTGAAAAAAAAAAAATAAATAAAAACTTATCAAAAGTAGTTGAACATAATTGTGCATATCTTTTTAATCGTTTCAGCTACAATAGTAATTGAGACCTAGTTTTAAAGGTACTTACATCGTAGTTCTACTGGCCCACAAAAATTTTTACATATCTATTCAAACTAACTTGATATTAAACTAACTTGATATTCAATTTTTACTTTAGTTAATTTATTATACTGAAATTGAAATCTAAATTTTTTGGTGATTGTTTAAAATATACACTAAGAATACTATGTAGGTAAAGACCACTGCAAATGTAGTTGAAAACAAATGAAATTTCACTTAAACAAAGGACGCCTAACATTTCAGTAAATTCAACTAATAAAGGGTCCGCCAAATAACTTTTTTTTTTTTGAAAATGCTATAAAAAAAACTACTGAATATTTTCTCAAATTTCTTTTTTATTTGAAAGTACAATCCTTCCGGTTAATAACGGAAAATAATTTCATTCAAATGGCTGCCTCGGCTGGCCATGCAGCCGAGCTTATGAGTATGAGCTTCATCTGAAAAGATGATTTTTTTGGCAAAATCGGCATCGGAAAAAAAAACGTTAGATGGCGGACCCTATATTTTCATTTGTTTTTTAGTGTTCAAAAAATGACTAACAATTGTGGTAAAAATAAACCACATGGTAGTGAAAAATAAACAAACATTTATTTTTTTTTTTGATCTTTGTAAATAACAAAAAACAACTGTAAAAAATGAATGTAAAATTATAAAACAGTCATTCGATGTGGTTTGTTTTTTTAAATGAACTACAAGGTTAGTAAAACATTTAATTTGTTCTACAAATGACGGACGTTTACATTAAAAATAAAGAAACGGTATTACAACCTAAACAACTACATATTTTAAAGCAGAAGTTCCCTATGTGTATGTATATTAGGGTGATAACTTTTTTTGGACAACATTCTCCCCAGGGGTTTTCTAATGGCAAATATTGTATTAATGATAAAAAAAAACTATTTCAGTTCAATTTGGTAAAAAAACCTTGCGCACCGACAGCGATTTCTATAATGCCTTTAACCTCTTAAGACCTGAACGTGAACCGATTGAGTAAAAGGCTTTTCAACTGCTTTTTTTATCTTATGAGGTGTAATTAAAATTTCGATTTTTCTTATTTTTTTATTTTTTTATTAAAAGTGGTAGAAAAAGGAGGTGCACATATGTGTACTTCAGGTTTTAATGTTTAGTTAGTGAGTAAAAATAGACTTAACGCTATGGTAGTGCTCAAAGCAGTTATTTTTTAAAATACATAAATAGACATTGCATTTTATACATATAGTACGGCAGCGTGAAGAGCAAGTTGGGTGGCGACATTTTGACGCAAACTGGCTCTCTACAAAGCGCGGTAGGTGACCAACATTGTCTAGCCTTATTTCTGGCTGTGGGTGTGGCACAACCGCACGGTGCTTCTTTGAGGGAGGTTCGCTTAGACAATCTTGACTTTCATCTATGGCATTCAAGCTGGATCCTGCAAATGCGCCGGTGTTGGGACGGGATATAGTGCCACAAGGCAAGAATTGGGTTCAACACTGCCTCCATCATACTTCATCATCGCTTTGGCCAGATTCAGCCTGTATTGCAGCAAGCCTAACTTATCCTTTCGTTGGACATTTTCTTGTACACAACAACGCGTGTACATGACCCAGCAATTAACGACAACTAGGTCCAAGAAATGGCAGAAAAGCTCTCACGGTCCATTTTTTTCGTCCGCATTGAACTTCGATAGTAAGCTATCAATCTATCGCATAAATCTATGCCACCCATGCAGGAGTTATAATTATTTACAGCAGCTGGCCGAGTTACATCAATTTGTTTCTTTTCTTTTTTGCACCAACGTTGGCAAGTATCTGCAGAAGCGCTTCCTGAACAAGTGGATAGCATCGTAACTGATTTCGTATCCATCCATTTAATGATACAGACTTTATCATCACTTCTAACTTTCTCGTCCCATTCTCCCCTTTTTAACTGCTTGTCGGGCTTTAGTTTTTGTGCCACTGGTCCAATCCTATTTGCCATTACAGTCCCAGTCAGAAAAATCCCGCTTCTTTTTTCATTTAAATGATCAGCCAGCTTTAGGCTAGTAAAAAATCTGTCTGTGTACAAAAACACAGCTGTCGGTGATTGTACGACAAAGCTTTTCAACAATTCCTGCTCCTAATCCAAGATTTTTCATAACGTCTTGAGGTAATGTATCTTTCCCAACATAGATCTCGAAGTCTAGTACCAACCCGTCCCGAGCAGCCAAAACAAAGTTTTTAGTCCAAGTGGATTAGGCTTAGATGGCATATATTGGCGATACTCACAACGTCCCGAAAAAGGTATCATTTGTTCGTCGATTGACATGTGTTTGGAACGTGGCAAACTTTGACATTTTCTCAAAATTGGGTCTAAAAGTGGTTTTATTTTCCAAAGTTTATTATTGCCATTGGATTGATTGCTATCTGAAAAGTGGAGAAAATTTCTAATCTCAAAGAACCTGTCGCGATTGATAGCTTCTCTAACATTTGGTACACAAAGGTCTCGACTCCAATAAAGCTTCGCTTGAGGATATTTGAGGGTGCCCATCATCAGCTGCACACCAGCAAAACGTATCATTTCAATTGTATTGGTGTTAATTGATTTTAGCTCCCGCTTTTGTGCCGAATATATGTTACTTTGTTCTGCCACTAATTTCCAAAAGTCTAGCCCCAAATATTCCAAAAAAGAGTGAAGAATGTTTATGTCAGAGCTACCCTCAGAAGTAAGGATATCATCCTTTATATCTGGTCCAGATTTAGCCATTTCTTTTGTCTTCCAAAAAACGCGGTGTGAACTTGCAACTTCATCTTCATCATCTGCCCCATTTTGCAAATCTTCTTCATCTCCCACCCATTCTTCAGATGACTGAAGCGCTCGGATGACTTCTGGAGGCAAGTACTCATCATCATCATCGTCTCCAGAGAAATCAAATTCGCTATCATTGAGCATATCCGCAATCTGCTGTTCATCCATATCCAAGCTAACAAATATTCAATGTTTTAGCAAAACAAACTTTTAATCCGGAGGTACACATATGTGTACCAAGAATAGAAAGTAGTATTTCATTGTGAAAAACCACTAAAAATAAAAAACTTACCTTTTTCCACGTTTACTCAACAAGTTCACTATACAAAACTTCAAAAAGTACTAACCTAACTAAACAAATAAATTTTTATTAATTTTGTTTACAATTTTGGCAAGGCCTACTAGATATTTTTTTAAACTGTTAAATTCAAATGCAAAAACATTGCCTTCAACTTCTAAGCAGCACCATCTACTGATATTTTTTTAAGCCCAGTAGCTTAAAGTAAGTAATAAAACTGTTGCTAGTGATCACACGATGCCGCTAGTGTTTAAAACTTGTAATAAGTTAAGGTACACATATGTGTACCCACGGTCTGAAGAGGTTAATATGTTTATTTTAAATTTTTTTTAATAACAATTTTTTTTAAATATGGTTTATACATATGTAAGTAAGCAAATTTGGAAGAAAACTATTCCATTGACTCGAAAACGGACTTTACTATTGATACCAGCATGCCTTAATTATATAGATGTGATGGTCAGACGTTGAGGCATCAAAAAAAGTTTTTTTTTTAACTTTGTTTGATTCAAAACTTTAACGCGTTTGGTGCGGAACCTTTTTTAACGATAGCGAAAAAACTAAAAACGCAGTTCTTAATATTTGTCCATGCCCTACACGATTTTGTCTGGGGAGATTTGATATATGCAAAAAATGCAAAAAGTTATCACCCTAATGTATATATTCTATATGGTTAACATAATGATCTGCAATATAGTCTGGGAATAAACAATATATTTTATGAAAAAAATAACAAAACATAATAATTCCCAATTGCTTACATGAATATGACGTAATTCTACAATATTTTAAACGAAGATAATTATAAAAGACAAAAAAGAAATATAATTCTCATAAAAGAACAACTTATCTTAAAAAAGTAAAGGGGAATATGCAAAGGGAATTTAATTTGCATTTGTTACTACCTGCCGTAAACCACGGAGTATTTTATATTTTGGTTCTGCCTGAGTATGTTGTCTTCATAATTTTTTATATTCCTTAATTATTGTTTTTATAACAAAATGATTCACTTAGTAAATTTTTGTAACTAGCCTATTTAATTTATTTATTGTTCTAATGTTTTATATATATTTTTTAATACTTACAATTTGTATGTTTTAAAACGTTTTTTTTTTTGGCGTGCTTTTGTTTGATGTAGTATCCCTATGGGAAATGGGACCGGTTCTGCGTGTGCCACAGGATCGGTCCCTTCGTGCCAGAGACCGGTAACCCTACCCTATGTAAACAACTGGCAACTTTAACATTGGCTTGTCATAGCAGGGGGTCATTTGTAATGCTTTAAACCACATAGTGGCATGCCACAGGACTAACCAAAGATGGACATACCACAAGACTGTCGCAAAAGAGCCATGTCGTATAAAATAAACGAAAACTAAACAGCTTCCAATGGGTAAAATTCTGTCCAACTGGCTTTTTCTTGTTAATAAGTATTCTGGTTAAGTGGTATGTCGTCCCTTTACCAGTCAAAGGATTGGTAATTTTGACACTGCTTAACCCACTTCAGTTTTAAGTTATACCAGTCCTGTGATAGGTCCTTCTTTAATCAGTCACTTTTAGGTCAATTGACTCCTCATGTCCCATAGGGATGCAAATGAAACAATTTAATTAATGCAATCTATCGCAGTTGCATTTTTTTGTAAGTCTTATAATGGTTGTATTTATTTGTATCTTTTCTTTATTCTCTACTTCGTCTTCACAAGCCGCGACAATCGCCATCTCGTCTTTTTATTAGATCTTCGCGCTGTGATTGTGTTTATCAATAAAATTTTGGTAGCTACAAAAATTAGTTAAACAAAATTAGTTTTTTTAGTAAAAGCGTTTAACTTAAATTTTTGCTGAAAACAGAAATTCAGCAAAAAAAAAAATTCTGTAAGTTAGTTAAATATTTTAAATAGACGTTTAACAAAAATTTCAACTAACTTTTCTTTTTCAGTGTAGAGACCAACAAAAACCAAGCTCAAATGTGTGGGTTACCTATAATAGTTCCCGAGATAGTCATTTGAAAGTGTGATATTCCAACTATGGTACGACTCAGGTCCAGGTTCTTTTACGAATACCGGAACGAAATCGGGACCGATTTATTTTTTAAATAATGGTTATTTAACTAAATAAATTTTTGATTAAATAAAAAAAAAATTAATAGACAATCGTGTTCCACTCAAAAACTACATTCGTTTAAAGTAAAAATAAAAAAAATCAAACTTTTCCGATTTTTTCCAATAGACTTTTACCTCCAGATAAATATTTTCTTTCTGAACATATAAAGTGTGCATACCATTCTGAAAGGCCTTTTTATTCAAAAGCGAGTCGTGTTAAAAAAATGTTTGACCTGTAGATACTTTTCCCTCCCAACAGCTTCTAAATTTGTCAAATTTTTTAGGCAAATATCAACTTTAACTATTTAAAACTGTGCATGCCTCCAATTAGGTAGCGGGATCGGTTGTAGATACTCCAAAGTATACCCAATTTATTCGGTAAGTGTTTTTTAATCCCTGCTTTAAATGTAGACATGTCAGTCAAAAATTTAATTTTTTATTTTATTTTGGGAATTTTGGGATTGCTTACAGCAAATTTGCATAAGCAGTAACTTTTGAAGATTTTCTGTTAAGGAGTTATAAACATATCATAGAAGTGCTTGGTATCGTTATAAAGAAATTTATCTGCAGATTACGACATTTTTAAAAAGAGTCCCATTTAGCATTCTTGGTCGACAAAAAGTCGTGTAAATAAACTCGGGTAATAAAAACTTCAGTTGTTAAAATTTAAATTTTCGCTACTCCATAAAATATTTATTAATAGACATAATGCAATGCTTTTTTTTTGGACTTAGACTATAGTGGCACTATGCACCCCGACCAGAAGTTGGTATTTTGTGCTTTTTGGACTTAAATACACTTTTAAGTCAGCAATGCGATATTTATATCTGAGTTTATGATAAGCTGTTAGCAATTCCCTAAAATAAAATCAAAAATTCTAAATTTAAAGCGGACATTGGAAGAGGCTTACCCAATAAATAATTTATATGTCGGAGTATCTACAACCACTTCCGCAATGTTACTGGAGGCGTGCAGGATTTTTAACAGCGTGTTAAAGTTGATGTTCTCTTACAATGTGGCAACTTTAGAAATGGCTGGGGGGAAAGTATATCAACGCAACACGCTCTTATATATTAAAGGGCCTTTTAGAATGGTATGCACAAATTAGAGTTTTTTTTTTTAATTTCTACTTTAAACGAATGTAATTTTTTTATGGAACAAGATATTATATTCGTTTTTTTTAATTAATCAAGAATTTATTCAGTTAGATACACAATATTTTAAGATATAAATTGGCCCAAGTTTTGTCTCGCTATTTGCAAAAAACTGGACCTGAGTCGGAACAAATTTGGAATGTCACATTTTAAAATGTGCATATCTCGGGAACTATTAGAGATAACCCACACATGTAAGCATTTTGTTTGGAAAAATACTTTTAAATTTTCTGTATATTTAAATTTTGGTCAACCAGTGGATTTTCTAGTTTTGAGAAAGTATACTCTACAGAAAATTTAAAAATATTTTTCAATTTATAAGCTTAAAATAACGTAACTTTTAAGCAGTATTTCGAAAAAAATTGTACTGGTTTCAAAATTGCACTCAAACCGGCAACTTCAAACGCTTACTTATTTTGCCTTATTCAGCTTTTTAATATGATTCTTTTTAGATTTTTTGGATTAGATTAGATTTTCTTTATTTGTTTTCAAAACTTATAAAATAATACAAAGGATTGAAGTTATTCATATAAATACAATACAAATTTTTTTAAAACATATACAAAAAAATAATGTTACGGTATGGTTCGATAGCCACCTGCTAGGAAATTGAGTTTAAAGTTTATTTAAAAATTTAATTCTATTATTAGTATTTTGTTTATCTTGGTGCATACCTAGCATAATTGTAAAGTCTTAGCCAATTTGAATCTAAACCGCCATTTAAAACATTTACGATTTGATCTTCTGACAAACGGAAATATCCCATCCTTATTTCATTTAAAACCGGGCACCAACCCAAGAAGTGTTGCATAGTTTCCACTTCCCTGAGATTACATAAGGAGCAAAGTTTTGCTTCCTCTGTTCTATATGATTTCCCATTTAGCCATAAAAGATTGCCTCTAGGCTTTATAATATATGAAATCTGACCTTGATTATACAAAACATTGCAATCATTCGAGAAATCAAGAAAACGGTGAATTATATCCTCACTTTGGAGCGCATCACTAGTATGTTTGTGAATTGATTGTGCTTTCATTTGTTCAATCAGGTTTTTGCAGGCGTTGTTAAATAAATTTTTATTATTTTCAATATTTGCATGTTCTATGTTATAATGCTCCAATCGATTTATAAGGACACGATACCAATAAATTTTATTTTCCATTATTTTTTTTTTTGATAGCAAATTTTTCAATCTGTGATTTTCATAATCAAAAATCGTTTTTGATACATATTTTATGTGTAAAGCCAATGTGTAAAATTGTCCTTCTTCCTGACCAGTCTCTAAAGCGATGACATAATTTGGAGTATTTTCTGGAAGTTTAAGTATCCGTTTTGTATAATATCTATGTAACTTGACTACATCATCAAAGTATGAGTACCCTCCATATTTGACCTGCACACTGCTAGAAACATTTTCCACTTTGCTGTTAGAGATACGTCTGTTTTTCCAAAAAAATTGCTCCATGTTACATTTGACCAGGATTTGTCAGCATCATTTTTGTTTTAACGTGTTTGGCAACAAAAGAGAATTTAGGAGTTAGAGTCATTTCAAGATATTTGTACTTACTGACTATTCTAATTTTTTGTCTATTAAATGTTCATTGTTCGTTTGACGAAGTTCTACCACCGCTTCTAAAAATCAGATTTGGTTAAATTCACCTCCATTGCCCATAGTTGACAATAAAGTTCTAAATTATAAATCATTTTTTGTAAAACATTTACGTTATCGGCAAGCAAAACTATGTCGTCATCGTTCGTAAGGACTCTTAATCAGCCTTGTTTAAGACCTGATTGTGTACCAAAGTAATTGGACAACTCAGTTCCTGTCCATACAGCTGACTTTGTGTTTTGGTATGCGTTTTCTACAAATCTCACAATTTTGTTGATAAACCAATTTGATGAAGTTTGTATATCAAAAGTTTTCTCGGCATACGATCAAAGGCCGCGCTGAATCAACAAAAAATGCATACACTTTTGCCTTTTTATAGAACTTTATATTTATTATTGTTGTCAGATTATACACGTTATCAACAGTAGAGTACCCTTTTCGAAACCCTGCCGGGAATTCATTTAAAATTTGATGCGTATTAACCCAATTTGATATTCGATCATTTATCGCACCCATCATAATCTTTGCAATGCAATTCATAAATGAAATACCCCTATAATTGCACGCTTGATTTAAATCACCCTTTTTATGAATACTAAAGATGATGGTCGTTCTAAAAGCTTCATAATCATCCAAACCATTTAATATGTTTGTATATGCGCTTGAAAGGGCTTGAAAGAAATCATCAGTCGCGTTTGTGAAAAACTCGTTTGGGATTCCGTCTTCACCAGGAGCTTTGTTTGCTTTGAATTTTGAAAGTTGGTGCTTTATTTCTTGAAGGGTAAACTGTTTATCGAGATGTTTATCAGTAACAAAATTTGGTGCATAATGCATATCTGGCTACCAAATTGGTGGGTTTAATAATATTTGAAAATATTCTTTAAGGTTGTCAGCATTTATAGTACAACCAATACAATTTTTTGTTGCCTTATTTCCTTAGTTAGTGCCCACTATTGCTTACTATCTACGCTTGAGTCCAATATTTGTCCTAGATGTTCGTAATATTCTTTCTTTTTCCTTTTACATAGATCTTGATACTCATTTCTCTTTCGAATATAATTTTGTCTGTCATACAGACTTTGGGATTCTCTAAAAATATTAAGGAGTTCCATTGATTCATATCTTGTTTTTACATACAATTTTATCTTTATAAAATTTCGGTTTTCTAGTAGATTCAATGACCACATTTTAAAGGTCACTTAAAGCAACTTGTGATTTATGTTCTAGTACAGTTTTTAGGTTAGCATCTAACTTTTCCTGATACATTGATCCATTAAACTCATTACATTTCAGCTTTGGTAATAATTTTTTTTTATATTAATTAATAATCATATAATTACAAATTATATATTATTACCCTAACCGCGCACTAGCTACTATGGCCTTCGGCGCGAAAGGTAATAAATTTATTTTTCTTAAGTTATTGTTTTGTGCTCTTGATTGTTACTTTCAGCTTGATTGGAAAATGATCTGACCCTATCTGGTCTTCGACAACAAATTCCTATACTAGTTTTAGATTATCAGTTGAAACAGAACAAATACCATTTACTAAACTCCAATTTTTATTAACACACGTGATACAACCATTTTCATCACCTACTGTTCGTCCATTTCAGATAATCAACCCATAATCATTGCAGAATTCCAAAAACTTTCTGCAATAAGCATTTAATATTTTGTCCTTTGAGTTCCTTTTCTCAAGACCGCATAAGAAAACTGAATTTAGCATACGTTCTAAATTGTGTTGTGCTTCGCCAATATGTACATTTAAGTCTCCCATAATTATCGGATTTACTAGATCGTTTTCAAATGGAGTTTTTAAATGCTCAAACCTTTGGTTCCAGATTGTGCCTCTAATATAAGAGGGTATGAGTTAAAATTCATGATCTGTAGTTAATATCTTTATTATATATATAATTTTTAAAAATATGCTTCACTCAATTATCAAAAATATTTTTTCTCACTCCACAAACACTTAAACTATTGGCTCTACCAAAACTAACTATTTCTTTCATCTGATTTCCAAACGGTTTTAAAATTTTTAAAATTTATTTTCATATTTAAAAAAGTTTTCTTTTATCATGGGTGTCTAAAAGTAGAAAAGTTTCGCTGTTTTCTACGTATTAAAAAAAATTGTGGTGAAGAAGCTTTTTTTTCCAAACCATTTACACTATAAGCAACAATATTTAATTTTTTTTTTTTTTTTATTAATTAATAAACATATAATTACAAATTATATACGAGCACTAGCTACTATGGCCTTCGGCGCGTTGTAGTGAAAACAGACCAGTGCCTCTGGTAGCACGCTACCAACTAGCCTATCGGGGCGCAGAAATATTTAAATTAATTTTATTACATACCCCGTAACATAGTAAAATAAAAATAACTGGTTTCAGAACAACTTATACTGTGTTATAACATTTTCTAATTTCTGTTCTGCAACTGGTTCTTTTTATATGGAGTTTGTCCTATTTACAATAGGTTCTTTACCTCCAAACAAGAACAGGTTGCTTTGGAACGGTTCTCGAACCAGTTATAGAACTGGTTCTGGGACAGAATCACCTTACATTTCTACTCCCATAAACTTGTTATAGAACCGGTTCCATGTTACCGGTTGTAAAAGAAGTTGTTCTAGAACAGGTTCAGAGGTAATCTGTTTTTTGATGGGTATATTTTCTAAAAAAAAAAAAAAATTAACTTATATTTTCTAGATCTATTCTAACACTTTCTTTAATAATACAATTTTCTTAAACAACTTTTTGCAAACACATCGGAATGTTTTCTGCCCACACATCGGAATGTTTGTCTGTTCCAAACAAAACAGTTTCCATCCACAATCAACTTATCACATCTTACTGCAACTTGTTTTAACTGTTATCTGCTTTTAAAATGTCCTTCTTCAACTGCAGCATCACCTTTTTTATTTTAAGCTGCTCTTTACATAAATCACTATCTGTTGATATCGGTGAGGAATCTAGATTTTTTGCGTGTTTTAAAACTTCTGATACACCCCTTACATACCTTAACTCTACCAGCACAGTAATTTTTTGATCTTTTTCATATATTTTCCTCGCACATTCAATGTCAACGGTATGGTTTATTTTAAGATTGTCTTTACACATTTTTTGTATTCCAAAATACACTGCTTTTTAATATGCATCGATTGAGTGGTAGGCTTTCACGCAATTCGAAAAAGTGTCATATTTGGGACACACTATTGATTATATTATTGTTTTTATAAAAATTTTGTCTGTCTTTCAACTGTAGTTATTCGTAAAAAAAATAATAAACAAATATCTAAGAAGTTTTCCGTTTTTAGTGTTTAATCATGGCATAAAGCGGAAAAGTGGGCAAAAAAAAAATAAGAAAAAACACGAATTTGTCACAAATATCAGTAAAAGCAGCAGCAACAAAACAAAAGGGTTATGTTTTTCTTTGTTTGTAAATGGGTTGAAATAAAATGCAGAATAGTTGTAAAAAAAGTCAAAATTATTCTTTTTTTTTTATTAAGCTAAGGTGTTCTGGATTCTGTATTTGTAAAATGTTGTGTTTATAGCATGAAACATTGTATTTGTACAATTTTCTGGTATTTTTTGAGTGTTAAGAGATGAATTTTGTATGTGTGTGTGTGAATAAATTATATGAATGTATTTTTTTCGTCGTTTTTTTTTTTTGTTCATACATCTGTGCATGAGTATTTTTTTAGTTTGTATACGTGTGTGTGTATAGCTGTGTACGTATTTCCATCCATTACCTATGGTGGCAAATATTGCACTTACATTGTTGTTTTTGAGTATCTTTATATGCATGAATACATAAAAGTGCATGCATATACAATATTAGGGGCATTCATAAAATTTGTAATTTTTTTAAAAAATTAATAAATTCGATTTAAATATACATTAATAAAGAAAAGTTATAGACTAATCTGATTTTATATAGGATAATGGCTGGCATATTGCCACCCTTTAGCCTATTTGCCCAAGAGAAAATATCAATACACAACCATGATCTAGAAAAAACTTGAATTGGCAAAACATTTAATTTTATTGCACATTTTCAAACGACCCATTAGAAAAAGGCTAGCAGGTTGCCACCCCCTAAAATAGAAAAAAATAAAAATGCAACTTAAACACCTGCTTTGGAAAGTTTAAGAAAAATTATTTAACCTTACTTACATTTGGCAGCTCTGAACATAACAAAATTTGTGAAAATCAGCATAAAAATATTGATTCGTAAAATTATATGAATTTATCGAATCGCATATTAAACATCGCATCGCAAATTGTCATTGTAGACATCGAATCTCCTATTGGCACATTTCGCACAGCGGATGTTTTTCATTCGTTTCTTCTTTAAATATTTAACATTAAGTTTTAGAGCAAACTAATATGCCAATTGTTTAAATTCAGTGATGCTCAAGCCATAATACTGTTCGGCGCACTACACCACGTATTCGAACAGCTCCTTCTCTTGTTTTTTTTATTAAAAACCCTACAGAAATAGCAAGAAACAAATTATAAAAGCCTTTTCTATTTATTATCGACTTTGATTGCTTTAATTGCGCCAAGAAATGCCTCAAAATACTTAATACCGCGGTCGGTTGTTCTCGGTTTACGCTGGCTGCCATAATAAAATGAATAGAAAATACTTAAACTCACTAAAAATAACATTTTTAACTCAAATGAAATTAAACTGAGAAAGTTAATATCACACAAGTAGAAATTCATTCAAGGAAAATCAATTTTTCTTTTGAAAAATTTGTATAAAAACCTTGGCGATTAGTGTAATCTAAAGGTAAATCTTAAATTTTTCCCTTATAAAGGGTGTTTTTTTTTTATAGAGGTATTGAACTTTGAAATGTAATAAATCAAAGATGAATTTTTTGAATTGACATGAAATCTACTTTATTCGAAAGATACATTTTTGGCATTATAATTAAAATATTACTTCTGGCATATGACCTTGGCATATTGCTTGGGCATAGTGTAATCTGGACGTCCAATTTGCGATGACATAAAACATTTGCGGCAGTTTATTTACAATAAACGTGGCGAATGCTGTCCTCCAAGTGGTCAATCGTTACGGGCTTATCGGCTTATCTTCCAAATCACGGGTCCGAAACGTGAAACTATGCGGTTACCAAAGGTTTCCTTCAATAAATCAATTGTGGCACTAGCTGTGTGTCATGTTGCGCCGTCTTGTTGAAACCACAGTTACGGCACATCATGGTGGTTCAATTGATGAATGAAAAAGTCAGTAACTATGGCTCTATTGCGGTAACCATTGTCTGTAACGTTCTGACCAGCATCGTTTTTAAAGAAGTACAGATCAATTATTCCACCAGCCTATATATATTTCGAAAACATTTCGGTAATTTTTACATTTAAATTGAAATAACATGCTCCCATCTCCGGAAAATAAAAATGTAATTATATCATACGAAACAAGATTTTATAAGCTTTCTAATGACAAATAACTTGTACCGACCAGATAAGTAATGTTTGAGAAAATTTAAATTAAAAAAATTTACTTTTAACCCTTTCCGCCTCCAAATGGGGTGTATCTGGCACAAAAAAAATTTTTTCGACTCGGCTCTACTATCTTAATCGTTCCTTAATTTTGTTTTTTCAAATCGTTGAGGTGCTCCTCAAATAAAAATAGGTCAAATTTTTAAAAATTTGCTTTGCCGCGAAAAGAAGGCGCCGCCTAAATTTTTTTCGTTGGAAAATAGTTTTTGAAACTATTTAGATATACAATCCGCTTTCTGATTGGAGTAACACGCAATTTTAATTTAAATCGGAACAGGCACATCGAGCAACGTTAAAAAGTTATTTGTTTTTATTAACATTTTGTCTTTTTCTGAAATTTTAGCCATTATGTCTTTTATTGTTTCTT
Source organism: Delia radicum (assembly GCA_021234595.1). Taxonomy (NCBI): domain Eukaryota; kingdom Metazoa; phylum Arthropoda; class Insecta; order Diptera; family Anthomyiidae; genus Delia; species Delia radicum. Next base: position 101,752,920 of record CM037855.1, read on the forward strand.
AATTGACCTTCTTGCTGTGAAATTACTGTTTAGTTTTAATAGTTTAAGCATCTTTGGCTAATTGCTTTGTGTTCATCATAATTACCCAGGTAGAAATTTGGGATGGTACAAAAACGAAGAGTTTTCAAAACGTTTGTTTTTGATGGTACTAAAATAAAAGCGTTTCCAAAGCGATAATTGCAAATAATACGAAAAAAAGCATTTAAAAAACATTATTTTGGATTGCTATTCGAACGTTCGGACAAAGTATTTTAGGAATACTTTTTATACAAAACTTACAAATATTTGTGAAATAAAAACACTGTAAAAACATTGGTTCAAAGCGTTTTTCCAACGTTTGTAAAAAGTACTTTAGAAGTTCTTATCGTACAAAATTTACAACGGTTTATAAAATAAAACCAATGTAAAACCATTGCGTTAAAGCGTTTTTCTAACATTTGCCAATAGTACTTTAGAAATACTTTTTTTTTACAAAATATTTTACTGATTAAAAAACAACACTGTCATAAGGGGTCTATCTATATGCGAACTCGGTTTCTTATGCAATTTTTTTATATGCTTTTCTCTTCATGAACCGAGTTCAATAAATCACTCAATATGGCCAGCCCATAATGTAGCGACTCTATAAAGTGTATAGTCCTTGTATATCTTTTATAAATCACTATATTTTGAGGACAGATAAAGCAATATTTTAGAGGACTTTTTCAAAACTTAATAAAACGCTAGTTAAACTATTTAAAATTACAATGTTTTGTTACTTTATTTATATTATTTTAATCATATTTACATGTTTCATTATTTGTGGTATTTATGAACAATTCATAAAGATCTTTATAATTTGTCTTTCGAGCGTTTTGACAATGTTCAAAATTACAACCCTCAAAGCGGTTATCATTTGGGTCGATTTCATAACGCTTAATAACTGTAAGCCAAAATGTTCTGCAAATACTTATTTAACGATTGAAAAAGCATTTCAAAAATTTTGTTTTGCAATGTTTTGAGAACGTTATAAAATACCATCCTCAGACCGTAAATTTGGGTTATCATTTTGCACATTCTCAAAACGCTTTAAATTTGTAATTTGGTATGTTCTGAAAACGCTTGTACCATCATGAAAAATGCTTTTAAAAACGTTTTAAAGATTGTATTTTTCTACCTGGGTACTTTCACCAGAGTCCAATATCTGTTTATTTGTCTTAGTTCTGGGCAGTTAGGTGGCTTCGCCTCTCTTGGTACCAAAACCACATAACTCCTTTGGTAGCACTTTACCGTTGATTTGCTATAATAACATGATGCAAGGTCAGGCCTCGAGGAAAAAGATACCTCATATTCCCGAATAAATAACTAATGCCGTTTTCCCAAACGTTCTCTGAAGTACAAATCGGTGTTTATAGTGACTCTTGTTGTAGAAAAAGTACTCCTTTTGCCGAAGTGGAAATTGCGAAACTAAAAATTTTATTGGAAACTTTGTTCTTTTGTCCAAATTTTCCACCCCAGTTCCTTTTGCATCCCCCATATAAAATTCCTGCCCTGGAAGCTGGGAAACGTCACCAAGGATGTGGGTTTCGTCATCCATTATAGAACAACCATATTTTGCTACAAAATTACGACACGTTTTCTGGTTCGTTCTTCGGCCTTATCGTTCTTCCTGTAATTCCGACTCAGCACATTTTGCACTTTATAATTAATTATTCACTTTTTGTTAGCTTTTCTAATAAAAAACTCTGAACAGTTGGCATTTACAGCTGATTTTCTGATTGGCAGGCTAGGCTTTATTCAAAGGACCAACTATTTTCTCAGCCTTATTTGTATCAGAAATATCCATTTTAATATCGCTTCGCGAACACCGTTTAACATTACTAATGTCGTTATATGGTTTAACAATGCTAGAAACCGTATTGCGTGAAACTTTTAATTAGTTAGCATGTGCTGTAAGAGGACAATTTTGTTTCTCTGTATAAATTTCAATTATTTTTTCTCTTATTTTTTGTGGATAATACATTTTTGGGCTAACTAACGAATCGTTTTCATTGATACTTTTTACACACAATTAAAAAATATTTTCAAAGTTCAGTTAATAAAAAAATATTTAGAAATGTTAAGAAGAAGAATAAACGTTTTTCTCTTAAAATTATAAACACTATTAATTTTTAAATCAGACAAGACTAGTTTCTGCCTTTTTATGGACAGGCGTCATCAGTGATTTTCCATTTATATTGTATTATTATTTGTGTCTTGTAATTGTCAGATTGTCTCTATATGATACATTTTTCAACGACCTGCGGCTGTAAGAATCAAACATGTACTTCTTCTTACATTACAAACGTAAAAAAACCATATCATGACCGTTTAGCGATCACACACGACCACAAGTATGGCCTCGAATGTATTTTAAAATTTTTTTTATTTGTTTTTCTATTCTCCTCCGCCTTTATTTCACAGAAAATATTTCATTTGAAGAATGTAAAAGATCTTTCAAGGTAAACGCGTGCACTAGTTTGACTGATTCACTCCTTAATAAATATGAAATACTTGTATGTTCTTACAAAATTGTATCCCTTATAATTTTGAGCCACCCTTAGATTGGACTTTTCGTTTACCTCGCTGTGTATGCGTTATTTTTTTTTTTTTGCATGCGCATCAATCATACGACATGATGGCTTTGGGGACACTTAAATGAAAAAAAAAATTAAAAGAAATTCAAGAAAATAAACAAAAATAATTTTTGAACTTGTATACAAAAATAAACAGTTATGAAATACAGTTGATGAAAATTTTCTATTAAGATTCTTTTATCAAGGCCTTTTATTTAAATAACAAAAAAAAAAAAAAAAAAAAAAAATACTAACAAAACATTTGAATAAACTTAAGCAGTTACATAACAGCCCAACACAAGTTTTTACACCTAATATTTTTTTTTAAAAAATATTAGGTGTGATCAATTTTCGAAAAAGGTGTACATTAGAGGAGTTCAACTTTGTATGGCCGTTTTTCAAATTGAGTTCTAAAGTCAACGCATGGGCTAGCTTGGTTCCTTTGTACATAAAAACATTTAATATGAAGTTTGGTGCCGATCGGACAAAGAAAAGTCGAGGCGGAAATCGATTGAAAATTGACAGTGTGTTTTGTATGGGAAAAAAATGACTTTTTTGCATTTTTTCAAAAAAAAAGTAATATCGAAGCAGTTTTTGTGCCATATTATAAATTAATCGAGATGAAGACACAAAAACGTTTTCAAAAACATATAAAAATCGAAAATCGGTGAAGAATTAGCCCAGTAATAAATAATGCCCCAGACCACTAATGTGCCAAATACCACTTGATCACAAATTTCGAGCCCACATTCTAAACGTTTTCGAAATTAATTACCGAAATATTTTTTTTTTACTTAGTGGACTCATTAACTGTGAGATATGAAATATATTATACTTTGGATGTCGTTAACCTGTCCTAAGGTGACGTCAAAAAATATTTTTAGGGTATTTTTCAAATCTCCAAAATCAAATTTTAAAAAATTTTGTTCAACAAAAATGGAAAAAAATAATTTTGCAGACTGAGGTTTTATTAAGCATACAATTCTAAATTAAACTACCAAAAATTAGACATATCCCCCGGTTAATTTAGTTAGGGCACCTATTTAAATTCGGCGGATTTCGAGGAAAATGGCTTTTTTGCACAAAATTTAATATAAGGGTAAAATTTTTCAACTTTTAACAAGTACCATTTAATGCTATATGGGGTTTGATAACACAAGCTGCAAGAAGTATATTCTGAAAATTTTGTCAAAAGCGACTCACTCCAAAGGTCAAAACACAAGGACAAAGGTCAATTTTTTGGAAATTTTGAAGATTTCATGAAATTGATAACGACAAATCGTGTGCTGTCTTCGTATTTTGATGAAAGTTGACTAAATTTTTTTTCGTAGTTTGTATTTGTTATTAAAAAAGAAAAATACCTAAATTAACCCTTTTGTGCACTTTTGGCCAAAAATGTCCCAATATTTTTTAACATTAAAAAACGTAGTTTCTTTTAAATATCTGCATAATAAAGGTAACATTTTTGAATTATAAAGAAAAATACAGATTTACTTACTAACCTGTTATGCACTTTGGGCCAAAAATTACTCAGTATTTTGTAACATTAATTAAGTTTAATTTTTAATTTAAAAACATAGTTATATAAATTCTTTTATATTACCTAAAAATATTTATTTTTTATTTACATATACAAAAAAGTTAATAAGTGTTTATGAAATAAAAACAATTTAAAAAACTTTATATTTCTTCTATCAGAGTATACCACATGAAGAGTTCAATTGTACGTAAAGTAAGTAAATCTGTATTTTTTCTGTATAATTCAAAAATTGTACCTTAATTATGCAGATATTTAAAAGAAACTACGTTTTTTAATGTTAAAAAATATTGGGACATTTTTGGCCCCAAGTGCAAAAAAAAAATTAGTCAACTTTCATCAAGATACGAAGACACCACACGATTTTTCGTTATCAATTTCATGAAATCTTCAAAATTTCCAAAAAATAGACCTTCGACCTTGTGTTTTGACCTTTGGAGTGATTCCATTTTGACAAAATTTTCAGAATATACTTCTTGTAGCTTGTGTTATCAAACCCAAATAGCATTAAATGGTACTTGTTAAAAGTAGAAAAATTTACCCTTATATTAAATTTTGTGCAAAAAAAGCCATTTTCCTTGAAATCCGCCGAATTTAATAGGTGCACTAACTAAATTAACAGGGGGATATGTCTTCTTCTTCACCGATTTTGATTTTTATATCTTTTTGAAAACGGTTTTGTGTCTTCATCTCGATTAATTTATAATATGGCACAAAAACTTGCTTCGATATTACTTTTTTTTTGAAAAAATGCAAAAAAATCATTTTTTTCCCATACTTATTACATATTAGTTGTGGATTCTGCTATGAATATTACCATATAGAATGTACAGATCTTACTGAAAATGAACTCGCCCTTCTTCGTGGAACATAAAAATTGTAAATACACATGTGGCAACTGTAATGAAATTCCTCCAGTGCGTTTCTTCAAAAACGAGTTCAGTAAAGGCTTCGATGAACTAAAGGCAAAATTGGACAATGAATTTGAAGGATACAAGGTTTGCTGGTGAAGAACAATTACAACAAAGTATGTCTAAGATAGAAGCAAAATTTGAAGACATGGTTAATAAATTAAGTGTCGACCATGAAAAACAAATGGAAGTGGTTAAGACTGATATTTCTGGCTGTTATAATTTGGTAAAACAAGTTGACAGGTCTGTCAATAATAAATTAGAAATCGTTGAACGCCGTTTGAACATTAATGAGAGAAGGCTTAATAGAAGCAATATTATTGTTAATGGATTACCTGAGTCCATTAAGCACCTACGGGCACCTGTTATAAAAAATCGCAGCATTGTGTGGTGTTAATATAAACGAATCTGATATTATGCATTGTACATACTTGCTGGTCGCAAATCGGTCCTTGTTAAATTTAATTCTATATTGTAAGAGATTTAATAATGGGAGGTTACATAAAAAATCGCAATATAACACTCAAAGATGTGATGGGCGGTGAAATTAATTCCAGAATATATGTGAATGACCACTTAACATCAGAAGCTTTAAAGTTAGTAACAACTTGCCGTAATTTAATCAAAAGCAAAAAAATTACTAAATTCACCTTCATTAATACGGATATTCCAAAGGCAAAAATTACACATTTGGATGGTACTACTAAAGTTTTTAATATGCAACAATGCATCAACTTGCTAAATGGTATACATGCTATCAACAATGATGTAAATCTCCGTTCTTCAACTTCAGATGTTCATTAAACTAACAACAAATAATCATTTAACCTACACTTTTTTTGGTATTGGCTGTTTGGCGGTTTTGTTTGCCGGACTGGAAGAGTATCAAGGACTCTTGTTGCTTTTCTTGCCTGGCGGATGATGCCGTGAATACAGCTTTAATGTATGTTTAATTTTTTTTCTCAATTTTCAAATTGTTTTTACCTTTTATATGCTTTAAATATTTTGCATTCTCAAATTATATTTTTTAAATTTTTGAATTATAACATATGTTTAAATGAATTTTAATATTAATTTAGTGTATACCAGTTAACGATAGTTATTTCATCCGTTCACAATTAATTGGTAATGATATTAAAGTAGCTCATCTAAATTGCACAAGCTTTTGTATTGGAAGTAACTCTGTTAAATTTGATGAGATAAACAATATTGTTAGTGGTAACTTTTTAGATTTTATAGGGGTTTTCTGAGACATGGTTGAAACCTTCTATAAGTAATGAAGTTGTGAATATCCCAGGATACAAGTGTGCACGGAGTGATCGTCCAAATAGAAATGGAGGTGGTGTTGCCTTATATATTAGGGATTCGATTAAGTTTAGAACTGTGTATGTTAGTGGGATGTATGGTACATTTGAGGCAATTTTTGTTGAGGTACTGGTACATGGTGGTAAAATGTTAGTTGGTTGTGTGTACTTGCCCAATGGCAGTATATCTACTCTGGAAGATGAGATAAGTGATCTTATTTTAACTTATGATAATATTTTGATTATGGGTGACTTCAACTGTAATATGTTTCAAGAGTCTCGTTCAATTGCATTTCGTGAAATTTGCCAGAGACTTAATATTTCTTGTTTACATGGATCCATTCCGACTCATTTTGATTTAAGATATCACTCGACATCATTAATAGATTTTTTCTCGTCTCTGATCCTGCACAAGTTGGTAAAATTGGACAGGTTCAATGCCCAGGTGTTTCGCACCATTCTTTAATTTTTTGGGTCTCTCTCTTCCGATTGTGAGAACTGAGATTTTTTATGAATACTTTGATTATAATGCGGTAGATAATGAGGAATTGTTGAATGTTATAAGTTCCTTTGATTTTAACCAATTATATGAGACGAGTAATGTTGATGAACATCTTAATATTTTGAATTCCTTTCTTAACACAGTTCACTCTATAGTTCCATTCGTACAGCGCAGTAAAGTAAACAGTATATCTAAGTGGATAAAGGCTCCTGAAGTTACATATTATTTATCTTTACGTAATTTGGCACATAAAGCTTATTTGAATGATAGGACCGATCAGAATTGGAAGATTTTTTGTAGAGCTCGAAACAAAGCCAAGTCGATTATGAGGAAGTACAAAAGGGAATCCAACAATAAAATCTTTGACAATCTTACTACAGAACAGATGTGGTCTAAACTTAGAAGTTACGGTATAACAAATGGTAATACCGATGTACAGTATTCGGATGTTGATGGTTTAAATAGGTTTTTTGTGGATTCTCAAAACAATAATTATGTTTCCAATGATATTGTCCTTGACTCAAGCTTAGATGGCTTTATGTTTAGGTGTGTTACTATTGATGAGTTAATTCTTGCATTTTCAACAATTAAATCGAATTCGGCAGGCTGTGATGGATTTTCAATGAAATTTTTAAAATTAGTATTTCCCTTTTTTAGTAATCACATTTTGCATATCGTAAATAGGATTTTGACTACATCTTGCTTCCCTTATAATTGGAAATTGGCTAGGGTTACGCCGATCAGGAAACATGGCACATCAGATGAATTAAATAATCTCCGACCAATTTCAATTTTGCCTATTTTGGCTAAGTTAGTTGAAATTTTGATAAAGAACCAAATTACTGATTATTTAGATTCCAATGGATTTTTACATGATTGTCAATATGGTTTTAGACGTGGACGTAGTTCCACACAACTGTTAATTAATTTAACTGATAGTTTACGGAGTGCAATTAGTAACGGCCGATTGTCAGTTTTAACTGTCGCTTGATTTATGTAGAGCTTTTGATAAAATTCCGCATTCGATACTTATTGCAAAGTTGGCAAATTATTTTAAATTTCAACTAGTGCTTGCAGACTGATATCCCTCTTATCTGAAAGATCGTTTTCAATATGTTTCGATTGGTAGTAGTTCTAGTAGAGTAGTAGAGTAGTCTCTGGAGTACCGCAAGGTTCGGTTTTAGGGCCACTTTTGTTTGTGATGTTTCTTAATGACCTTTTTTATATATATGATAATAGTATGTGTACTTCCTTCGCATTTGCTGATGACTTGCAGCTGATGATATCGGGTGATAAGGAATTTCTAGATGTTTTTCAGTCAAACATTAACTATTATGTTAATGAGACAGCTGATTGGATGAATCGAAATGGTTTGGTAATTAATGCAAATAAGACCAAGACTTTTGTTTTTTGGAAGCCCTCGTATAGGGATAATATATCAATTTTTGTTGGACCTACGGAATTGAGTTTGTAGATAGGTTGTCTTGTTTGGGTGTGGTTATTGATAGCGAACTAAAGTTTGTTTACCAAATTAATTCGATATCATCTAGAGTTCACTATGTTTTAAGGAAGCTGTATTGCACTAATTTATATATTCCATTAGCAGTTAGGAGAAAAATTGCCCATGCTATGGTTATGCCTATCTTTACTTATGGTATTGAGGTATATACTGGTACCCCTGGCTTTAATTTGAAAAAATTATCGTTACTTTTCAATCGTGTTGTTAGATAGTTTATTCACTAAGAAACCGTGATCATATATCTTCTTATGTGCAAGACTTTCTGGGATGTAGTTTTAATAGTTTTATCAAAATTCGTAATCTTCTTCTCTTCTACAGAATATTTAAGAACGGTTATCCTTCCGGCTTTATAGATCGATTTAAATTTAGTAGATCTAATAGGAATAAACAGATTTTGCTACCAAAGCTAACTACGATATTAGATCGTGCATATTTTGTAGAGTGGGTAAATTATATAACGCTCTGCCTAGAGCGCTTAAATCATTTTCTAATTCATATGCTTTACAGAGGCGTCGTCTTATTGCTTATGAACAAGCACAAATCACAGATTCATAATTTCTCAATACTTTTTTTAATTAAAACATCGACTTGTAAATATTGTCTATTTAAATAGAGCATGAGGTTCCTATAATTCAGATATTAACAGAGTTTATAATATGAAGTAAATACTTTTATTCATTGATAAAATAACTATCGCTGAGTGGGTTTCTTATATTCTTTTGTATTTTTAATATATTATTATTATTATGCACATTAGCTAGTAAGTTGTCTTTGTAATTTTGCTTAATTGGCCCCATGGGCTTTAAAATTACAATAAAATGAATTAAAATAAAAAAAATAAATACAAAACACACTGTCAATTTTCAATCGATTTCCGCCCCGACTTTTCTTTGTCCGATCGGCACCAAACTTCATATTAAATGTTTTTATGTACAAAGGAACCAAGCTAGCCCATGCGTTGACTTTAGAACTCACTTTCATTTTTTTGAACACCTGTAGTATACATATTTATGATTACTTAGAAGTTTTGTAAGCCGATTCTAGTAATTGATCTGAAAGAACTTAAAGACACTGGAATTTTGTTTTTTTCTTCTTTTTTTTTAAAAATAATCCAAGTTTTCTTACACACACAGTTTTGTTGTTGCAACCGAATTTTTTGCCAGCAGACTTTTTGTGGTTCCACGTACTATCACTATTATTAAATTTTAATACTATTGTAACTACCGACATTTATTAACCAATTTCGAATTTTTATTGTAACAATTAAATATTTATGTTTATGGACTATAATATTCTATAAATAGATTTTCATGCGTTCAACAAAATTTAATTTATTAATAACAAAATTACATGACTCAAACTGGGCTCGAACCGGCGATCTTTCCGTTTGTCAGGCAAATACTTTACCTCTAGCCTAGACCCAATTCAAATATATTTTTTTTGTTAATATCAACTTTGATTATTAAAACTAATTTAATTTAATTTAGTAAAACTAATTTTTCAAACTTTAATAATTGTTCCCTGAAGAAGTCACCCAATGTGGAGACGAAATATAGAAAATAAATAATTAATAAATAAATGATCTTAAGCTCGATTAAACTAAGAAGAATTAAATTTGATATAATTTTAAAATTATTTTATAAATAAAAAACTTCTTCTCCGCGAACAGGGCTCGAACCGGCGACCTTCTGGTTATCAGGCAATTACTTTACCTCTAGCTTAAACTCAATTTGAATTTGTATTTTCAAATTTCTACCTTGAATATTTTTGTCTTTCAAGTTTAAATATTAATGTCGAAAAATAGATTTCTATGTGCAACAGAAATTTGATTGCTTATGTTAATAGTTTATAAGAGTTACCAAAACTATTAACAAAAACTTTATATTATTTTAAACGAAAACTTATGTTTTAGATAGCAAATATTTTATCGACTTTAACTGCAAATATTTTATTCAAGGGTTAAAATCTCCGAAAACTGGATGGTTTTTGGTATTAAAGGTAATGTAGAAGATAAAATATTTTCAATATTGATAAGGAAAACCAATATTTTGAATGATGTGACTGTGTTTTGGTTAATTTTATGTATTTTCTGTTTACAATATAGTTTAATTATTCTAATGAGGAATTTTAAGTACTTACAATTAAAATTATTGAATAATGATTAAATACAATGGAATTCCAACCAATTTATTCTTTGTGTGTATGTGTGGAACCAAAACATAAATTGTGTCGGATTACATAATACAACAAACCCAATTTTCAAAGCAAATGATATAAATTTTTAGACACGTAAGAGACTTTATAATAACATTATTTAAAAGACTCTAATGTCTCTATGCTGATATGATATGCTCAGTGGAAAAGGGTATCCCGTCTTTTGTAAGAAATGTTTTTTAAAAATCTACAGAATTTCAATTACAATTGTTATTCTTGTCAGAATTTACTTTGAACAAATATTAGAAAGAAACAAATATTAAGTACGTATTTATAATTAAGCTCTTAAGTACACAAATTTGTGGGTATTCTTCAATTTACGCAATGCTTTATTAACTAAATTATACAATTTAATTTAATAAAATACAAAAAACCCTTTAAATGGGTTAAGACATAAATTTAATTTCTTTATGCTTCTTTTTTTAGTTTCTTATTTCTTTGAAAGGAACAAAGGAAATTTTTTTATTTGAGTATGAAATTTATGCTTTTTAAAAGCTAAGGACATCTAATTAAGGTTTCCTAGCCAAAAAAAAAAAATATATATATACATATATATAAAAAAAAGATAAATAAAATGAAAGAATACTAGAAATATATTGTAGGTATATGGCTTATTTCATATGAAATATAAAAAACAATACAGTAAGAACTATTTGACACTAGAACTAAAGTATACTTTTCTGAAGGTTTAAGATACGCTGAATCCAAATCTGGCATCATAATCACTCTCCGACATCAGGCGTTATATTAACGATAAATGTGTCGTTTTTGATTACAATGCTCCGATTTTTCACTTTCCTGGAAATATAGTTTTTATAATATAATAGTTTTTATAATGATCGTCGGTTGAACTTGATAATAAATTGGAGTTTTTTAAATTTTACGCTGCGGGACTTCAAAATTGCAGTTAGAACCTCAATATAAATTTATAATATTTTCCTAAGGAAATAAGTTATCTTCAAAATTAGAAAATTAAAATTAAAAAGTACTTACATGTACTCCCCCACAAGTGCTCCCCACTGTACATACCCATGCACTGTACATACTTCCAAAAGTTTTTGGAAGTATTTCGGCCATTTCTTACTTAGTGGTCCGACTGCAACGAAATTTGAAACAGCCATAAGTGCCGTAATATCGAGCTTATGTTTTTGAATCTTCCAAACCCCACCGGGGCGGCAATATGACCACCCAAAATAGGAAACGTTTTGCATATAGAATTCTAAGTGCTTGCCATTTTTTTTGTTCCTAATCCGATTTATAAAAAATTAACATATTCGTAATTTGAAATTCCTATTTATCATAATCAGGAACGGATTCAGGAAAAGATTTTGGGGAGGGAAGGTAAAGTATTTTTGATAAATTTTCTATTCTATTTGATTTTTTGTATTGCACATTTTTATTTTGTGAGAGGAAATATTTCCATTTTCCCGCCACCTGGATCCACGCCTGATCTAAATAAGATGAAACTATTGGCCCAACCAAAGGAAAACATTTGGTTTTTATTTATACAATTAAGTTCTAAGCCAACTGTGACAGTACTTTTGCCAAATAGTTAGTTCAGAACTAGTTCCGCGAGTGTCACATTAGTGCCAGTTTTGCTCCCAAATTTTTGTCCTTAAATTGTAGTTTTCAAACTAGTTCTCAACTAGTATTTGTATTTGTATTTATTAAATTGATTTTCTAATACAACAAGACACAGTATCTTTTTAAATTATAGTATTAGAATCAGGCAAGTTAACTTAGACAATATAGCAAAATCTATAGTAATAAAAGATTTACATTTATAATGAAAAGAAAAAATTAAAATAAATAATATAAATAATAAATATAATAATTAAATTTTAACTTAATAAAAATAAAGTCAAAGGTAAAATTAAAATTAAAGATTTATGAAAAATATTCCCTAAGTAAGCTTCTAAACCTTATTGCGTTGCTAGCTGTTTGCAAATTATTTGGAAGATGGTTCCAGAGACGTATGGTTAATATAAAGAATTGGCATTCTGAAGCATGGTCACGATGCCGAAATTGAATTATATCTTTTCCTCTGCTTGATCTTGAAAACTGTAAACGTTCATAAAGATATTTAGGCTCTTTTGTCATAACAATTTTGAAAAGAAAAATAACGTTTTTAAACTTAAGGTAGTTTGAAAAGACATGTTCAGTACACGACAAGAATACTGCGATACATTATCAAACCTTTTCAAAGAAAATATATAACGGACGATGTTATTGTACGTTACGGTAAGCTTTCTCATATCATGTGAGTTGCATCCAGTAAAAATTTCGGATGAATATAAAAGTGTCGGTAAAAGATACGTTTTGCCAGTAATATTCTAATACTCAGAGGGGTAAAGTGTTTGAGTGGCCCATAAGCTTCGCAGCATACCGTATACTTTGCCACATGCGTGGGTAATATGATTAGTCCAGGTTAGACTTTTGATAAATGTTACTCCTAAGTTTTTAACAGAATCAACAATATCAATTTTTGAACCACCAAGTAATATATTTAGTTCATTATTTATTTGAAATGATTTTTTTCGTATTATTATACATTTTGATTTGTTAGGATTGAGTCGCAAACCATTGGCCGAAGCCCATAAACTAATTTTATCAAGATCATGATTCAATTCTTGTATTTTAGTTGTAATTAATTCTTTGGAGCAACTAAGATATAACTGAACGTCGTCGGCATATATTTGTATATTGGAGTAACAAAGTTGTTGAGGAAGATCGTTAGAATATAACGAGTATAACAGGGGGCCCAAGAATTGAACCCTGCGGGACACCTCTAGTAACCAGCAAAGGCCGCGAAACAGACCCACCGTTGGTAACTGATTGAGATCTATTTGAGAGGTACGACGACATCAATTTGACAGCAAATGTAGAGAAATTAAATAATTTTATAAATTTTTTACATAATAATGAATGGTGCACAGTATCAAAAGCCTTTGAATGGTCTAATAATACCAAAAACGTTATTTTCCTCTCATCTAAATTTCTTCTAATTTCCTCTATAACATCAGTTAATGCTGTAATGCAGCTACGGTGAGGTCTAAATCCTGATTGACGATCAGTTAATAAGTTGTTGTCATTAACATGCTTATAAATTTGTTTGTGTAATAAATTTTCAAAAACTTTGGATAAATAGGGGAGGATCGCAATTGGACGATATTCATTTCCAGTTTTTGGCACCGGAACAATTTTGGAATGTTCCACTCCATAGGAAAAGTATTAGTCATTATTATTGTATTAAAAAGGTGTGTGATGTAACGAATTATCCATGGTAGAATCATTTTTATAAATTTAGGATTAATGTTATCTAATCCTTCTGAATTAGATTTAATCGCTTTACACGCTTCAGCTACTTCAATCACATTTAGAAATTGAAAATTGAATACACTATTTGAAATATTAGTTGAAATTTCGTCATAAAAGTGAGACTGAATCACCGGAGAAGGAATATTGGTAAGTTTTCATTTAGTTTGAAATTTGAAATTATTTCCATGTTTGAAATTATTTCCATGTTTTTGTTATTTTTTCTTCAAAATGCAGACACACACACGACATGTGTAAAATTTTTCAATTTCTTGTAATTTGAATAGGAATAATATGGTATATTAACAAACCATTGTTATAAAAAAGAGGCACGAATTTTTTTGCATATTTTTTTTTTTTTTTTGATTAAAAATTAAAATTTATAATAACTGTAACGAAAACAAATAAACGACATTATTCCGTTTCTGTGTTCAAATTTGTATGAAACTTTAAATAAATGAAAATAATAAATGAAACTATAAAAAAAGCTGTAAATGATAGTAAATTATTTTGAATGGATGTATAACAAAGTTGAAAAAAAATATTTATTTAAAAATAAATAAATGTTAATTTATTTTTAGCGCAACTGAAAACTTTTTTATTAAACTACAAAAAGTAAACTACATATTATTCTGAGTGTAGCATTTCACATACGAATAAACTAATATTAAGGCATGTCCTGTCAGTTTTCGTGAATCATAATTTGAAACTAAAATTAAATATTTTGAGTTATAACGGTCATACAACTATTAGAATTTGAAATCAGTTTTAAATTCGGCAGTATAAAATCTGTGCTTTAGTAACTTAAAAAAAAAAAACAATAATTGCTTTTTTTCGAAGTCAATGATATATGAACAAATATGAGTTAGTATGTAATCATATATGTATTCACGCAATAAGGTCATGAACATATGTGTAACAATATTTAGCCAATATTTTAATGCATTATGTCGTACATTACCATATATGACCTTTATTTTGCAGGTATGAACCTATATATGTGTCCAAAGATGTTATACATCTTCATTAGGGTGTCCCATTCAAAAAAAAATTTTGGGGATCATTCTTAATTTGAATACTCATAAGGCTAAGAATTTTGAGAATTTTTTCAGATTTTTCGGAGGTGGTTTAGAGGTCGCGCAAATCGATTTTTTACCAAAAATCGAGCTTTTTGGCCTTTTTTGAATTTTGCTTGAAAATTGGTAAAAAATCGGTATTTCTTCAGCTTCTGAGTCAATATTCTTAAAGAAAATTTTCCGATCTTTAATTTGATGTGCATAAATAATAAGTTTCGGCAATGATTTTGCACATTTTGACAATTTAATAACGGTTTTTCGTAAATTTTCAACAAATATGGAAAATAATGCTTTATAACTTTTAAAATTCGTATAAAGACTAAAAAACTAATGATGCAGTTTAATAGATTATTAAGTTTTAAATTAATTAGCAGAAAAAAAAATGAATTTTCTCACACCGTTCTCGAGTTATACCCTTTTAAAGCTTTGTACACATTGTATGAAATGTATAATACTATAAGGTGTGAAACTAGGTTTGCATTGGTTTAAGCTTTAAATAATTGGATTTAGAAAATGTTTTTACAAATAAAATAATAGTTACTTACCACTCATACATTACAATTATATTAAAAACAAAGAAAAATAGAGTTGTTATAAATCATTTATTAGTGTTCTTGCGATGATGCTCTACCCCCTGCAGTAAACTCTGAAAGTCTGTTTCAGAAGTTGTGATATTGATATAACTATTAGCCAAGGCCACACCACGTTCTGCGACATCATTTACAACTTGCAATTGTTGAACTTTGTGTTTTTGCTTCCTGAAATGATTTGTTGTTTTCCCATTTTTCTGGATCCGTTTGTAAAAAATCAGTAAATGTTGCAGGCTTCAAAAAAAGTTAGGCTGGCTTTTGTAATAAAACACTGAATTTGTTTATTTTCAATCATGTCTTCTGTTAAATTTCCTTTCACTAATTCGTTGTTATTACTTGGTTCATATAGGTTTCTAAGCATTAAACGCAAAGTTTTGGTATCTATACGTTCATCAAAAACGATAAGGCAGCCAACTCCTCGGAAAGGTACCACTGATGACCCAGAAAGGCTTTCAGAGTCTCGCATGCAACTTTTTCATTAAAGCGTTTGTAATCATAAAATTATTTCAAAAGTCTAAGGTCATTGAGAGGAGCGTATCGGGGACACTGGCATAGGTACCAATTTTTAATATATACTCTTAAAATAAATGAGGTAAACTCCAGCAAGGCATCAATTTTTGAATTTTGAATGAAAGGTTGTAGCTGGTTTCGAAAAATACATATTTTTAGAGAGTATATAATTTTCATCATCCAGCGAGCTCGGTTAATGGCTCCAGGAGATTTTATAGTTGGATGGGGCTCAGGTCAATCACCCAAAAAAATAAGGCCTCAGTTGCAGCATTTCTTTATAATCTTCCCTTGGTTGCATATTCTCCAGCTGCTAATTACCGGAAGAGGGCTCTAGCATAAAAGCTTTTATCTCAAGCCATAAAATGTATCTCAATCTCTAGCAAGCGTCTTCCACTTATTAGTTTACAAAAATTTTAATTGAATTGTGACTTGTTATCTCTAAACCTATAGACTATCTGCCAAAAATAGGGTTGTAGTTCCCCAAATCCAATAAATCATGAATTTTACTTCGAGCCATATCAGTGCCACCTAGTGATAACGGCTTTTTGGCTACTTTTTTTGCTGTCCACAACTTGACAACACTTAAAACTAAATTTTGACATACAATAAATAAATTTTTCAAATCTCATAATCTAAAGTTTACAACAAATCGGATGCCCAAATCTTATAGTACTAAAAATTCATACAATGGGTGTAAAGCTTTAAAAGGGTATAACTCGAGAACGGTAAAGAAAATTATATTGCTTTTTCTGCTAATTTATTTAAAACTTCATAATCTTTTAAACTGCATCATTAGTTTTTTTAATCTTCATACAAATTTTAAAAGTTATAAAGCATTATTTTTCATATTTGTTGAAAATTTCCAAAAACTGTTATATAATGTATTAAAATGTGCAAAATCCCTGACGAAACTTATTACTTATGCACATAAAATTAAAGATCGGAAAATTTTCTTTAAGAATATTTACTCAGAAGCCGAAAAATTTACCGATTTTTTAGCAATTTTCAAGAATAATTCAATAAAAGCCCAAAAAGCTCGATTTTTGGTACAAAATCGGTTTGCGCGACCTCTAAACCACTTCCGAAAAATCTGATAAAATTCTCAAAAATACTTTACGTTATGAGTATCCAAATTAGGAAAGATCTTCCGAGAAAATCCAAATTTTTATTTTTTTTGGGACAACCTAATCTTCATATATGCTGAAGTATGAACAATATATGCTCGTACATTGAACTATGTATGTTCATATATTACTATTTTTAACCACGCAGATAAATTTTGTCATACATTTTTTTAAAATTTCGTTTTTTTAAGCTAAATTTTTATAACTAACGTACCCAGTCCGAAACTGCCAGTGGTTCAAAAAATCAAGCAATTTATACCACTGGCAATCCAAGGAATTGTAAATAAACTACTGGCAGAACACTTGTTTAAGACGCTTTACCAGCGTTAGCAAAAAAATTTCGCCAAGTATTTATTTTATAATAATTCCAGTGGTCTACATAATAAATCATTGACAAAGAATTGGTTGAGACCACTATACCAACATTGGAAAAAAGTGTTTTTCCAGTGCTATCCATTTAAATTTATCAACGGCTGCACATGGTAAAGCAATATTTTATAAAAGTTATGATGCCTTGTTAAAAAAAGTTTGTACACTCATAATAATCCATGCTAAAAATTCGAAAAAAATGTCAAAAAACGAAATATTTTGTAAACGAACAAATGTTCGTGCATTTTACGAAAGTTTTTGTTATTTTAGAATTTTTTCGTATTTTTATGCTTGTATTATTATCAGTGTAGGCGGTTTTTTTTTAAGATTATTTAATACTTTTTAATATTTTTTTTTATTTAAAAGTGTTTTTTTTTTTGTTTCTGGAAAAGCGCTTTTAAGACTAGCTTTTTTGTATTTTCCCAATGTTGGCAAGTCGTTTTCTTCAAACCTTATGCTGATATATTTAACAGCCAACTGTTACCCAGCAGTTAGCATTTACTTCAGTTTTAAGCTATCAAGTATTATATGTCTCTTCGCTCATTGGTTAGAGCTGTCGGCTGACAATCTGGTGGCCAAAATCTGGTGGGGTAAAAAGGTTAGACTTCCTTTTTTTTTTTTTATTAATTAATAATCATATAATTACAAATTATATACCTATACCCTAACCGAGCACTAGCTACTATGGCTTTCGGCGCGTTGTAGCGAAAACAGACCAGTGCCTCTGGTGGGAATCGAACCCACGACCCCCGCACTGATAAGCCAGCACGCTACCAACTAGCCTACCGGGGCGCACAGTTAGACTTCCTATTTCATAGTTTTTACCAACATTTTGCCAACGTTGGCAATTTGTTTCCCCAGTGCTTTGTTGATATCTTTTGAACAGACGGACCTTCTGTCTAATGATGTTAACATTTTGGGATTGGGAAAGCATTTGTTGCCAGCACTCGTAACCTCTGTGAAAGACCATTGTCAGCTGTACTCCTTTTGTCTTTTTTTTTGACTTGGGTATTTTTATTGAGGGAAATTCATTTTTTCGTTAGAAAATATAATATGCTTCATTTTTTAAGTGCACTAATTTTGTATGTGCAAGGTAGAGTTA
>CM037855.1:101771686-101918968 GCA_021234595.1 Delia radicum
ATTTGTATATTTATTTCGGATTGTTTAGATCAAACCTGGAAATTGTCTGAAGCACCTGTACAAAGACAAGCAATCATAAATGAACTACTTTGGAACTACATATACATATATATATACCTCCAACGAATCTTCACAAAAGATTTGAGTAAAATCTGCCACTTTTGCTTCCTGAGGTTTTTTTTAAATAACAATTTAGAAACATCTTGTATATTGTTTTTTTATATTACAAATCGATTTTAATTTTTTTTTTTAATTTTTCTTTGTCGTTTAAATTTAATTTTTATTTATTTTTTATTGTTGACAGTTTTGAAAATTCCATGATAACTTATCAGTTGTGAAAAGTTTCTATTAGTTGTGGACAGAGTGTTTTGTATTTTAAATTATTTTGATGTTACAACACCGAATATATTTTCGCATTTTTACCAACAGTTAGTAGTCAATATTAAATTAACAATTTAGTAACGAAATTAGATTGCTTCTACTGGGTAATTATTAGTATAGCTAATAAATCAGTTTAAATGCATATCTTTATATTTTTGATATGATTGCTACTAGTGAATTATTGTATGGAATAGTTTTTTGATAGAATTTGGTTGGAAATACTGCACTGAATTATACAGAGGTATTAAATTATTATTCACCGTAAAAATTTGGTCTTAATATCAAACAGTTTTCTGTGACCATAAATCAAAAGTAATCTGTAAATAAAATTATATTTTATTACAGGAATCATATTGGTCATGATGGTTTTCTAACTAAATAATTCTCTGTGTGCATAATAAAGATTCATTCTTTAACAATAAAAAATAATGTAGACATTATAAATTTTCTGATACCATAGTTTTATTTCTAATAAGTTCAATGGCTCATGACTTACAGCTTTATTAACAAATTTGATAAAGATGTATCAATTAAAGATGACCACTGTATGTACTAACGTTTGAGCCTACCCTTCAATTAAATTATAAAACTTTCAACCAAATAAAAATATTTAAATTCTTTGTTTTACTTAGAATTATAGAATGACAACATTTGACGCATCCAAAATTTTCTATCTTTAACCCTTTACTGCGTTGAATTTTCTTCTGCTTTGTGCAGCCATAGATATAATTTTCAAAATTTGAACTACGAGGGCGGATCAATAAGTTTGGGACTTTTTGAATGAACACATTTTTTTTTTTTGAAAAAAAAAAAAAAAAAATATTTTTCAACATAAATTCCTTCCTCAATACACTTAGTCCAACGTTTCTCCAACTTTTGAATCCCTTCCAAAAAAATAAGAATTTTCGACGTCCATAAAATAGGCATTTCTTGGCCATGTGGGGTCGTTGTTTTTTTAAACCCTCGTTAAATCAGTCCAATAAGTAGGCATAATATTCGTAGTTTATTGTTTTTTCCCTTCTGAAGGTAATCGATGTGGATTATCCCGCGTGCATCCCAAAAAACTGTTGCCTTCGGAGTCCCCAGAGTCCCCCATATACATCAAGCTTTTCCTTGGTTTGATTGACGTTTTTTTTCGCGAAAAATTATGTTTAATGAGCACTCAAAATTTGACTTTTTTTCAATTTTTAAAAAAAAATCCATGAGGTTGTATGATTTGAACAGCTGTTAAACGCAAAGTAAATGACGAAACTTGCTCAAAATATGACAATAGTCTATTAACAGGCGGTACTTGATGGGAGAAGTGTTGCATTTCATATAACTACGAGGGAAGTTCGAAAAGTCATGGACTTATTGATCCGCCCTCGTAGTTTTGCAAATATTTCAAGAATTATTCGCTGGTTTTGTAATTTGTATGGTAAATATACACTCATAAGAGCTTTTCGATAAAACTTCAACAGTTATTTAAAAATTTAATTGGTAAAGTTGTTTTAATGGAATATACAGTTAAATTACCAACGAAATATATTTTTAACTTTCTGTCCGTTATTCAATAAACAAAATAGACAGAAAACAAAAACGAATTTCGTTAATGGTTAAAATTTTCAGTTAAATTTTTCTATTTAAAACAAAAATATATTGAGTATTGAAATAAACGAAAACAATCTTTTGATTTTTATCGATTTTGTCAAATAATTTTTCAACAGTTGAAAATAAACTAAAAAATACAATTGTTTTAAACGAAAAGTAAGTAGTCCTGTTTTTAACTGATTTTCAGTTAATTTAATGTGTATATTCAGTAGTCCTTACGGAAAAAATATTGTGAGTGAAGTTTTATGAAATAATAAAAACTGGAGAGGCTAATCTAAAAAGAAACTATTTCCAAGATCTTTACAGAATCCTTAAAAATCATTAAGATTTAACACATTTTACTTAAAAGAATGCTTAACTGCCATGAATTTCAAAACTAAAAACAATTTTTAAAATTTTAACTTTAATTTGAACGGTATTAACGAAAAACTGCCAAAAAAACAAGGCGTTCAAGAAAAATTTAAAAGTGGGAATATCTCGAAAACTAACCACATGATTTAAAAATGTTGAAGTATTTTTGGTTAGAGTGCCAAGGTTAGAGAAAATTATGTATTTCAAGAGGAGGTATTATTATTAAGTTATATTTTGGTACAAAAATGTAGTTTTTAAGCTCAGCATTTATCTAAGCAAATTTTTCACCACCCGATTGTAACTTTTTTTTACTCGTGGTATAAAATAAGTATTTATTTGTTCAACCCAACAAAAATGAACACTTTTAATTGTCAACAATCCCCTTTTAATTGCAACCTCTAGGCTTGTTTGATGTTGGATTTCTTTTCATAATTTGTTAAATACTTTATTTTATTTCGCAAACACACATCTAAAAGATGATAGAAGAAAATTGTTGACTAAAAATATACCCCTTTAAAAATATTATATTTACTTACTTCTTTATGGTAGTTATATTCAGTTGGTTATTCTCTTTGAGAAATATGTTTTTTAAATTAAAATCAAATGGTCACCTATATCATATAACCACAAATGCGAAAACCATAATAGGATTAAGAAATCAAATTTTCTAAATTGTAGAAAATTTGCAATCAAAATTGTGTTGGAATTTTTCATGTTGGATGGTTAACAGCAATCTTATATGTTTGCGTGTGTGCTCAAATACAAAAAAAAAACAACAACAAACACAACATGATTATGTTATACGAAAATAATGGAGTAACAAAACACTAACACTACAAAGAAATAATAATACAATAGTATAAGTGTCACGGTTTGTGTACTTTGAGATCACTTGACTCATTTTTTTACCTGTTTTTGCACGTTTACTTTAATAAGAAATTTTCATTAAAAGGCGAAATTGCTTTAAAATTAAGTAGATATTTAAAGATACGAAACAAAAAGTAACCTTAAATTTAAAAACTGTTTTTAAATAAGGAAATGACGTAATATGACGGCTATTGACTCCTCATGGCAGGGTATTTACTGTAAAAGTTACGAGTTTCATACATACACACATAAAGTATTTACACGCAGAGAATTAAAGTGCCAACCGAATTGAAAAGTGTATTTTACTGATAACAACCAATGAATTCAGTTAGTACAACGATATTAATATTAGATTTCTGAAAATTTGGGTGTAGCAACTAAAATTCAGCTGAATTAACTGATTTTGTTGCGAAGACTAATGTTCAGTTGTACAAACATACTGAAATTCGTTATAACCTAATTTGAGTCGTAGTAGCCGAGTTTCAGTTGGCAAATAGCAACATTTTTTCTGTGTGTATATCTTAATTGATAACATTTCATAATGAATCACTTGTGAAATTTTTCTATATCATTAATAATTTCAGACCTACGCTTACACTTGTGGGCTTAAACTCTTCCTTGGAAAATTTTCAATTTTGCCAGTGCCAGACTTGGGACATAAAACTAATATTTAAGTATTTGATTGCAGTCCAATTACTTTTTTATGTCTAATTACATGCAATTGGGTGTAATTGAGTAATTGCTCTGTAATTAAATACCCAGATGTTGTTACTAATCCCCATGTTTGGTAATAACTATTTTAGAACTTTCCAAGGAAGCATTTGAGTGTAGGTCTGATATTATTAATGATATAGAAAAATATCACAAGTGAATGATTGTGAAAAGTAATTGACGTCGCCATAGTCTGATTAATAATGTGTACGTAAATTCATGAAAGAATGTGTAACTTGACAATTTTTGTGTGTTGAAATACGAAAAATGCGTTAGGTGGTTACATACAAAATATGTCTATAAAAACTGGCAATGCGTACTTAATTATTTCAAATCTTGTGTAATTTTACAATTTTAGTTAATAAATACGAAAAATAAAATTTATAGAATATTATAGAAAATTTCTTCGAGCTTAGGAGAATATGACGCAGATCGTATTTAGTTTTTTTCTGTTTAAAAAACCTCACATTCGGAGATGTTTTCGGTCTTATCTTCAAAGATCGTTCTTACAAAGAAAAGGGGTCATGTTCTGAAGAGAATTCTCATACTCGAGATAATTCTCGGGCTCTGAGGACTCCTTCCGATGTTTACAAGGAAACTTCACAGTGGTAAATGCAGAGATTTAAACAAAACTTTTCTATGTTGTAGATGACAACAAAAATATTAGACACTAGTTTTTGTAAATGCACAATCTCAAGTTTAAGGTTAATAAATGGAGTCAAGGATGAACCAATAATAAATAAAAAGTATTTTACATACTTATCCACTGCTATATAAAACATGTTCGTGCATGCCCTAGCATTTATGTTATTAAAAAAAAAAATTTTTTTCGAATACCACTTTTTTGTTGGACTTCAAATGAAAATATATATAATAATGCTTATTTCATTTTATCGGTGGAGTGTCTGGGGTTTTCTCAATTTTCGTAATCGTTCGGGTTTAGCACAACTTTTCTCAAAGAGCTTTAATCACACACCTTTTATAAATTTCAAATAAGTGGCAGCCCTGGGCCCCGATTACTTTAATACGGCGTACAAAAAAATTTTAATTTCTTAAATTTTAAAGATGTTTTCATACAAAAAAATTATTATTTTTGATTTAACCCCAAAAAGTGTCATAGCGTACCTAAAAAACATGTCTAATATATTTTTGAGGTCAATAACATATCCAAGTTTCATTAAAATAAATGCAAAAATTTGGATTAATTTGTCTCCAACTTAAAGAACGACCATATTTGACTTGTACGAATTAGTAAAACAAAATTAGCATATTTGGGGACTAATTGAATGTTTTTGGTTGTTATTATTTTTTTATTTACTTTATTTGATATTTTTAATTTATTTTGTTTGTTTGACATTTTTTTAATTTGATTGAGTTGGGTATGATGATCTTTGATTACAAATTAACTAAATTAATAGATATGGAGCTTTGCAAAAGGTGACTTAAGCTAAATATGGGTGCTTCAATATGTTTTCATGCAATCGCTCAATATCTTAATTCAACTTCACTAAATACATTTGGACCTTTATACTTCTTTTCAGTTTAAAGTTCCTATTTTTTTTTTTTTTTTTTTTTCATCAGTTTCAAGTATAGTTTTTTACTATTGATGAAAAGCTTCATAAATATGATGAACAACTTCATTGATTTTCGCCCAATATAACACTTCATAAGTATGATGAAGCTGTTTCATAAAAGTTCAAATTAAAGACAAGCTTCATCATATTTAGGAAATGATTCATAAATATAAGGAAGTTTCATATCTTTTCATGAAATGTTTCATAAATGTTACATAAGACGAATCAAATTTATAAATTTTTATGAAATGAAAAATGTTCTTTGGTAGCGTACAAAAACAATAATACAGCTAATGACGAACATTTTTTTTTAATACATTATTTTTAAAACCCAATATTTTTTACATCTGTAATTTAGGATATATCAATTAAATTTAGAAAATATCAATTGATATTCAGTTTTATTAAAATTCAGAAAAAATAAATTAAGTTAAGTATTTTCATTTTGAATTTAAAAGCTTTATTTGATGTTAAGAATTTTATTTTCCACTGAAATTTATAAAAATTAAATTTATTTTTACAAAATTCAATGAAAAATTTAGAACACATCAACTGGTTAGAAATTCTGACTTTCAATTGATGTTTTGAGAGTGTCTCAATCTTAAATATAAAATGTAAGTTACATATTACATTGTCGGAGGGAAATAAATAATTATTTAAAATACAAAACCTTTGCAATTTAATTTAAAAAAAAAAAATTTACACCAGATGACCTTAAGCCGAAACAAAAAAAAATTACAAACAATTACTTTCTATTGACAGTTTTTAAATTTTTTGATATAAAACAAATTTTCAATTGAGAGAAAAAAAAAAAAAAAACAAAAAAATTCACACAGTTTATGAAACTTTTTTATAAAATGATAAAGATTTATGAAACATTTTTATGAAACTCTTCAGCATATCTATGACAACTTCACAAATATGATGAAAAATTGATGAAGAAATATGTTTTCTAACAGTTTTATCAATATGATGAAACCTTTTTCCCTAAGGGAAATTGACTTAACTTTTGTCAATTCTGTACAAAAATTTGGATTAATTTGTCTCCAACTTAAAGAACGACCATATTTGACTTGTACGAATTAGTAAAACAAAATTAGCATATTTGGGGACTAATTGGATGTTTTTTGGTTGTTATTATTTTTTTATTTACTTTATTTGATATTTTTAATTTATTTTGTTTGTTTGACATTTTTTTAATTTGATTGAGTTGGGTATGATGATCTTTGATTACAAATTAACTAAATTAATAGATATGGAGCTTTGCAAAAGGTGACTTAAGCTAAATATTTTTGCTTCAATATGTTTTCATGCAATCGCTCAATATCTTAATTCAACTTCACTAAATACATTTGGACCTTTATACTTCTTTTCAGTTTAAAGTTTTGTTGTTAAATCGGATATATTTGAAAATGAAAGCTCGTTATAAATTGCAAATAACATAAAAATAATCTCGATATATATAAAAACTAAAAAACTAATAAAACTGTAAAAAATATTACTTGAGCCAGAGTAAAAACAATTTTTTTTTATATTAATAGAACATTTTTGGTCTTCAAAGTTTAGTAACGTCATGATGCTTGTTAGCAAAAGACCCTAACCAGGTGCTTCATTACTAAGAAGACAATAATGGAGCAAAATTAATGATTAATAGGTTTTTTGCTGAAGTTCTGCCTATTATGGAGGCTCTAGCTTTACTAAAACTTCGGGTTCTAATGAGATCTTTAGTATCAACCTAGCTAATATGTTTGATTTGTTTTATTTTTGTAAATATACGTAGGTGGAACGCTTGTTATGAATTGAAAAGAAATTTATTCAAGTTCGATGCCGTACTCAATATTTCTTTAGTAGAATATTGCCCTACACTCACAATATTTTTTCCGTAAAGATTACTGAATATACACATTGAATTAACTGAAAATCAGTTAAAAACAGGACTACTTACTTTTCGTTTAAAAACAATTGTATTTTTTAGTTTATTTTCAACTGTTGAAAAATTATTTGACAAAATCCATAAAAACAATAGATTGTTTTCGTTTATTTCAATACTCAATATAATATAACAACTTTTTGTTTTAAGAAGAAAATTTTAACTGAATATTTTAACTATTACGGAAAGTCCGTTTTTTGGCTTATTATTTATGTTGAATAACAGACAGAACTTTAAAAACATATTTCCTTTGGTAATCTGTATATTCCATTGAAACAACTTTACCGATTAAACTTTTACATAACTGTTATTTTTTATGGAAACTCTATAGAGTTTTGTATTAAAATTTTATTAGTTGACCATTTATATTGATAGATCCATTTCGGGAATTTTCCAGGTTGCCATCTTCAGAACACGTTTTGAATGAGCAAAGACTCTACAGACTATTTGTTAGGAACACCGTTGACTGTTTGCGCTTGACCTGCCTCATTTCATAAATAAAAGGTCCAATGATTCCTCCAGCCCAAAAACCACACCACACAGTGACACGTTGAGGATGCATTTGCTTCTCGTGAATCACTCGAGGATTTTCCTCACCCCAAATGCGACAATTCTGCCTATTGACGAAGCCATCAAGATGAAAATGGGCCTCGTCAC
The DNA here is from genome assembly GCA_021234595.1 of Delia radicum. Lineage (NCBI taxonomy): Eukaryota > Metazoa > Arthropoda > Insecta > Diptera > Anthomyiidae > Delia > Delia radicum. The sequence continues at coordinate 101,779,748 of CM037855.1, forward strand.
TGAAGATGATTTTATCGGCAAAATCAGCATTTTCATGTTGTCTCTCCAATAGCACAATGAGAATGCGTTGTTCATTCGTGTAGCGCTCCATTTTTACTAACCTCGTACCTTCTACTAGCAAACAATAACAATTGTTCAAATGTCAAACAATGACACTTCGAATGTTGCCAGATTTAAAAATTGCGTTCTTCTTGGGACAAACCCTTTATTTAATTTACCCAGAAAAAATTTAATTTACCCAGAAAAAATAGACTTGACCAAAAAGCTATAAAAGCATCTGTTTTACTCACAGCTAATGCGTTTAAATGAAACAGTTTTTTAAACTTTGACTTGTCACAGGCAAGAGTGTGTTTTTGCTCGTAAATGACTGTTTTCACTTCATAAGAACGAGTGTTATAACCCTTAAATGCTCAACAGCTTCGATTTGAATAAAATTGTGTTTTTATGATATGAAATGCTAACTAATAATGAAATATAGAGTATGGCCTCGAACTTGAATAATTTTCATTTTCATTGCACAACTAAAGGTCGAAAAAACATAATTTTTATTTTTAATAAAAATCATATCAAACTTGTCGTTTCTTTTTTATTTAAAATAACTTCTTGTTAGGTATTGCAATGTCGTTAGTTTGCTTTTAAATGTCTTTAGTTTGCTTTTTTCGTTTTTTTTTTTTCTAAAAACTAATTTTGTTTCGGTTTTTGCCATTCTCTGGTTATCTCATACCTTTACGCATAGCCCACGTTGCGTATGAGTGTTATAATTTAAAAATGCATTTCAATATAAATCATACGTCTAGTATACCTAGCCAACTCTAAAGAAATAATATTTCTACATTTACAAAGTTTTTATTCTATGAAAATTTGTTAAAAAATAAAAATAAGAATTATAGATATTGTTAAATTAATAAGTTTGTTAACCCTCTAAAGGCCAAACTGCGTTTAAGGGACCTTCACATGTCGAATTAAAATCTAAGTAATTTTAAAAATTGTCGACACCTGTAGGAACTGACTTTGATATCTTTTATTTGTCAAGGTTTTTTGAATTGAGAGAAACAATGGACAGGGTTGAGTAGACTATCGCTTGCCGTCCTAGAATTGTAGACATTGATGCTCAAAAAATACCATTAATACACTTAGGGAATTATGTTGGTAAAGACGACAGCAATTGTAGTCAAAAACAAATGAAATTTCATTTAAAAAAAGGACGACTTACATTTCATTAAATTCAACTAACATTGTCATTTGTTTTTTAATGTTCAAAAAATGACTAACAATTGTAGTAAAAATGAACCACATGGTAGTAAAAAATAAACCAATTTTTTTTTTTTTTTTTTTTTTTTGAATAACAAAAAACAACTGTAAAAAATGAATGTAAAATCATAAAACAGTCATTTGATGTTAGTTGTTTTTTTAAATGAACTACAAGGTTAGTTAAAAATTTTATTTGTTCTACAAATGACTTACATTTACATTAAAAATAATGAAACTGTATTACAACCCAAACAACTACATATTTTTAAAGCAGAAGTTCCCTGAGTGTATTTTTTCTAATACATACCAAATATGTACACAAACACTGCGACTTATTACAGGGTTATCTTCCTAATTCTTGAAACTCAACCTTCTCTGCAGAATTGGTGAGTTTTTACACGAGATATTTAAAAAAATTTTCTTAATTGGCACGATGTTGGTGTAACACTTTTTATTAAATGTTTTGCATTTTTTCATTTGTTTGACATTTTATTACCACCCAGGTAGAAATTTGGGATGGTACAAAAAACGAAGAGTTTTCAAAACGTTTGTTTTTGATGGTACTAAAATAAAAGCGTTTCCAAAGCGATAATTGCAAATAATACGAAAAAAAAAGCATTTAAAAAACATTATTTTGGATTGCTATTCGAACGTTCGGACAAAGTATTTTAGGAATACTTTTTATACAAAACTTACAAATATTTGTGAAATAAAAACACTGTAAAAACATTGGTTCAAAGCGTTTTTCCAACGTTTGTAAAAAGTACTTTAGAAGTTCTTATCGTACAAAATTTACAACGGTTTATAAAATAAAACCAATGTAAAACCATTGCGTTAAAGCGTTTTTCTAACATTTGCCAATAGTACTTTAGAAATACTTTTTTTTTACAAAATATTTTACTGATTAAAAAACAACACTGTCATAATAACTGTAAGCCAAAATGTTCTGCAAATACTTATTTAACGATTGAAAAAGCATTTCAAAAATTTTGTTTTGCAATGTTTTGAGAACGTTATAAAATACCATCCTCAGACCGTAAATTTGGGTTATCATTTTGCACATTCTCAAAACGCTTTAAATTTGTAATTTGGTATGTTCTGAAAACGCTTGTACCATCATGAAAAATGCTTTTAAAAACGTTTTTAAAGATTGTATTTTTCTACCTGGGCACCTACAAAAACTAATTGAATCAATTTCAATACTGCAACCGAATTGAAATATAATTCGGCTGCTCCAAACGAATTCATTTATAATTCGGTTGCTGCAGCCGAATTAATAGACACTTCTGTTTGTGCAGCAGAATTGATGAAAAATTTGGATGCTACAATCCATCAAATTCGGCTGTGGCAACAAAACTCTAGCAATTTAACACAATTCTGTTGCCACAACCGAATTGTAGCTTCATTCGGTTGCTGCAACCATATGTCCATATTGTATTATGTCCATATTGTATTGTATTTATTAAATTGATTTTCTAATACAACAAGACACAATATCTTATAAATTATAGTATTAGAATCAGACAAGTTAACTTAGTCAATATAGCAAAATCTATAATAATAAAAGATTTACATTTATAATGAAAAGAAAAAATAATATAAATAATATTAATAATAAATATAATAATTAAATTTTAACTTAATAAATATAAAGTCAAAGGTAAAATTAAAATTAAAAATTTATGAAAAATATTCCCTAAGTAAGCTTCTAAACCTTATTGCGTTGCTAGCTGTTTGCAAATTATTTGGAAGACGGTTCCAGAGACGTATGGTTAATATAAAGAATTGTCATTCTGAAGCATGGTCACGATGCCGAAATTGAATTATATCTTTTCCTCTGCTTGATCTTGAAAACTGTAAACGTTCATAAAGATATTTAGGCTCTTTTGTCATAACAATTTTGAAAAGAAAAATAACGTTTTTAAACTTAAGGTAGATTGAAAAAGACATGTTCAGTACACGATAAGAATACTGCGATACATTATCAAACCTTTTCAAAGAAAATATATAACGGACGATGTTATTGTACGTTACGGTAAGCTTTCTCATATCATGTGAGTTGCATCCAGTAAAAATTTCGGATAAATATAAAAGTGTCGGTAAAAGATACGTTTTTGCCAGTAATATTCTAATACTTAGAGGGGTAAAGTGTTGAGTGGCCCATAAGCTTCGCAGCATACCGTATACTTTGCCACATGCGTGGGTAATATGATTAGTCCAGGTTAGACTTTTGTTAAATGTTACTCCTAAGTTTTTAGCAGAATCAACAATATCAATTTTTGAACCACCAAGTAATATATTTAGTTCATTATTTATTTGAAATGATTTTTTTCGTATTATTATACATTTTGATTTGTTAGGATTGAGTCGCAAACCATTGGCCGAAGCCCATAAACTAATTTTATCAAGATCGTGATTCAATTCTTGTATTTTAGTTGTAATTAATTCCTTGGAGCAACTAAGATATAACTGAACGTCGTCGGCATATATTTGTATATTGGAGTAACAAAGTTGTTGAGGAAGATCGTTAGAATATAACGAGTATAACAGGGGCCCAAGAATTGAACCCTGCGGGACACCTCTAGTAACCAGCAAAGGCCGCGAAACAGACCCACCGTTGGTAACTGATTGAGATCTATTTGAGAGGTACGACGACATCAATTTGACACCAAATGTAGAGAAATTAAATAATTACAAGTTTGTTATAATTTTTATTAAAAATAAAAATTATGTTTTTTCGACCTTTAATTGTGCAATGAAAATGAAAATTATTCAAGTTCGGCCATATACTCTATATTTCTTCATTAGGATATTGTCCCTAACAAATAATCTATAGAGTTTTTGTTTTCAAATTTATTATTTGACCCTTTCAGGAATGTGTTGATAGATCTATTTCGGGAATTTTCTAGGTTCCTATCATCAGAACACGTTTTGAAAGCGGTAACAATCCCATGCCAAACCTCAAGCATTCATATGAACTAGTTTACTCACTACATGAGAACTAATATACATATGAGTTTGAAATTAAAGATTATAACCATTGATCAAAAAATAAATTGAAAACTTGTTTGATGTGCAAGATCCACCTCTGGTGGATATTCAATACACGTTTTTTTTTTTGTTTCTCTCTCCTTTTTTATATTTTGTTAAGTTAGTTAACAAAACAGGGAAAGTAAACTAGGCGGTACTTTGCCTTTTTTCACAAGTTTGTTATAATTTTTATTAAAAATAAAATTATGTTTTTCGACCTTTAATTGTGCAATGAAAATGAAAATTATTCAAGTTCGAGGCCATATACTCTATATTTCTTCATTAGGATATTGTCCTAACAAATAATCTATAGAGTTTTTGTTTTCAAATTTATCATTTGACCCTTTCAGGAATGTGTTGATAGATCTATTTCGGGAATTTTCTAGGTTCCCATCATCAGAACACGTTTTGAAAGCGGTAACAATCCCATGCCAAACCTCAAGCATTCATATGAACTAGTTTACTCACTACATGAGAACTAATATACATATGAGTTTGAAATTAAAGATTATAACCATTGATCAAAAAATAAATTGAAAACTTGTTTGATGTGCAAGATCCACCTCTGGTGGATATTCAATACACGTTTTTTTTTTGTTTCTCTCTCCTTTTTTATATTTTGTTAAGTTAGTTAACAAAACAGGTAAAGTAAACTAGGCGGTACTTTGCCTTTTTTTCACAAGTTTGTTATAATTTTTATTAAAAATAAAAATTATGTTTTTTCGACCTTTAATTGTGCAATGAAAATGAAAATTATTCAAGTTCGAGGCCATATACTCTATATTTCTTCATTAGGATATTGTCCTAACAAATAATCTATTGAGTTTTTGTTTTAAAATTTATTATTTGACCCTTTCAGGAATGTGTTGATAGATCTATTTCGGGAATTTTCTAGGTTCCCATCATCAGAACACGTTTTGAAAGCGGTAACAATCCCATGCCAAACCTCAAGCATTCATATGAACTAGTTTACTCACTACATGAGAACTAATATACATATGAGTTTGAAATCAAAGATTATAACCATTGATCAAAAAATAAATTGAAAACTTGTTTGATGTGCAAGATCCACCTCTGGTGGATATTCAATACACGTTTACACAATTAAAGGTCGAAAAAACATAATTTTTATTTTTAATAAAAATTATAACAAACTTGTGAAAAAAGGCAAAGTACCGCCTAGTTTACTTTCCCTGTTTTGTTAACTAACTTAACAAAATATAAAAAAGGAGAGAGAAACAAAAAAAAACGTGTATTGAATATCCACCAGAGGTGGATCTTGCACATCAAACAAGTTTTCAATTTATTTTTTGATCAATGGTTATAATCTTTAATTTCAAACTCATATGTATATTAGTTCTCATGTAGTGAGTAAACTAGTTCATATGAATGCTTGAGGTTTGGCATGGGATTGTTACCGCTTTCAAAACGTGTTCTGATGATGGGAACCTAGAAAATTCCCGAAATAGATCTATCAACACATTCCTGAAAGGGTCAAATAATAAATTTGAAAACAAAAACTCTATAGATTATTTGTTAGGACAATATCCTAATGAAGAAATATAGAGTATATGGCCTCGAACTTGAATAATTTTCATTTTCATTGAAATTATATAATTTTAACAATTTTTTACATAATAATGAATGGTGCACAGTATCAAAAGCCTTTGAATGGTCTAATAATACCAAAAACGTTATTTTCCTCTCATCTAAATTTCTTCTAATTTCCTCTATAACATCAGTTAATGCTGTAATGCAGCTACGGTGAGGTCTAAATCCTGATTGACGATCAGTTAATAAGTTGTTGTCATTAACATGCTTATAAATTTGTTTGTGTAATAAATTTTCAAAAACTTTGGATAAATAGGGGAGGATCGCAATTGGACGATATTCATTTCCAGTTTTTGGCACCGGAACAATTTTGGCATGTTTCCACTCCATAGGAAAAGTATTAGTCATTATTATTGTATTAAAAAGGTGTGTGATGTAACGAATTATCCATGGTAGAATCATTTTTATAAATTTAGGATTAATGTTATCTAATCCTTCTGAATTAGATTTAATCGCTTTAAACGCTTCAGCTACTTCAATCACATTTAGAAATTGAAAATTGAATACACTACTTGAAATATTAGTTGAAATTTCGTCATAAAAGTGAGACTGAATCACCGGAGAAGGAATATTGGTAAAGTTTTCATTTAACAAGTTAACATCAACTTCTAACGAACGGTCCACTGACTTTCCAATGCCAATATCGTGTATATGTTTCCATTTACTTTTACTGTCAACTGCTCTATTAAACTTATTAAAATAATATAAAGATTTTTCATGTTTAATCTTTGAGACAACAGCTTTTCGTGCTAAACGATATTCCAGTTTAAATTCAGGTGTTCTGTAGCGTTTCCAATTATGGTATAGATTGTCTCTATGAACTATTAACAATTTAATTTCATTTGTGAACCATGGCCTAACTCTATTCCTAATTGTTTTTGTCTTTATTGGTACATGAATGTTATAAATCTGCAGTATTAATGTATTAAGAAAAGTAAGCTGCTCGTCAACCGTTGGTAAGTAGTAAATTCGGTCCCACTCTGTGTTATTTAGAGCACGCTGTAATTCTGTGGAATTAACACTGTTAAAATCCCGATAGCTGTACGTTTGAACCATATTTAAAGATGTAAAATTATATGATATAAAGATTAAATCATGCTTGGAAAATGTAGACACTGCCAACTGCTCATAATGTAATATTTTTTGCTTGTTACTTACAAGAATCAAATCAAGCAATGTGCTTGTTGTAGTTGAGAAATGTGTAGGCCTAGTAGTGTTGACAGCGGATAAATTAAGAGTGGACATAATGGTAGTAAGATTTTCATCTTCAAGCAGATTACAATTAAAATCACCAGTTATAATAACCTCAGAGTATGTTACAGAAAGATGTTCCAATTTTTCAATTAGCGTATCCCATTTTATATATTTATTTGGCCTATAAACACACCCAAGGAGCATTTTATCACCATGATAATTTAATTCAATAAAAATGAGTTCGACATCGCCGGGTTCATTATATGAAGATATAAGTTTACACGTGATGTTATTTCATATTGGTGGAGATGATCTAAATTTCGGTTGCGATAATCTAACTCGGTTGTAGCAACCGAATATTAGGTTGAAACGACCGTGTTTCAAGCGAAGCGTTTAGTGTTTTTCTTTTCCAAAACATTTTCACAAATTCCATTATAAAGCTGTTCATCTTCATAATTATAATTATAATCATATTATTTTATATATATATTTATATGGCAATCAAAGAAAAAAACAGCATTTAAAATACGTTTCAAACTGATAACGAATTAATAAACTTCGAAATTGATTTTGAAAAAATGCTGTTTTGTTTACGTTTTTTCTGCATTTAAACAAATAAATATATACATTAAACAATTACTTTATATACAGCATTTGTCTTTTTTCGATTTACACGATTTGCATTACAAACTTTTTTGAATTCGATTTACGCGATTATTTCTGGAACGTATCTATCGTGTAAATCAAGGGATAAGTGTACACTCTTAAAATCAATTAAATACACTCTTAAATCAATTAAGTAATCTCTTAAATTTTACACAATAAGAGATAAATTATGTCACTCTCTCTCACATTTATTTGATTTAAACCAATTTTTGTAATATTATAAAAAACAGAAAAAATCATTTGTAAATATAGTTATGTATGTCCCCAGAATTTGTAGTCAAGAATTATTCATATTCTGCGTGTATTTACATTAAATAGCTTTATTAGAAATTCCACAAAGTGATGCATATATTTCAGCTCATTGTTAATTTACTAACCCATTTTAGAGAGTATGGAAGTTAAATTAAATAAACAGCTTTCTTTCTTTATAAATGATAATTCATAAAAATATTATTCCCTTAATTTGTTCCAAATATACGTAATTCGAATCCGCCTTAAATGAAAAGTTCATCTTTAATTCCTTTATAATAAAAACTTTTTAAAAACTCTTTTGCTAAAATTAAATTCTTTTCAGTTTTATAACTTTTTTCTCTTCTTAAGTAAGTTTTTCATTCTTTTTTACGCTTAGTACAAATTGATTAATTTATCATGTGTCAAAGTATTAAAACTCTTTTCATATTTTTCTTTTTGCTTATATTTTCTTTTATGCATTTTGTATTTTTTCTCGAGTGATTTTTATTATTTTTTTTATGATGTGTTTTCATAAAGTGTTAAGATAAATTTACAGAAGATGTGGTGACAGTTTTAATTAATGTATAACTGTAATATTATGTTTGATAGTTTTGACATAGTTTGGTATGTTATACTCTTGTGCTTTTTTGTTTTTAGTTGGGGGAAGTTTATACTGTTTTTAATAAAAAATAAAAAAATATATGTATATTAATTTTAAAATTATAAAAGATTAAAATGAAAAACTATTTAACCCTCTAACCGGCAAGCCTGCCTCCATAAATGCTCCAAATGAGTGTTTAATAATAATAGATGTTGCTATTTCGATAGAAAACCAAAATTTACTAAATATTTTGTGATGTATTTTTTTTTGTATTCATGGCACGATTTAGAAGCGAGAAAGCGTTAAATTAAGAATTTCGTAAATTTTCAAAAAATAAAATGAAATGAACACAATTTTCAAAAATTTTCAAAACATATTTATGTTGCCTAGAAACCGTTGATAATATCGAAGCTTAAACTCAGCAAAAAAGCTCTAATTTAGGACCAAAAATGATTTCAATAGAATATCTATTGTGGGCCCCGGTAGGGTAGTTGGTAGCGTTCTGGCTTATCTGTACGGGGGTTCGATTTCCACTAGAGGCACTGGTCTGTTTTCGCTACAATGCACCGACAGCCATATTAGCTCGGTTAGGGTAATAGTATATAATTTGTAATTATATGATTATTAATTAATAATAAAAAAAAAATAAAAATAGAATAGAATAGAATACCTATAAAAGATATCGTCTCTTGAAAACGTATGGACGGATTTTTATGAAATTTAGCATAAAGATTATATTTATTATTGTTTACAAAGTCTTAAAGTTTCATCTATAAATGCTGAAATTTAGGTGCGTTTTACTCAATTTCTCATTTTTCGAAAAACGAAAATCGTTATATTTTCTTAAGCAAAAAGGCAAACATTTTAATTTTTAGACTGTATTTATATATTGGTAAGAGGAATAATTTTTGTCTAAACTTATTAATTTTTATGGATTAGCTTTTGAGATTCGCCCTTAACGTATTTTGGCCCCTGTCGCCTAAAATAGGTAACGAAAAAAATGTTGGTAAAAGAACATATTGTTTATTTTTCGTGGCAAATATGTGGTATAAATTTCATTGCAAAAAAGCATAAGCCGGTTTGAGGGTTAACATATAGTTAAGTTTAAGTGATTAACATGTTGTGATTAATATGTAATTACTAGGGCAAATTCATGGACTGTACTAAAACCATTCATATACAATCATATCTTATTTAATATAATGTTACATAAAAACATATAGTATTATATAGCGCAAAGTGGATACATGTGATTGTGGACAAGATTATATATGTTATATTTTGTTTTTCAAAAGTTTTTGATATGTTTCAATAAATACTAATATTAAGATATTAATTAATGTTACCATAAATATGTCATATGGTATTCAAAATTTTTTGATATGTTTCAATAAATACTAATATTAAGATATTAATTAATATTGCCATAAATATATCATATGGTATATATTAATTAGCATGATTTCATATATAATTTTATATGATTTAATACAATCATACATATACTAATATATGTAATTATCAACAAACTAAAAAAAAAAATAATCTTTAACCTATCTGCTGCGTAAGACGTATATATTAGTTTTTTTAAAACTTTATTCTCTTGCTTATTACACGTCCACCTTACATAAGTGCTAGCTACATGTGTTTTTTATATCGACGCAACCAGTTGAGTATTTAATAACCCCCGTTTTTACCTTTTACTTTTATGATCTCTTAATATCAGAACAATGGACTATTCGTCAATTTTGAATTGAACAATTCATTGTGTATGCATGCATTGATTGGCAAAACTCTAATTAGCCACAATCATCTTAAATTTCATATAATACACTGTACAACACAAAAAAAAAATTACAAGGTCTGACCTATAAATTTTGATAGAAGAGACGCCGTTTTGAAAGTTTACATCTGGGTTTCATTTTAGGGGGAGGTAAAGTTTCCCCCAAATGCAAATTTTGTATTGTCAATCGGCATAGAAAATCGTGTAAAGCTTACGTTTAAAGAATATGGTGTGTTGAGCAAGTTTATGTAGAATGTTACGGAGAACATTTTTTTAGAATATGTCAACCCTCTAACTCCTCAAGGTAATGGTCTTTTTTGTCCTTCTTTTAAAAAAGAACAAAAATTACCATTAAAACAGGGATTTAAGGGGTTAAAATGTTAAAATTTTACTACAAGTCTCTGAATACACCTAAATCAAACATTTTTTTAGAATATGTTAACCCTCTAACTCCTCAAGGTAAGGGTCTTTTTTGTCCTTGTTTTAAAAAGGAGCAAGAAACACCATTAAAACAGGGATATAAGGGGATAAAAAGTTAAAATTTTACTACAAGTCCCTGAATACACCAAAATCAAATTTTTTTTTAGAATATGTTAACCGTCTAACTCCTCAAGGTAAGGATCTTTTTGTCCTTCTTTTAAAAAAGAGCAAAAAACACCATTAAAACAGGTATTTAAGGGGTTAAAATGTTCCGCACAAATATTCGCCGTGAAATTTTCTCCATAACTTTAAACGTAAGCTTTACTCGATTTTCGATGCCGATTGACAATACAAAGTTTGCATTTGGGGGAAACTTTACCTCCACCTAAAATGAAACCCAGATGTAAACTTTCAAAACGCCGATACACTGTGTCTTCTTTTTTTTTGTCTCTTCTATCAAAACTTATAGGTCGGTCCTTGTAATTTTTTGAAAAAATTTGATTTTGTTGAACAGTGATATTAAAACAAATTTCGTTATTGTTTTAAAAATTCTGCAATTATTTTTAAATTCTTCAAGAGTTTTAATAATTATACTACTCAACAAATTTTAAGTTATTGCAAAACCTGCCTTTGAAATACATATTTTTTAATAATCGTAAGTGCGCTTAATCCAAGTTTTTAAATTTCCATCATTTACATCTTTTTTTTTGTATATTTTACTTTATTTTTTGAAATTTAACAGCAAACTCATGATTTTTTTAGAATATAAATCTACACTAAATTATCTTTCTAAATTAATGACATTCGTAATGACAATTGTAAGTACTTGCCATTACCAAATATTACTTTTATATGGGGATGTCGCTCCAAATAATGCCCCGAGTAAAAAAGTTTGCATATAATAATCATGTATTATTTTATACTAATACATACATATTTTGCTATTATATGTAAAAATATATATTTATATGTGTTTATTAGGGCGGGTTAATTTTTTTTTTTGATGAAGCGTATAGGAAAAACGTAATCTATAGATGATTCTGAGAAATTTTGCTGAAGAGACCATAGCTCTAAGTCGGATTTGGACACCCCAAAATTTCAAAATAGATATTTTTCCATATAAACATAGAATAATTTAATTAAATTCGTCATAAAATCGGATAGAATTATAGTAGATTTCTCAATCTGGGCTTGTTTGAAAGTTATTTTTATCACCTTTCAGAATCTGTATTGATACCAATATTTTTAGCCGAAAAATTCTGAATTTTCTTCGATTTTTTTTAATTTTTTTTTTTTGCAGATTATGAAAGTTCAGATAATTTGCAACAACTTTTATTACGATAAATTTTTTTGTTTTCGAACTCCTTTTTTGTAGGAAAATCGATCTGAGGAAATCAACATTTTCAAGGTTTCAACAAAAAATACTATTTTTACATTTTTAATTCAATTTATTTATAAATATTATTCTCGACCTACAATTTAATGTTTTTAACGTGGTAATATTATTTTTTAAGGTTCTTTTTACTTTCCATTCGAGGAGTTTTTCTTACGACTTTCTAATGTCACTGCCATAACTACTTCACGATTCTTTTCTATAACTCGTTTTGAAACACTCGTTAATAATAGTACATGTCTTTCTGTTCCTTGTATGTGCATTGGAATTTGTGGATCAGCCAGTGGTGGTTCATCGAAATCTAAGTTAGAATACCAAGTGATCATATGGAATCTGTCGAGTAAATGCTGGTTCAAATAATATATCGTCGTTATTCATATCAACCATATTGACATAAACTCTGTAAACTCTGAGTTTAGTTGGATCGTACAATTTTTCTCGATAATGTAAAATCTTTTTGATAGCTCTATTTCGTATTGCTTTTCGATCATCAAATAAAATTGTTAATAAGATATTTTCTGGATGTGCGTAATATGAGTTATTTTGAATTACACCATCTACAATATTACGTAAGTTTGGTTGTAAGTATCGTGTCCAACGTATAAATTTTAATAAAAGTGCACTGCCGTACACAACAGAGTTATAAAACTTCACATTGAAGTACATTGGCACATAAACTGTAATAATATAAACTGCCAAAATTTTTAAATTGGTCGATGGTGTATTAGTTGTTACATATAATCGTACACACAGAGAAATAAAGTGCCAACCGATTTGAAAAGTGTATTTTAATGGTAACAACTTATAAATTCAGTTAGTACAACGATATTTGCATTAGATTTCTGAATATTTTTTGCGTTACAACTAAAATTCAGTTGAATTAACCGAACTTAGTTGTGAAAACTAATACTGAGTTGTGCCAACCGACTGAAATTCGTTATAACCGAATTTTAGTTGGCAAACATCAAAATTTTTCCCCGTGTGTAGTAATCTACTTGTTTTGGTTAACCAACGAGAATGTGCAATTGGTCCTGGTTTAATGTTAGCTAAATCAACTGGAACAATACCATTCGAAATTGCTTTAGCTATTTGATATAAATATTTAACATCTGTTGATAGTTTGAGCTCATGTTCATGATCCATCATTGCAGGCATATTCTCCAGTGGTATTGGATCAACATCAGCTACTACCTGAAAAATTAAATGTTTAGATCAATTAAAATGCAATTATTTTAACTTTATTCCAATCGAAAAACTCAAATAATGACAATAAATAATGATAATAAATGATGATATTAAATAAAATAAAGTGTTACATACCTGCAATTTCTCACATTCTTGAATAGCTTTGAATAACTTTTTTTTTTTTTTTTGTGTTTCTATGTTGTACATGTTTCTGGTATTTATCAAGCAAACCAGTTAATTTTTTGAAAACACTCTTTCTATTAATGATTTCAATATTTAATTTACACCAAATTTGGATCAATATATCTGTTACGTTAGGAGTAAAAGTTTTATACGAGAACATTTTGTTTTCAAATTTAGCACTATCACTTAAAAAAAAATAATATTTTAAAATGTCACATTTAGTAGGCAAACTACGATCATTTAAATCACTTGTTAAACCAAAAACAACAATATCTTGCTGAGGTATGTTAGTCAATCTAGAGTCAAAACTTAATGATGTTGTTGCTTCCATTTGCGAAGACAACGCAGACGATGTTGATGGTTCTTGATTATCCATAATAACTTTGATATTATCACTGCACTCTTTGATTGTCTCACACTAAATTAAAAAAAAAAATAAAAATATTGGCATTGTGATAACCGAGTTTTTGTTTAAGTATTTTGGCAAACTGCGTGCGCATTGCACGATTAAGGAGGAAGGAGAAGCAAGCTTGGCAACGTTTAGTGTTGGTAACCGGCATTATTTTGTATCGTCATTATTCAGTGTTACAAAGTTGTTCAATTGAACAATGCTACCATTGACGACTTTATCTACAGGTATCAATACAGATTCTGAAAGGTGATAAAAATACCTTTCAAACAAGCCCAGATTGAGAAATCTACTATGATTCTATCCGATTTTATGATGAATTTAATTAAATTATTCTATGGAAAAATATCTATTTTGAAATTTTGGGGGGCTCCAAATCCGACTTAGAGCTATGGTCTATTCAGCAAAATTTCTCAGAATCACCTATAGATTACGTTTTTGCTATGCATTTTAATGCAAAATATGCAAATATATGAATTTAGAGTAAAATATGCAGCAAAAAATGCCAAAATATTTATTAAGATATGGATTTATAATAAAATATGCATTTATAGCAAAATATGCATCAACAAATAAATGCCATTTTATTACAAATTTGATAACTTCAGCAAACATGTATATACATGAAGGCTTACTAGACGAAAACTCGCATATAAGTACGTTTAGATGTATCAGTTTTCATAAAATCAAGGCAAAATCCGGATTCAATAATATATGCTTTTTATATAATTATATCTATTAGTACCAGCTTAGATATAAACTGATACAACTACCTTTTTTTTTAATAAAATGGTCCCACACGAGATTCGGAGATTCAGTCAACAGATCTGAGCTATCTTGCTATGTTATACTTGATAGATAAAAATATAAATGACCTGCTTGTGCAAAATGTCATTACTTTTCATCTTTAAAAAATTTTAAAATAAGTAGTTACTTTCAAGAGTTGAAAAAATAATCATTACTTCATATTTAAAATAATGATACAACTATAAACTTATTCGTAAAGTATTAAATTTAGTAAGTCATTATTGTTTGTAATAAAGAAATAAAAAGAGTTAGCTGGTGTCATTGCTGGTAGTCCAAAAAATAATGACATGTAGTTACCGTTTCTACACTAGGATGTTATGATAGATAAAAACAGCAAGGACGTGCTTGCAAAAAATATCATTATTTCCCACTTTATAAAAAATTAAAAAAGTTGATATATATGCATGTTTTTACTACACTCAGGGAACTTCTGCTTTAAAAATATGTAGTTATTTAGGTTGTAATTTGTAGAACAAATTTAATTTTTGACTAACCTTGTAGTTCATTTAAAAAACAAACCACATCAAATGACTTTTTTATGATTTTACATTCATTTTTAACAGTCATTTTTTGTTATTTAAAAAAATAAATGTTTGTTTATTTTTTACTACCACGTGGTTTATTTTTACTACAGTTGTTAGTCATTTTTTGAAAATTAAAAAAAAAAAAATGATAATGTGAGTTGATTTTAATGAAATGAAAGTCGTCCTTTCTTTAAGTGAAATTGTGCGCCCGGTAGGCTAGGTGGTAGCGTGCAGACTTATCAGTGCGGGGGTCGTGGGTTAGATTCCCACCAGAGGCACTGGTCTGTTTTCGCTACAACGCGCCGAAGGCCATAGTAGCTAGTGCTCGGTTAGGGTAATAGTATATAATTTGTGATTATATGATTATTAATTAATAAAAAAAAAAAAAAATAATTTAAGTGAAATTTCATTTGTTTTCAACTACATTTGCAGTGGTCTTTACCTACATAGTATTCGAAGTTTAGAGTTTAAAAATCAATGAGTCTAAAATTTTTAGATCATGAAACAAATTTTGCTATTGTTTTAAAACTACTTCAATTTACTCTGAAAATCGTTCTAGAGTTTTAATTAATTATTCTTTAAAAATCGACATCAATAAAAACAACAATAGCCTCGAAACAAATATGACTTAATGTTTTATCACATATCCAAGTTTCATTAAGATCGCAGACAATTCATCGGGAGGCTTTCCATCGAGAAAATTAAAGTCCTTCGTTAAAATTTTGTATATCCCTTATAAAATGTGAATTTAACTATTTGTAAAATATCAATAAAACTGAACAATAAATAATGCATAACTATTTGATTATTTTTCAAACATCTATAAACATTTTGATTAGTTTTATATATTTATTTAACTCTGAATTACCAATAGTTTATATAATAATATTTATATCATATTGTAAACTTTTATTGTTTTAGAAAACCACAAGGAAAATGCTATTGCGAAATAACAACACATCATTATTGAATTTATTAGTGATTGAAAATACATTCCTTCATTTATTCATACATGCTTATGTACGTAATGAAATGAAAAAGGGAAAAATAATTTCGTATTAATATACAATAAATAATTGGATGTTTTACCACAATTACCACACATAGACTAATAGAAAATGTGAACAAGAATTTCAAAACTAAAATGCACATCAGAGATGGAAATTATGATAAATGTATACCTATCGGGGTATGGGACCGTCCCTGGTTAGATATTTTATATGAAAGGGATTGCTCTATTTAATACGACTTTTTTTTTTTTTTTTTTTTAAAGATAATCAACACTCAGGAAATTCTTCCTATTAATTAATGTGTTGCTTTCTTTGGAAAGGGTATAGTGGATAGATGAAATGTGGTGAAAGATGAAGGGCTGCAAACATGGCAACACTGTAATTGCGCGAGTTGATAAGTCGTAGAACAGTTGTTGCTCGCCACCTGATGTAGAGTTGGCGAATTTATTGAAGCTTTTTGTTTCATTGCCCTGATTTATTATTTTACTTCGGTGGGTTTAAGTGCTATGGGAACACCGAAGGTGGGCGTAGCGATACATATAAGTGATAGAAAACTCATACATATTAATTTTCTAATTTTATGTTGTCCTCACCGGGAATCGAACCCGGGACCATCCGTGTAACAGTCCAACACGCTAACCATTACACCACAACGCCCAAACTGAAAACAAATGTTATTGTAATTTTCGAAATTTGTATTAATATTATAATTTTATTGTGGTTTCGGCATTATAATTGTGTGTTCTTTAAGAAATGTGAAAATTTAAATCAAAGGACCTTTCCCATGACATGTCAAGTTTTAAAAGCACAAGAAGTGAAAACAAATTTTATAGTAGTTTTCAAAATTTTAATTAATTTTTTAATTGTATTATAATTGCTGCATTATAATTGTGTGGTCTTTAAGAACTGTGCAAATTTACCTCAAAGAACCTATCCCATGACAGGTCAACCGTGATCATATCGCTGCACTTTAATTATATTTTGTTTTTGAAGTGTTAGTGTTGTTTTTATTTTATGTTCTGGTAGTGTTTGTTTTATTTTCTTCTTTTGTATTTAAACGCACACGCAAATAATAAAATTTTGCTGTTAGACAGTCAATATGTACAAATCAGTGATCCTAACGAAAAACAGATATGTGATACAGCAGAAACAAATGAGGCTTTTGTGTTTGTTATAGCGGCCAATTTCAAATTCATGTGTTAGAAAGTGAAAAGTGTTTTCTCGGTTTATTTCGTATTGTACCCAAGAAAATTTAAACAAATGGAGTGCAAATGAAAGTGTTTTTGATGAGGCACTAACTGTTGTATGAAACATGTTCGATATCTTGGAAATATTGTTTTAATTAAAAAATGTGTTATATATGTTAATGTAATATAATCGAGGGGTTCCCTAAAAGGGGAGTCTCCCGATGGGTTCTCACCGATCTTAATGTAATTTGGATCTGTGACAAAGAAGCAAAAAAATAAGGGACACTTATTTTTTTAGCGGTGCCATCTCACGTTTAAGGTTTTAAAGGTAGGGCCAAAGATATACATTTTTGTACAGAAACATGTATGAAACTAATGAAATTCAGATTGTTTTGAACACAGTTTTTATGTACTCAAGAAAACAAAAAATTTGGTACTAATATTGCCTATGTATTGCGTAGCACAAAAGCCAAATAATTACGAACGTGGAAAAATCTCAGATATCCCCTCGATTATTTTAATAGGCATTTTTTTAGCTTTATCCGACTATAATTCTTTAACAAAACGTCAGTTTTAGTATCACTTAAAATTGCAAAAATACTTGAAAGTTATCGGACATGTTTCGTACATCAGTTAAAGCGTCTCCAAAAAATCTTTCATTTGGTGGCCCATTTGCCTAACATTTTTATAAACCACTACGAAATAAGCCGAAAAGATGAAAAATGGGGTAATTTTTGACCCCACTTTTTATCCCATAAACATTAAATTTTGTCACTATTTTTTATTCTTTATCACATATTCAAATGTCATTAAGATCGAAGAGAACATATTGGTAGACTCCCCTTGTGAGCTATTTCCGATGTTCGTAACTGTTAGTTTTTCCAATAATATTTTATATAAATTAAATAAATGGCAACACTTAATTTATACATTGGCCCGGCATGTAGCTAGGGGGGGACAATGAGGCTAGAGTCCCCAAGAAATTATTTGGCTAATCTAAAATGGCACAACAATATGTAAGTAAAAATCAAAAAATTTAGAAACCGTATTACGGTTATTATTTTGGTTAAGATCAAATAAAAAATGACA
Organism: Delia radicum; assembly: GCA_021234595.1. NCBI lineage: Eukaryota > Metazoa > Arthropoda > Insecta > Diptera > Anthomyiidae > Delia > Delia radicum. The sequence continues at coordinate 101,798,322 of CM037855.1, forward strand.
AAAGTTTTATAAAAACAGAACTCAATAATTGTGATAACTTTTTTCTAAAATATTTTTGAGTTTTTGGTGTCTGCAATGAAACTGGGAAAAGCGTTAATTTCAACGTTTTCATATAATGGCAAAAGAGTTAAAATTTTAAGGAAACTACCAGAAAAGTTTTAAAAGAGTTTGAAATCAAAATGTTTTAAGTCAATTAAAATTAAAAAGACGCTAGTTCGCCCCCGAAATTATTTGGCTAATTTAAAATTTTAATACAATATGCAAGTAAAAATAAATAATCTTCAAAACCGTAATAAAAACCTTATTTTTTGGTTAACATAAAAAAAAAATGATAAAATTTCTGAAGTTTTTTAAAAACAGTCTTCAAATTTAATTACGAAAACTTTTTTCTAAAATTTTTTAAGTGTTTGGTGGCCGCAATAAAATTGACAAAATCGATAATTTCAGATATTTTCAAAAAATGACAAAAGAGTTAAAATTTAAAGGAAAATGCATGAAAAGTTTTAAAAACGTTTAAAATTATAATTTTAAAGAAGCATAAAAAGGAAAAAGACAAAATTCTTTTATCATTTCACTAAAATAATGAAAACAAATCTTGTATCCTTCACCTTTTTTTAATGAATAAAGAAAATTTTGAATCATTAAAATTTAATTCATTAATAAAAAATTAGTTAACATATTTTAAAGCTTTTTGAAAATCAAGCTTAGAATTCTTTTTATAAGAATGCTTTTGCGGAATGAAATTTGAGTAATATCTTATTTTACATAAAAAAGTGAATTAAAGATGTTTTCAAACCATTTAAACTTCGCCAGTCAATCAAAGGCGCAATAGAGAAATTATTTTTGTAAAGCTTCAAAGTTCACATTAGTTTCTCAGAATTATTTTTAGACGAGTCATACAACTTTTAACTTTCAATTAAAAACAACATCGATTGTTAAAAAATCTATTTTAAAATAAAAAGCTGAATTTAGAAAGAAAAAATAGCTAATAATTACATGCTTAAAAAACTCTAACAAATTTATGTCTAAATTTAATCGATCCTTTCAAATTAAAACCAACCACTTGCTTATTTTGGTGGCACTAGTCATTAGTTTCCCTAGGCTACAACAAATTACATGATCGAAAAAACGTAATTTTTTCAACTTCCGATTTTTATAAATTATTGTTATAAATTTTCTTCCTTTTTTTGTTGGTAAAATTTGTTTTTAAATTTTTACGATATCCTTTAATCAATATAGACATAATTATTCTCTAAAAAGTAGTAGTTCCGATTCTCAAATTCGCATCACATAACTTTTAGACCTTGTGCTACAATCATCTGAACAATAAATTAAAATTTTCCCAAAAAACAATTTTTCATACAAAAAATGTCGGTCTAATGAACAAAATGAAGAAAAGTAAATGTACACGCAGAGAAATAAAGTGCCAACCGAATTAAAAAGTTAATTTTGGTGTCAGCAAACGAATACATTCAGTTAGTACAACCATATTCAAATTAGATTTCTAAATATTTTTGGTGTTGCAACTAAAATTCAGATGTATTCACCGAACTTTGTTGTGAAAACCAATATTCAGCTGAACTAACCCATTTCAGTAGTAGTAACCGTGAGTGGTTAGAACCGAATTTCAGTTGGCAAATGGCTAAATTTTTTTTCTGTGTGTATGATCCCTGACATAGGCAATTTGAGTATCAAGATTTGAGTTTTCTCAAATACTTTACTGCTACGTTAGATTGAGCCTCGAAACAAATATGACTTAATGTTTTATCACATATCCAAGTTTCATTAAGATCGCAGACAATTCATCGGGAGGCTCTCCATCGAGAAAATTAAAGTCCTTCGTTAAAATTTTGTATATCCCTTAAAAAATGTGAATTTAACTTTTGTAAAATTTTTACTGGACTTTTATTAATTGGGCATTTTCATATTAAAAAATGTGTTTTTTTTATAAAAAAAAATTTATAAATTCGATCTTTATAATGATTGAAAACGATTTTCACTTTTTTTTTTATAAATTTATTTAATAAAATTGCTGTTTCGGTAATACCGGTACCGAATAATGTGCCTTTATCGGTGCCAAAACCGAAATCAACAATAAATCTTTACTAAAACCTTTATTATACCTTGCTTATGTAAAATTTTGCAAAAATGTTCATATAATTCCAAAATTGGGCACGGTATATGCAATATGGTTATCAAAATTTTTATTTTTCTGAGTACTTTAATTTTTTGTAGAAATAAATCTAATTTTGGTAAATTTAAGACTTGTTTTCGAAACCAAACCCCAATTTTTAACACTCAAGCGTCAAGTTGAATGGTTATAATAAAAACGTGTCACTTTTTTGCTCCCCCTTGTTGGCATATTTAGACAGTTTTTTTTTGCTGTTTTTAATTTACTAATATTAAGCAAACAGATTCTGCTGATTTAAGAGTCTACAAATTCATATTAAACTAGCTTTTAGTAACTTTTCTGTTATATCTATAAGTGTAGCAATTTGATTATGATAATAGAACTTCGGTTAACTCAGCAATACAGTTTCTATAGTCGTTACCGAAAACCAATTAACCAATTTTTTTATTTTCAAAAACTTAGAAACCGCTTCTGTTTTGAGTGGTTTAACCGGTTATTTTTTTAACAAGATCGTTTACTTAACAAATAACCAAACCTCTGAAAATGTTTTTATGCGATACTAAAAATATTTAATATTTTTTACTTCCAATTTTTCGCTATTTGAAAGCATTATCGAAAATTTCCCTTAATTTGACAATTTTACACAAATTTAGCTTGAACTCAAAATAATAGGCAATTTTGCTTTCGGCCTAAAGTCAAATCGTGTTCCATATGCACAAATTCATTCTGTATGAAGTCGGAAATATTACTTTTAAATTTGACAACCTGAATCACAGCGAATATCATCATTTAAAAAATTTTGGTTAAGCTATTGTTGTAATGTAGAAGTTTGCAAAAGTCCGAAACTAAATTTGAAAAATTATTTAATTAAAATTAATGAATGTTAAAAAATTTATTATAAAAACTGGAAAATTACTACATATGGAAAATTTTTAAATATGAAAAATGTTTTGCATGTATAGAACATTAGGTTTTTTAAATCGAAAAGGTACAAATACCATACATACACACAGAAAAGTAAAGAGCCAACCGAATTGAAAAGTGTATTTGGTAGCTTCTACCCATAAATTAGTACATCCATATTTAAATATGACTTCTCAATATTTTGGGTGTTTAAAATAAAATTCATTTGTGCTAACCGAATTTTGTTATGAAAACCAATATTTATTTATACCAACCACCATGAGTCGTAGTAACTTAATTTTAGTTGGCAAATGGGAAACTGGTTTTAGCCGTTTTTTTTAACAAAAATCGTAACCGATGCCGGTTTTTTAGAAATCAGAATTTTTGAACAAACTCCTAACCGGTTTTCTAAATTTGTCTGTTTTGTGGACATTCCACTCCGTAATTAGTCAGCAGTCATAACTCAAAAATTTAGTTACCACCATGGAACCATACGATTGCTATAAATACGCTTAACACAGCGAATTTGTTTTCTGCCTGTATATACATATAAAAACTTTACTTTTCTCCAGCCCAGATCACAAACAATTTCTGTTCTAATTTAGAAAGGTTGAGGTTAAGAAGAATAATAAACGTTTTTCTCTTAAAATTATAAACACTATTTAATTTTTTAAATCAGACTAGACTAGTTTCTGCCTTTTTATGGACAGGCGTCATCAGTGATTTTCCATTTAAATTGTATTATTTGTGTCTTTTAATTGTCAGATTGTCTCTATATGATAAATTGTTCAACATAATGCGAACCCAACTATGGCCTCGAATGTAATGCAGCTAAATTAAAGTTTTTCTTTGCTATTAGCATTTTCTGTTATTGCCCCAGTAAAAAATTTTGTGTTTTTGGAAGCAGGATAAAACAAATGCGCTGAAGTAAGTTACGTAATACTGAAAAGCAGCAACAGAAATTAATAATTTTCTTATAAAAATAAACAAAAAAAAAATTTTGATCTTACTGTTTTCCGGGTTGTAGGAAGCTTACCCTAATTCCTTACAAGAATGCAGGTTGTAATGCAGAATGTTTCATATAGTGAATTAGAAACGATCTGTACCAATTTTTCCGAGTGTTCGATTGTGTTTGATGTTTTTGAGTATGTAATAAAAAATAATTAGTAATTTGACTGTTTCTGAAGAGCTAGCACGTGGAGCGGTAAAAATAAATAAAATGATTATATTGTATGTTAAAAATTCTAACAACAAAAAATTAATATCTGATTCTTGGGATTGTACTGAGCAAAAAAGTCCACTAGACCATACGTCTACGGTGAAAATCGAGGTTCCAGATTTTGACTTGCAAACAGATTTTGACTTGCTTGTAACAATGTGTGGGATGGACATATCTCAGGAAGCAGGAGGAGCTTATCCAAGATTATCAATCTCTTCTTTGGAAGATTCTCTAGCAGATTAATGTATCAATCATATTTGTGGGTTGGGTTTAAGGGGTTAATTTTTAATTTCAAAATAGGGCTTTTTGCCGTATTTTGTGAAAGTAACAATGTGCGGGATGGACATATCTCAGGAAGTAGGAGGAGCTTATCCAAGATTATGGCATCAATCTCTTCTTTGGAAGATTTTCTAGCAGATTAATGCATCAATCATATTTGTGGGTGGGGTTTAAGAGCTTAATTTTTAGTTTCAAAATAGGCCTTTTTAGCCGTATTTTTTGAAAGTAACCCTGTCCCTTTGCACTTTTACAAGGCCAAAACTGCCGAAGGAACGTTCCAATGCTTTTGCGATGTAATAGAGAGTTCTAAACTATTGTCTTGGCTACAATTTTTGTCTGAGTATTGGATCGAGAATCTCAATGGTTTGGCTGTTATAGGCCAAAATATCAAAAAAACGTGACAAAAGTCTGAGAAAAAACTGCAAATCAAAATCTGGAAGCTCGATTTTCACCGTAGACGTATGGTTTAGTGGACTTTTTTGCTTAGTACAATCCCAAGAATTAGAAACGCGATGTATATTCATATTATTATTTTAAATCCTATTAATACATGAAATATGATTTTACTGCAGCCATGAAATCACAGCTTTTTATAAGCGCTAAAATCCGCGCTTATTTTGCCCAAAAGTAATGCTTCCAAGTGGGAATTCGCCATATAAAAATCATGGCATATGTAAGCAGGTTTGTAAGAGATTATTTTTGGCTTACTCCCTTACACACCTGCTTGCATGTAAGCAGCGTTTTTTACTGGGCGTATATTATACTCAGAAGTGAACAACACTAACAAAACAAATATTCTATTTTTAGATTTTTTGTTTATTTTCTATCTCCTCTGTCTCTATTTGTTCTGTTTCTGTTTAATTTTATAATTTTAATTTTAATATTTTTCTATGTTAGTCTATTTTTTCAATATTCTAAGACAACTTCTTAGCGAAAGATTTTATTTTTACACAAATGCATGATAACATTATTTTTATAAATTTAACGGACTAAAATCTGTGAAATTTGTTCATGTTATTTATGCAGCCTTTTCACTAGATGTAAAATGTAGGAATAATCGATGGTTATAGGTTATAATAGTGTTTATAATTTTTAGAGCAAATCGTTTATTCTTCTTTTTAACCTCAACATTTCTATATAATAGCAAAATCTTATATATAGTAAAAGTTTTTGATTGTTTAAAATTACAGTTTATAAAGATTATAATACAATTCAGCTTATATTAGCAAAATAAAAGTACCGCTGGGCTCAAAATATTAAAACTTTTCTTAACAACCGCAACATTTTTAGTAACCGTAACATACTTTTTTTGCAAATTAAATTTTTTTAAATTTTCAGATAATGTGATTGACGAAGTTCTGTTAAATGTACTTGATTTTCCATCTATGATACACATACACACATATTTACCCACATATATACATTATTTCACAACCAAACACTTAATTTGTACTAATTGTAAAAATGAAAATGAGCAATGCTGCTGCTGCATTATTAGAACAAAAACAATGACAAAAAATATGTGATTTTGTCAGTTGCAGATTAATATTGTTGCAAATTAAAAAAAAAAAAACTAGTACAAATGTATTTGATAAAATCAATGTAAATGTGTATAGTACATAGATTCACATTAGGGTTGATCAATTTTCGATCTTAATGGACATTTCCAATAATAATAACAATAAATAAGATACATTTATGATCACGCCTCACCGGAAGAGGATTTAAACCAAAAGTGAGAACACCAAAAATGTTTTTCTTGATTACGTATTTGGGTTTGCTCAGAACAATTGTGTGGTAAAAATTAAAATCTTCGATTGAGTACTTTTTGCAAAAATCTATTTTGAATTTGCAAAAATTAAAATTTTCCAATTTTCTCAAAAACTATGATAGATAGAAAAAACAATTAATGACAAAATAATAAATACAAAGCAAATTGGGTTTGGACTAGACGTAAGCAATTGCCTGAAGCGGAAGGTCACCGGTTCGAGTCCAGTTCGTGGCAAAATATTGTTTTTTAATAAAATAATTTTAAAATAAAATATATAAATTTTTTCATAGTTTTTGCAACTCTAATAAAATATTGAGATCTGCAACCGAATTTTTGTTGTACATGCAAATCTATTTTTAGACATACATATTTAAATTTGAAACAAAAAAACATTCAAGGCTGAAATTGGAAAATAAAAATTTAAATTGGATTTAGACTAGAGGTAAAGTACTTGCCTGACAAACGGAAGATCGCCGGTTTGAGCCCAGTTCGAGGCATAACATTTTTTATTAATAAAATGAATTTTGTTGAACGCATATGCATCTATTTATAGAATATTATAGTTCATAAACATAAAATATACAATTGTTACAATAAAAATTCGAAATTTGGAAATAAATGTCGGTTGTTACAATAGTATTAACATTTAATAATAGTGATAGTACGTGGAGCTACAAAAATTCGGTTGGCAAAAAATTCGGTTGCAACTACAAAACTTTTTTCTGTGTGTCGAATTTTAACAGGGAAGGCAAATAAAAATTTTAATTTCCTTACGACTTTTTTTCTTAAACAAAAAATATCATGCTGACTATAATATTGGAAAATGTATGCCGACTACTGGCAAATAAAATGTTTTTTATAAAATACATTAATTAGTCAAATTTAATAAATACTTTCTTGAAAACCGTTGTCATATAAATCAATAACCATTACTAAAGTGGAGTATCTAATTTTCACCCTAATAGGACATCAGTTTAAAAAACCAAAAAATTTTAAAGTGACAACTATTGGTTCGCTTACTCTATAACATTTGGAAATAAAATAAAAGTGTTAATTTTTAAATTTTCATTTTCATTAATTTTTAAAATTTCATTTCTTGTTAACATTTTGAGGATTTCTGGAAATCTAATTAATTCTGAAAATTTTTTGTGTGTGACGCTCACACATACATAATTTTACAAATTGTTAAAAAGATATTCTTAAAAAAGAATTCAAAATTTGAGATTTAAAACTTTCTTTGTAAAAATATTGCCGACTATTCTGGAAAAATACCACGAAAAACATGAAATGTATCCACCATAATGTTCATAAATACTGTACTTTGAAGATATCACTAACACAATTCCCAACATTACTAACACAATTGCAGTTTTTCTGTTACAAATATTTATTACTATTTTCTATGGAAAAATCTGATTTTCAGTTTGTCTTGTTTTAAAATTTAACCTTTCATCTACCAACTTTTTGTTTGTGGATGTAGATTCTTTCTTTGACTTCCGATTCTTGTGAGGGGTCGTTAAATTTAAGAGAAAAGTATTTACATGTAGGCCCCCTCCCCATCCTACCCAACAAAATATGTATCCGAAAGTCGAATTTTTTAAAATTCTCAGCCTATTTTTATTCCTTAAACTTTCGAATAGCCAAAAATTATTAATTTGATTTTGAGCTGGTCGTTATATGAAGCTACATGCCAAATTTCGATATTGTCGCGTTCTTAGTTTACGAGATACACTAAACTACCCTTTTTTCGGAGGTAAAAGTTCATTAAAGAATCGGACTTTCTCAACAAATATCGCGACTATATTGCATTGATGAACAGTTTATAAATATAATTATTTTTTTTTTCAATGACCAATATCCTAACGGAAACTTAAAAAAAAGTTGTATTGCATTACCAAATTTTTTTTATTTATATAAAAATGTGTATACTGTAGTGTACAAGGGTAGTTAAAGGGTTAAGTTTGTTGTATGCCATTTCATTGTTGTATTTCAATGACGCATACGAAAAATACAAACAACACATTTAGTTCATAAATACCATGGATTGCTTTCTTTGATTTCAGTTCATGATATTTATGAACTAATTCCTACAATGTATGCATTTTTCCATAAATTTTTTGTTTTTAAATAAAACAAAAAAAAAAAAGCAAGTTAGTTTGAAACCAAAACAAATATCAGAAAAATTTTTCAGTTTTGTCTTGGGCGAATTCTTAAGAAAAAATTGCAAATTATATAACGCGAAAGACGATAAAGAAGTGAAATTTTGTTGAAATACTCATGGGTTTATAGTTCAATAGTTTTTTTCATATCAATGGATGCCTAAATATCTCACGGTAAAGAGAATAGATTGCATAATTATACTTTGAGTCAGGATGATACTTGCTTCATGCCCAAATTTTTAAAGATAGTGCTTCAGGCACACGACAATAATGATCAGCAGAAGCATTTTGTCTTCCACTCTAAAGTTTAACAAAATGTCGTACAATCCGACTTCTATGAATCAAAATCATAGTTTTTAGTGAAAACACTTGAAGTCATTTGATTGTTGACAGAACTAGCCCAGAAAAAAATATTGCTTGCGCTTCGGAAGGCAATATTAAATTACGAAGCGCTTCCAAAGCAAAGCCAGGGAGTATTATTTTTGTTCGCGATGTCCCACTTGGTATATCTCTTTTAAGCAGGTGAAAAGCGCTTATTTCATGCGCTCTTAAAACAAAAAATTCATGCCTTCTTAGGTAATAAGAAGTGCTTTTGTTTGTATGTTGACAACATTAGTGCTACATAGTATGCATTCTTTATTGCTTCATTCTAATCGTTGTTCACTTCTTCAAAGAACAGACAGAATGCCTTCCTAATTGCTTTATTGTATGCAAGGCGATGAAGCGCTATTTTGGAAGCAGGTTATTTTTTGCTGGGAGTGCAATAACTAAAAAAAATCTGATATGAGTTTTGAACAATATGTATGGATAAGATCATAGATTTTATAAAAAAACTTTTTGGGGAAAAAATTATTGTTAGATTCATACACATTATAAAAGAATTCATTTCAGATATGAATTAATTTTTTCTGTGTATGGTAAATTTTTGTTGTTGTGACATTTGTCAGCAGGAATGTTTAAATTGTTGCATGCATTATGATCTCTAAAAGTACCACACAAAAAGGTATATTACTATTTATAATGCAATTTATATGAAATATTCAAAATTTTACACTTTAAAAAATGCCTTGAAATTTGCAGCGATATTGTGTGTACCTTTTTATTGAAAACCTCACATAATGCCTTAAATTGAGCACAATTTATTCGAAACATTATTTAACACATTTTTGTATACAAAGTTATACGACTTTAATTATTTGCAAACACATTTTATAGTAAAATACAATTGATTTAGAGGAAATTCGTATTATATTTTAATTTTACACATTTGTGCGTAATTCTAAAATAGTTTGTGTTAAACTATAATTTGTCAACAAATTATTTGTTATTGAAAAAATGCGAGGACGGATCAATAAGTCCATTACTTTTCGAACTTCCCTAGTAGTTATATTAAATCCAACACTGGTCCCATCAAGTACCACCTGTTAATAGACTACTGTCAAATTTTGAGCAAGTTCCGCCATTTACTTTGCGTTTAACAGCTGTTCAAATCATACAACCTCGTAGATTTTTTTAAAAATGGAAAAAAGTGAATTTCGAGTGCTCATTAAACATTATATTTTGCGAAAAAAAAACAGTCAAGCAAACCAAGAAAAAGCTTGATAAATACTATGGGTACTCTGCACCATCGATTCCAATGGTAAAAAAGTGGTTTACTGACTTTCGTTGTGGTCGCACAAGTACAAATGACGCTGAACGTTCTGGAAGGCCAATTGAGGTCAATACACCCGAAAATGTCGAAAAAATCCACAATATGGTGTTGACCGCTCGAAGAGTAAAAGTGCGTGAGATTGCTGATGCCATAGGCATTTCATATGGCAGTGTGGTTTCGATTTTAAATGATCAGTTGGGTTTAAGAAAGCTGTCTGCAAGATGGGTGCCGCGTTTGCTTTCAATTGACCATAAACGTAATTGTGTGACAACTTCAAAGGATTGTTTGGAAGTGTTTAACCGCAATTCGAATGAGTATTGGCGGCGTTTTGTAACTGTGGGTGAAACACGGATCCATTAACCCTCATCCTGTAAAGAAAATAAGTAACGAATCTTGTATTTTGGGCAAATTTTGCCCAATACAATTTTATTAGGCTTATTAATTGTTATTGCAAGAATTGCACAGAATTTCTACACGGGAATGATTTTTACATACAAATAAGTTACAATTCATACATTTTGTATTATATTTAGTACTGTTAGACTTATTTTCACAGAAGTGGCAACGACCTCTCTTTATATTTTTCTCTTCTTGCGGGTGATGTAGCTTCCTGGCGACAGAACCATATGGCTGAGTTTTACGCTGCTGCTTTTTTTCTTCCAAAAGTTCAAATCCTAGTTCTTCCAAAAAGAGTCTACGACGAAAATGCTTTGATTTCTTCCACTCGGGATTTATTGCTGTCCATATCACGAAAGCGTTGCATGCAGATACGTCAAGCATGTTTGCAAATAGAGCTACAGGCCACCTATTGGTCTTCCGCTTACAAGTATAGGTGGCAACAAGTTGGTCGAGTGTATCAACCCCTGCCTTTGTATTGTTATAATATTCTATTATTTCTGGTTTCTGTAACTGGTTATCCCTTATTGTTGCGTCTTGGTGCAATGTGCTTATCAGATATACGCACCGATATTTTTTTGGAACATACGCTACTAACGTTACCTTATTTTTATGATCAAATAGGAACTCTGAATACAAAGCAGGTTTCATTCTCATGTCCAAAATATGTGGGGGTAGAAACACCTTATTTTTTCGGACAGTCCCAACTATAGTCATTTTCTTTTTCAGAACTTCAACAGCAAGATCGTGTGAGGTAAAAAAGTTATCGCAAGTTATGTTTCGCCCTTTAAGTCCTTCTGACAGTTCCAGTACCACTCGCATGCCTTGATTCTTTTCAGGAGCGCAATTACGATTTCGTCCAATATATACTTGCATTGACCAGGCATAGTTGGTGTTAGAGTCGCACAATGCCCAAATTTTAATTCCGTATTTCGCTGGCTTAGAAGGAATATATTGCCTAAATGGACATTTTCCACGATATGCAACTAGCTGCTCATCGACTGTCACGCAGTCGTTTGGATTATACATAATTTTCAAATTATAAGCCCATTTGTCCCATAAAACTCTGATAGGTGCCAGCTTATCGCGAGCCCGCCGATCCGCTCTATCTGATTTATCGTCGAATCGAAGAACTCTACTAATATTTTGAAATCTACGCAGCGACATTGTTGCTTTGAATATGGGCCTTCCTTTCACATCGTCCCATAAGCATTCCATTGCTTCACCACAAGAACGATAAACGCCAGCTAATAACAGTAATCCAAAATATGCCTTCAAGGATGCATGGTTAATTTCCTTCCAAGCTTCTCCAAACACTTTTACACCTATGAAAGTAGTAATGTACATATAAATTAGTTTGTTATGCGCTAGTTTTTCGAAAAAACGATGAAAATTACCTTCAATATTTGTCATCTTTATAATAATAGTTTGCATTTCATTGGTCATAAACAACTCAAATGTGGATTTGATATCACTTACACGTGCAATTGCATACTGAGTTGCTCCTGGAGTAGTAGTAATAATATTTTCATCCCTTTTCCTACCAACTAATGAGCTGTCACATTTGTCGTACCAAATTGTTTTTTTGTCCTTAGAAAGAAAACCAGAAGATGGGAAATCTTCTTGCGCTGGAGCACAAAATTGCTGTGCATCGGAGAAAACACTTTCTCCTTCAGATATGGCAATATATGTCCCTGATTCTTGATCTGATGAAATTTCGAAATCTTCAGAAGAGCTTTCATGGCCGAGTGTACGCTCTTCAGCCTCATTTTCTGATTCGCTCAGCAGCTCTTCTATTTGGCGCTGAATTAGCACGGCCAACTAATTGAATTTGAAACATATAGATATGTTTTTTATGGAAAAAAAACCAAGATTTTTATAACCTATACATACCCTTTTGGACATGGTGTTTTTCCTTTTTTCTTCTTGTAAAAAAATTATTTATTTTGACTTTCACACTTCACAAACCTTGACTGCAATAGAAGCAACTACGCACGTATACAATCGAATGTGCACTAATGAATGTCGAATGTTTTTTATCTAGTGTTTTTTGAGCAACAAAAATAGGTTGGGATTCCCCAAATTGCCAAATACAAAACAAACAGTGCAGCCGTTATTGTCGCGAATGTTGCCACATCAACAAAAAAAAATGTGTGGAGATCAGGGATTCCCGGAAAAAACGAAAATAAAACACACATTATAATTTCTGATTGCGGAAATAATGAAATTTCGTATTGGGCAAAATTTGCCCAAAATACAAGATTCGTTACTTTTGTTATGGGGGACCCTCTGGTGGAGCCACAGTAAAAATTTTTAAAACGCTGCCAAATACACCTAAAAAAATAATTGTCAAGAAATTTCAGGCCAATATTATTAAAAACACGCTAGATGCGATGAGTTAAAATCGCTTTTGGGCAAAATTTGCCCAAAATACAGGATAAGGGTTAAAAAACTCCGGAGACCAAGCAGCAGTCTAAACAATGGGTTTCTCAGGGTGAGCAGGCTCCGAAGAAGGCCAAGGTAAGTTTGTCGGCCAATAAGGTGATGTCAACAGTTTTTTGAGATGCAGGCTTTATAATCCACATCGATTACCTTCAAAAGGGAAAAACAATAAACGGCGAATATTATGCCAACTTGTTGGACCGATTTAACGAGGATTAAAAAAAAAACGACCCCATATGGCCAAGAAAAAAGTTCTTTTTCATCAAGATAATGCACGGGTGCACACGTGTGCAGTCTCAATGGCAAATTTCCTTGAATTGGGCTGCGAATTGGCACGTCATCCGCCATATTCTCCGTATTTAGCCCCCAGTGACTATTTCCTATTTCCGAGCCTATAGAAATGGCTCGGTGGAAATAGATTTAGCTCCAACGATGAAATTATTGATCAAACAAATGCCTATTTTATGGACCTCGAAAAATCCTATTTTTTTGGAAGGGATACAAAAATTGGAGAAACATTTGACTAAGTGTATTAAGCTAAAAGGATGTTATTTTGAAAAATAAATTATTTTTTTTGAAAAAAAAAACTGTGTTTCATTCAAAAGTCACGGACTTATTTATCCGTCCTCGTATGTACAGACTATAATGTTAATAATAAAAGGTTTAACAAATATAGCCTAATTTCGCTAATATCATTGAATGCAACTGTATTTTCCTGATAATTGTTCCTGTCAATTATAAGTTTATGGTATGTAAGTATAATATTGTTTGGATAAGAGAAAACTGTAGTTCCAATTATGATTTTCTCTTTTCTCAGCTTCGTGTAGACAAAAAAAGACGGTAAAAAAACAAAGTAATACCATTCCAGAATTCAGTTCAAGTATAGTTCTCACTCCGTTTTAAAAGAATTATTTTAAATAATGAGGAAAATATTTCAATCTATACCAAATTCAGGGGTTTTTGGTTAGTACAATTATAAATTATATTAGTTATAAATAAAATGTGTAAAAAAATCTGGATGTGTTTTTTTTTTAAACGCGGTTTTAACACAAATTGTTGGTTAAAACATTACCAGAGCGTCTCTTGCGCTCTAAATGTATCTATTCGAATTTATTTGTGTTTTTTAAGTGAATACATATGAAATTTACACAATATAGTATGTTTATCACAAAATTCACACATATTTAAATTTACACACTTTCAGTAATTTTACAGGTTTAAAGGTAGACATTAAGTTACATACGCCCAAAAAATAAGTTTGTAGAAAAGTTAGTAAAACGGCTTGTAAATCAAGTAAACTATTTTCAGCAAATTTTTTTCTGAAATTGTGTTTTCAACTAAAATTTTAGTTACACTTAGTCAGCACTTAACTGTTTTCAACTAATATTTTACTAATACTTTACTAATGTTTTACTAATTTATTTTGATAAAAAAAAAAAAAATTGTGCTCATATGCACATTAAAAGTGTGACATATAAAGAATTCAACCATGGAAGACTTTTGTATCTGTTTTTCATACATAATAAATTAAGAGAACGCCAACAATGTGTATCGTAGACATACAAATTTCAGAATAAATAAACTTAAATTTGTGTTGTCACCCCCCTTCTCAAAGTAAATGTCTATTAATTAAATTAAAGACAGAATAAAATATTTAATTTTAATAATTATTAAATGTTTATTTGTAAACTAAATGATTATAGTGACTATTTATGTAGCGTGGTTAACTTGCAAACAAATATACGTTCATATAAACAGATTAAAACGAAAGACAAGGATATACAGCTTACGTAGTTTTGTATGTTTCCTTTTTCTTATTGCAAAAAAAAGGTTGTGTATTTTATATTTTGCTAATTCTTTTTGTTTTGTTTCTAGAAAGATGCCATCATTTAGACAACCATGGATGTAAGTAGTTGAAATATAATTTGTTTATTTTAGAAATGTTGAGCTTAAGAAGAAGGATAAACGTTTTTCTCTAAAAATTATAAACACTATTAATTTTTAAATCAGACTAGACTAGTTTCTGCCTCTTTATGGACAGGCTCATCAGTGATTTTCCATTTAAATTGTATTATTATTTGTGTCTTATAATTGTCAGATTGTCTCTATATGATACATTTTTCAACAACCTGCGGCTGTAAGAATCAAACCTGCGCTCATCTTACATTAGTAGTAGTAGTAATTCTTTATTTGGTATTTTCTTTGATTTTTTTAAAAACGTTATAAAAATATCTTAAAGAATATACGGCTGTGATTATGTCGTTAGCCGGAAAAAAGAGTTTCACATAAAAAATATAATTTAATTTTACAATGTATTATTTTTTTTTTTAATTATTATATTCAAATATTAGTGTTTTACGATAAGCTAAAGCACTGATAATGTATTGTACTAAACTCTGCCAATTGTTTTCCCCATTTAAAATTCTAATTATTTCATCATCAGATAGAGTTATCTTATTAAACCATTTTAGTCTAAAGTAATTTAAAATTGGGCATCTTCCAATGAAATGTTGGATGTTTTCAACTTCTTTTGAATTGCACAAAGAGCAAATTTTGTTAGTTCTTCTCGAGTGCCGAGACCCATTCAGTTCTATCAAATCGCAGCGAGCTTTGAAGATCCAAATTATGTTAGTTTGGGAATGATTACCATTAAAATATAAGTGTCCTACTGTTGGGTTTGTTTTATTATAAAAAGATTCCCTTAGGTCCCACCCACGTAGATGGTTTAGATGATTTTTGAATCTTAACGAATTTATAAAAGTGTTTGGTTTTGGTTCCACTCCTGTTGTGTCATATTTGGTGACAGTTGGACATTGTATTCTTGACCCAATGTATTTAAACTGTTCGCCCACGATATGTTATGTGTTAGAGCTACTAAACTTAAAAATTTGGCAGCCGTTCGTTAGTATACTGAAAGAGAGTTCGAGCTATGTAACGCATATGCAATTCAAGGGTAAATAAGTGGCCATCTTCCATACCTGATTCTAACAGAAGTGTATAATTCGGTAATAACACGTTGTACAAAGTATCTTGGCAGGCAATCAACCTCGTCAAAATGTGATTACAAACGTAACAATACCAAGTCGAATGTAATGCAGCTAAAGTGCAGTTTTCTTTCCAATTAGCTTCTTGTGTTATTGTATATTATACTCAGAAGTGACAACACTAACAACATAAATATTCTATTTTTAGATTTTTGTTTATTTTTCTAATCTCCTCCGTCTCTATTTCACAATGTTACCAGATTGACGTATGGTTTTTACGTTCAGGGTTGACAACTTTTGCGTTTTAAGTTGAGACATCGCCACAGGGAAAATTTTATAATTTTTTTTAATGTATTTTATAATTTTTTATAATGTATTTTAGTATAGTGTTAAATTAACGTAATATAGTCAGTCGCAAATTATTTTTAATTCATATGCATTTGACAAATTTAATTTAGAAATGTTGAGGTTGAGAAGAATTTGTTTATGTTATATATAATTGTGACTATATATTTTCAGATATTAAATTAATTTGTGTCATCAATGTGTGATTATGAACATTTTTATATTTTGTAATGTATTGTAAATTAATTTTAAAAGAATAACAAAAAAATTTAAGATTTTCAGCAAATAAATTAACTAAAGTATAATTTTTTTTACAAATTTTTTTGAGTTTTTTTAGTCTAGTTTTAAAGCACTAATTTTATTAAGTCTTAGCAAGAATTTTTTAATTTTTAATCAACTAAGTGTTAGAAAAACGTTTGCTGAATCTACTAATTTTATTGCTAAAATTTTGCTAATTCAGCAACATTTTTTGCTGACTTTACTAACTTTTTTTTTTGAGTGTACCCTTATGGTATTAAATTTTAAATTCAAATTTTTTAGAGTGTTTTAAATTTGCATTTATATAATGATTTTCTATATATCTCAAAGTTTATCTAAGCACGAATGATTTTCAATATATTTTCCAAACGGTAGTTTAAAATTTATCATAGTTAACTACGTATGGACTATTCAATTTTCATGTGTATGTTTCTGCCTTTGTGTGAGTGTGTTTACAAATTGTCGCTATTATAATAGGTCTTGTTGTTGTTATGACATTTGTGGTTTTTCATGGCAAAAATTGTTTTACAATTTCTGCACATCAAGACAAAAAAGAAATTAAAAAAAAGCAAAAAAAGTGGACCACAATGTTGGTGTATTGTGTCTATGCTTGAATAGTTTTGACTTTTGTTGCATAAAATTATTAAATTGTTTTCTTTAAAGAGGTAAAATTTACATACTTCACATTGCCGGTTTTAAATTTGTTTGCAAGGATAAGTTTTTGCTCACATATTGTGGTTAATTTAACTATAAACCATAATTTTAAAGCATTTTGCTTGAATTTGAATTGGTTACAATTTATTGAATTCGTGTTTTTTTCTCTTGAAACTTAATTAACACTTGCATAACTTCAATATATTTTCTTCAAATTTATGTATTTGTCTACTCGTATAAATTAATACAATTTATACGAGAAGAAAAATTTCACCCGCTTTTGGGTTAAGATGTTGTCCTTTAGATATATTCTGACGGCATTCTCTAAGTCCTAGAAAAAAATATACTTAAATATATAAGCTCTTGAAAAAGGATAAAAAAACTTAAAGATATTCTTGTTTTCTTAAATGTTTGTTTGCAGATTGATCAGTATGTCCTCTAAAACATAAAACAAATTCAGATTGAAGTCACAATATGTTCTTTAGAAAAACTTTAACTACGATTACACGCAGAGAAAAAACATGATTGTTGTTTTAAGTCGATCTTTAAATATAACTGGATTTGTTGTCTAACTGTGTTCACAATTAATTAATTTAACTAGAAACCATAATTTTAAAGCATTTTGCTTGAATTGAATTTGAATGGTTACAATTTATTGAATTCGTGTTTTTTTTTTTTTTGAAACTTAATTAACACTTAGCGTAACTTCAATATATTTTCTTCAAATTTATGTATTTGTATACTCGTATAAATTAATACAATTTATACGAGAAGAAAAAATTTCACCTGCTTTTGGGTTAAGATGTTGTCCTTTAGATATATTCTGACGGCATTCTCTAAGTCCTAGAAAAAAAAATATACTTTAATATATAAGCTCTTGAAAAAGGATAAAAACTTAAAGATATTCTTGTTTTCTTAAATGTTTGTTTGCAGATTGATCAGTATGTCCTCTAAAACATAAACAAATTCAGATTGAGTCACAATATGTTCTTTAGAAAAACTTTAACTACGATTACACGCAGAGAAAAAACATGATTGTTGTTTTAAGTCGATCTTTAAATATAACTGGATTTGTTGTCTAACTGTGTTCACAACAAATATGCATTATTTGTTTTATAAAGAAGTTATACACGAAAATGCTTAGGTACAATATAAGTCTTAGTTTGGATTAAGTTTCCCGGTTGTTCCAAAGATCAAACCAATGATCCACTTAAATATTTCTTGCATTTTAAGATTACTTAAGAAAAAGACTGCATGCTCAAACATGGGTGGTAGGCATTGTGGATTACCTAGTCGGGTAATGTGGAATACTATTCCGCATTACCCATAATCATATCTAAATAGTTTATTTGAACGATTTAAATGCACAATAATTACAGAATCTGTTTCAGCTTCGATGTTTTTGCAGAGAGAGAGAGTTTTTATTGGACGAAAAATAATGTAATTTTTCAGTAAACTAATGTAACTGGAACAAATTATTTCCCATAGAGTTAATTGACTTTTGGGGAATGGGACTGGTCCCGCGTGTGCCACATTATCGGTCCCTTCGTGCTAGAGACCGGTCCTCTGCTAAACCCTACCCTATGTAAACAACTGGCAACTTTAACATGGGCTTGTCATAGGAGGGGTAATTTGTCCTGCTTTAAACCACGTAGTGGCATGCCACAGGACTAACCAAAGATGGGCATACCACAAGACTGTCGCTAAAGGGGCATGTCGGAGGACTAACCGCGTATATTTGAGTATACAGAAATATTTATTAAAAATTCCCAACATGAATTGCAAAAGAAAACAATTTAATAATTTTTTATGTAAAAAATGGTAGAAAATGAAACAATAAATTTCTAACTCATTGGATTTTTCTAGTCAATATGTATACCAGTTAGGTGATATGTCCTACTTCTACCAGTCACGGAACTAGTCTTTTTAGATCAATTTACACTACATAACTCACATCAATTGTAAATAATACTAGTTCTGTGATAAGTCCTTTTCCAGCAGTCCACATTTTTTTAGGTCAATTTTCGCATGCCGATAATTTTTTAATAAACCCAAAAAAAACATAAAAAACAAAATTAATAATTTTAGTTTAAAAAATAAGCGAAAACTAAACAGCCAACTGGCTTTTTCTCTTTACCAGTCACAGGATTGGTAATTGTATTTCAATTGACACTGCTTAACCCACTGCAGTATTAAATTATACCAGTCCTGTGATAAGTCCTTCTTTAACCAGTCACTTTTAGGTCAATTGACTCCTCATTCCCCATAGGGTGCCTATACTACACGTATGATTTTTATTGAAATACCTGTTAAAATCATAACACTCATACGCAACGTGGTCCACATGTAAATGTAAGAGCTAACCAAAGAAAGACACAAAAGTGAAAAAAATGAATTATTGAAACAAATCGAAAAAACAAACTAAACATTTTGGAAAATATCTCTTAGAAAATTTTATAAATACATCGAAAATCCTAATAAAATGTGACTACATATTAATAAATGTGACTACATATTAATGTATAAATAACCAAAAATTGCAGAACAGAAATGTTCCTCCTAAGCTCCCTAAATATCGATAAAAATTCGACCCTATGAAAATAAAAATTAAAAATTTTTAAAAAAGAATAACATTATATTTAATACCATAGGATACGATACATAAAATCTATAAAATATTTTGGCGATAATTACAATTATGAAGGCAAATTTTTAAATAAAATAACGGTTTTCGCGATAATGCGGACAAAAAAAATTAAATTTGTTGTTAATTATGTTGACAGTTTTTAGTCTTACATTATAAAAATTTTACTCCGGATAATTTCCGTTGTTCCAAAAAATGTTATCTATAGGAATTCTATTTTCTAACCAGTATTAAAATTTAAAAATTGTTCCATTATCTAAAAAAAACTGGTATGGAAATGGTAAAACAACTCATGTTTAATGCAAAATCATCAGGATAACGTTATATATGCTTATATATGTGGCAATATATTAAGATATATGTTCATATCTTATACTTAGGTTACGCACATTTTTTAATATGGCGTAATATATTATCATTGTTTCGTATATTATATATAAGCATATACTGTATATCTGATCATACGAAATATATATAGATTAATATATAATTATATGTTATCATATAGAAATGTATATGCTACACATAATCAAAAATAATCACTTATATATATAATTATATATGGCAGAACATATCATTATACGAATGTCCGCCGGGAAGGTATACTACTTTATTTTGCCGCCATTTTGGTAAACATTAGTCTTGACAGTTCATACTTGGCTGTCGTAAAGTAGACACGTGGCAAATTTATCATGGAAAAATATTCGATAAACCAATGGGTTTTAATCGTTAAAACATTTTATCAAAATCAATCATCGGTTACTGTGACGATGAGAAAGTTACGTGAAATTTTTGGGAGGAACAACGTGCCAACAAAACGCTCTATTTATCGTGTATTGAATGATTTCGAATAAAGATTGTTTGTACGTGATATGCCCAAGCATTGACCACAACGTACTGCAAGATCGGCTGAAAACATTACTGCTGCTCAAGAAAGTGTTCAAAACAATCCATCAACCTCAATTCGACGCCGTGCTCAGGAGCTTGGTCTTCAAAGAACAACTTTGTTTCCATTTAAGATTCAGTGGTATCAACAAGACGGTGCCACATCGCACACAGCCTGGATTACGATGGAATTACTTCGAGACCTCTTTCCACAACAAGTTATTTCAAGAAATGGTGATGTTGATTGGCTGGATCCGGACTTCTTTTTATGGGGATATTTGAAAAGCAAGATTTATGCAAACAAACCAGAAACGCTTGAGCAACTCAAACAAAATATTCGTGATGAAATTAATGAAATACCGCGTGAAATATGTGAGAATGTAATGGAAAATGTGCTGAAAAGGGCTCGCATTTGTGAGGCTAACATAGGCGGACATTTATCTGATATTGTATTCCATACATAATTTCCGACATTAAATAAAACATTTATCAATATAAGATTCATTCTCTTTCATTTAAGCAAAAATTATAAACAAACAAAGTAGTATACCTTCCCGGCGAACACCCTGTATATAGAAAAATTAAAAAAAATCTATAATTTTTTATATTTTTTAGCACCGTTTACAGTTAGTATATACATGAATTTCAAAATTTACTACAAAAAACACGAAAAACTACAGTTTTTTGTTTTGTAATGATTATTAATATTTTCTTTCTGCCGAGCGTGTTGAAGTCGGGTGGGTTTGCCTTTGTTTCGATTTTGTCTGGGCATGTATAGGGAATAGGATATGCAACTAGAGGAAAAACCGTGTTTTTATAAATTCTTTATTTACACAACAAGAATTTGTTTCCACCAAATGTTTTTTTAAACTTTATTTAAAAGAGGTTGATATAAGTTTTAATAAAAACAAAAATTTTGTTTTTTTTGACCTTTACTTGTGCAATGATTAAAAGTTATATACTTTCTTTAAAAGTATATAACTTTTTGTAGTTTTTAAGACAGAATACTTTCGATCCCGCGCCAGACTGTTTACAAATAGCTGCCTTATTTATATAAAGAAAGATTTAATTTAAGATTTTTTAATCTCTATATACTTTGTATTTTAAGAACACAATCAGACTGAATTTTTATGTTTTTGTTTATAATATATTTAAAACAAATTTTATGTGCATATTTTTTAATTTTAAGTGCATATTTCAATATCTTTCATTCTTATTATAGGCACTTAAAACACTGTTTTTAAATGCAACCAGTTCCTGGATATGGTCATGATCTTATTAAAAATACAGAACCTTGGAATTTTCTTAAAATTATATTAATAATGGGCATTTGTGGAGCAGATTATTAGTTATTAATTAATAAAAAGTTCAACGATTTTGAAAAGATAGTAAAGATGCTGTAGTGAAAGCAATAAGCGAATATTTGAAATTTTATTTGACTATTATCAAGAAATTAAAATTTTGACAGCGGCGTTAACAAAAAGTATCAATATTTATCCTTAATTTGAGATGTATTTCGTTTGTATCTCACAACTTTTAAAATTCTTATAGCAAATATTCGAAAAATGGAAATTTCGCTGTTATAAACGATTTATTATGGATGAAAATTAATTATTTTTAAAAATCGGGCATTGGGGAATCGGTCTAAAATTAAGTCAGCAGATTTAAATTTCTTTTTTTTGTTTTTAAATTCATTTGAAACTGTGGGATGTACGCAAAATTTGCAAAAAAAAAAAAAGTCAAATTTTTCACACTGCACTGTGGGTCAAATGACTGGTTTTTGAGGCAAAAAGTCCAATTATAAAGTGTGCTATTTCAAAAAATTGATAATTGCATTTTGTACTACACATTTTCAAATACCCAAAAATAAAAAATCAGAATCAGGCGGCAATACTTAAAGCTAAGCTGTCAAAGTTGTAGTTCTTTTTGGGTTGTATTGTTCTCTGACATTCCGCTTTATAGTGCCTGATATTTAAACTATTGTTTATCAAAATATTATAATCTAAAACAAATTTTCTATAATAATGAATATTAATACAGGTACGTTAAAAAATATGTTATTGATAAGTTTCATAAAAATTTTTGTTGTAGTTCTGTGTAGTTTTGGTTGTCGACCGTGTGTTTCTTGGAGTATTGCTTTGTTTATTGGGACGTATTGTTGGATCACTATATATGTGGAGATAGGTAATGATGTGTACTTACATGTGTTTGTATAACTAATTGCACCAAACTGCGTTAAATTATTCACATTTGACTTTTAAGATTGCGTAAAAATAAGAAATACGGATATATATTTAAATTTTGGTTACAAATAATGGATGTGCAAATAAAAAAATCTTGAGCCTTTAGAATATTTTTTGGTAAATGGTAGAAAGATATCAGTAAAGTATGAACTTATTACGAAAGTCGTGAACGTGTTTACGGAAACAAAGACTTCTCAGTCGTGCCAAATTTGTGGTGGAAATCCGAAGCAGTTTTTGTCAATAAATGATTTAAGCTAATTGGTGTTTCAGCCAAAACCAAATACATTAAAGAATGGCATAAGCCCATTACCCGCATGGATTCGATGCTCCGAATTTGTTCTTAATCTTTCATATACACTTCATATTAAAAAATTGCAAATTCGAAGTACTGAGGACAAAGTACTACTGCAACAGAGAAAAAGTGAAATTCAATAACAATTATGGCAGAAATTAATGGGTGTGGCTCAACGAATGACGGCAATACGGCGAGAAGAGCATTTTAAAATCCGGAATTATTTGCGTCTATAACAAACGTTAACATCAAGTTTTTAAAGCACTTGCAAATCATACTAATTGCAATTTCTTGTAATTTTTAATTAAGTGTCGAATGTCAGCGGCCATGCATAAAATTTTAGCAGATTCTTCACACATAGTACAAGCCTCAATAGTGCCTCTTGGATGCACTGGAGAAAATGCTTCTGAGGCGAGAAACAAATTTTATAAAAATTATCGTATAGAGCATGCACGAGAGGAGAACACAAGAGAACACAATATATCTGATGTTTTTAACAGAGAAATGGATTTGTCTAAAGAATCGTTATTCAGTAAAGGAAATTTTTCAGCTTCCAAGAGAAGTTAATTCTCTTTTAAAGATTCCTGATATTCCTGATTATCAATTGCTGGCCGTCAAGTGCTATCGCAAATGAAGATTTTTCTGATTTCGAAGAGGAGACAAATGTTCTACCACATTTTAATATAGAGTTAGAAGTTGATGAAACATTGGACAATTTTTATGTAAGGCTTGATTATAAAATACTTTTATATGTTCTCTTTTTAGCGGGATTATATCTTGTTGGCATTGGCAGATCACATTAGTTTGTAAGTTAAGCTTAAATCTAGCAAAAAGCTAATTTAATGTTA
Source organism: Delia radicum (assembly GCA_021234595.1). Classification (NCBI taxonomy): domain Eukaryota; kingdom Metazoa; phylum Arthropoda; class Insecta; order Diptera; family Anthomyiidae; genus Delia; species Delia radicum. The sequence continues at coordinate 101,822,426 of CM037855.1, forward strand.
TTAACTAGCATTTTTCTAGCATGAATGCTGTCATTATCTAAAAGGCCTTTTTTACAATGAAAATGAAAAACATAATTTTTATTTTTAATAAAAATTATAACAAACTTATACCCATCACTTTTCATGTCACTGAAGGTGGTTGTGTAAGTGGGTGTATAAGTGGGTGTGTAAGTAGTTAAATTATTTGAGTTTTTTTTTCGAAAAACTATAATAAGCAACATAAAGAAATTTTAAAATTGTATTAATTTCCGGTGACTTTAACAGAGCAAATAATAGAACTACTAGAAGTGGGCGTGGGATTGAAATTTTTACAGAAGACTTAGGTACCCACAGTAGTCATCTGTAACAAATTTTAAAGCTCTAGCTGCTTCCTGTGATTTATTGCCTCATTTGACACATAGTGCACTGTACCTGTGCTGATAGAAAAAGACCAATTACTATTTGACGTCTAATTACATGTAATTGGGTGTAATTGGTGAGTAATTGACCTGTAATTAAATACATAAATGTTGTTACTAATCCCCATGTTTGGTATTTAAAATTTTACAAAGCGTAGGTCTGAAATTATTAATGATAACAAATTTAATGACTGTCAAATGACGCCGCCCATGTCTGGTAGCAATATGTTTATAAGGGTATTAATTTTTGTTGCTCCATAACTTTAGGCCACCACGTTATTAGCAATTTTGTTCTGATAATATATATCACATTTTTAGATTAATATCACATTTTTAGATCAATCCGCTATCATATTAGAGTTACCACAAAATTGCATTCATATACTATATTCCAGAGCAGTGTGTAAAATGCATATAATTTGCAAAAATCTAAATTATTTACATACAAAGATGGATATACTTGGCAAAAGAAAAAATTTGATACCTATTTAAAACTAAGAGTTACCATCCCATTGCATTTTGTCAAAACTCGAACTAACACGAATTTCAAAAAAAGCTGAGTCCCCCATTTAATTATATCGACTAAAAAAATATGTTAATTTGGCAATTTAATTACAAACAACCCCGAACAAAAAATTCATAAACCGTTTTTTTTTTTACAGAATATCCTTAGAAAAAGGACATGAATGATCGTCCTTGGACAAATTGTATATGCAGTTGGACGTGCCCTAAAAAAATCTTTCTTATGATATCCATATTGTATATGTTGGTAAGGAAACATATGTTGGTAATGTATTGTCATCTGTTGATGAAATTTTGGACCTTGTTGTAGTTTTTGATATTAAATTATCATTCACCAGTCATTTAAATTTTATGGTACCAAAAGCTTATTCGCTTTTAGCATTTATTCGACGTAATTTGGATAAATGTTTTGATCACATAACGAAGAAAGTGGTTTATACTTCGTTTGTTAGATCTAGATTGGAATATTCTTCATTTATTTGGAGTCCTAATGCTGCTCTTCATATTGGTCGTATTGAGAGAATTCAAAGAAAGTTTTTCAAGTTTGCCCTACCATGTTTTAACTATCCGAATCATTTTAACATTCCTTATTTTTCTAGCCCTTCTTACGCAGATAAGTGTGAGTTTATTTCTTTAAAAACTCTGGAAACTCGTCGTATTATTGCTAGTTTAACTTTTTTACATGGTATTATTTGTGGTGTTATTGATTCTCCTGAGCTATTAGAGTTAATTTTAATATATGTTCCACCAAGAAGTTTTAGAAATATAAGTAAATTTTTTCATATTGATATACACTTAACTGAATATGTATTAAACGAACCACTAAATATATCTATGAGATTATTTAATATTTATTGTAATAAGTTAGACATAAGTGTTTCTCACTCCCAATTTAAAATGTTGTTAAGTAATTTATTTTAAATATCTTAATTTTTATATGCTAGTCTGTAAGGATATTGTATCCATAGACTTAAATAAATAAATAAATAAATAACAAATTAAATAGACCCATTTTCAAAATGGTCCAGCTCATGAGAGGTCAAAGCTGGAGCCGAAATATTTTAAATGTCATCTTAAGAAAGTCCAAGGTTCATTTAAATAAAATATTAATCAAAACTTTATGGCGTTTGATGCGGGAAATTTTTTAACGGCAGCGAAAAATTAGGATCATGGATTGTAGTATTTGTTTCTGGGACTACACTGCTCCTCCATGTGATCTTTGATATTTGCAAAAAGTTATAACCCTAATGTTCTTAAAATGTTACTTAAAAGGGAAAGTGCCATTGAAAAAACATTTTCTTAGAAAAGTCATTATAACTTTTTACAAAAAAAATTAAATATTGGCATAGAAGTTCGAAAATTTTCAATTTTATTATAATAACTAGCGAAATTTTTCACAAAATTAAGTATAAAATTCTTCTTAGTTTAAACGAGCTTAAGAGCATTTATTTATTAATTATTTATTTCCAATATTTCGTCTCCACATTGGGTGACTTCTTCAGGGAACAATTATTACAATTTGAAAAACTCGTTTTAATAACTAAAAACTGATATATGTACATATAACAAATTTTTATTTTTTTTTTTTTTTAAAGAAGATCAAAGAAAACTTTACATTTTTAAATTAAGTATATATTTAACAATTTTTATTAGCACTAATCATCCATGCTAAATTTCAAACAGATCGGGTATTTATATCGGCAGGAAAATGCAAATATCTAATACAACTACAAAAAAAAACCCATTGGCAATAGCTTTTTCTTAAATAAAATTTTTGCAAAACTGTTCAAACTGTTTTATTTGTTTACAATTCTTAACAGAAAAAAAATTATTTTTTCTAAAACAGCTCGACTTTCGAAAATTCATAGACCCCTTACTTTAATTTTTACCCAATAACAGTGATTTACAATAATATAAATATTTATAAAAAAAAATTTTAAATGTTTAAAGGTTTCTTTTTGGCTGATTTAAGATTAAGTAGTAATGCTTTTTAGATATATTGCTTTTCTAAGACAAAAAAAAAAAAAATTCTTATTAAACATCTTTATAATGTGTGACGTCCTGTTAAAACATCCAAATATCTTATAGACTTTTAGCTAAACAAATTAAAACAAGACACTTTTATGTTTTATATTTTAAAATTTCAAAACATCTTACCCCCTCTATTAAATCAAACCATTCTCTAAAGTATCGTTGTTGGCCTTACTTTATGATATGTTTTTTTAAGTAAATTAATAAATATTCCCTATTTTATAATAAAGGAACAAAAAGAAACAAAAAAACTAAAGAAATAAAATAAAAATGCGTAAGAATGTTTTCCCCAAAACATAAAAGCTTTTCTTTAACATTCTTGCTTGTAAAAAAAAACAAGGTACCATTAAGTGAAAAAAAAAATTAAATAAATAATACAATATTTTTATTATTAACACCACAAATAGAAAATTTGTTCATTATATAAAGCTTTTTATTATTACTTTTTTCATTCAAAAAATTTATAACTTTTTCCTTTTAAACATCTAGACGTATATATTTCTTTTTGTAATTTTGGCCAGCATTTTAGAAAAAAAAAGTAAAAATTAACTTGGTGCAGACATACTAATAAGGATGTTGAAAAAAATATGTGAATACATTTTTAGAAGAATATCATTACAAATTACATTTCCCAACCCCCACTACAAATTAACATTTTCCATAATATAAGTGTAAAGAAAAGTAAAGAAAAATATTTTTAACAAGACTGCAACGAATGTTAAAAATTTTATGTAATTTTTTCCTTTTTGTATAAAATCAGTAAAAACATTAAAAAAATATTTTGGTATATTTCTATAGTGTGATGGTAATTGTATGGATAGTAGGGTGGGGCGATTTGAACATCTTAATGGGCGCTTCGCGTTTCTGATTCTTGGGATTGAAAATCGAGCTTCCAGATTTTGACTTTTTAGCCATATTTTGTGAAGGTAACAATGTGTGGGATAGACATATCTCAGGAAGTAGGAGGAGCTTATCTCTTCTTTGGAAGATTCTCTAGCAGATTAATGCATCAATCATATCTGTAGGTGTGGTTTAAGTGGTTAATTTTTAATTTCAAAATAGGGCTTTTTTGCCGTAAAGTCAAAATCTAGAAGCTCGATTTTCACCGTAGACGTATGTTCTAGTGGACTTTTTTGCTCAGTACAGTCCCAAGCATCAAATACGCGAAGCGCCCATTAAGATTTTTTTTCCTTCCATACTAATCGCCCCACGCTAATGTATAGTCTGCCAAGTCACTATTAAAGCAAATAACAATTTGAACAAGCAAGATATCTACAAACTATAGTACGTGAGAAGCTACTCGTGGTCCATTATCAAAAATTCATTTTTATACAAAAGCTGAATAACCATTCCGTCTTAGAATTTGTACGCAGATTTTTATACAATTAAATTTTATTTTTAATAGTTATATTAACAGAAATACTTTCTCTAATATACCAACAAATGAATAGCCAACAAAGTTAATATTTTATTAGCCATTAAGATACAGTAGTTGGAAATTCTCAAAATGCGTAACTGTTAGAAAAAGGACAATTTTCACTTTACCCTACCTATCCACTTTACATAAACTTTCCCAATAGTAGTAGTAGTAGTAGTAAGTTTTTTTCTTTATTTACAATAATTTAAGTTTACAAATTTCATTTATAAAATAAATAAATTAATTTAAAATTATTATTGCAACAAATAAAAGAAAAAAAAAAATTTTACGACAATGTTTTATATGAAACGTCTGTCGAATTAAAATAATTAAAGCATAGGTTAACAAAGATTAGTTAGTTGAATTCTTGTATCAAAAATTGTCTATATAGTAGAGATGTCAAGATTATCCCAGTCATTGCTGCCAACGCCATTAAGTAGTTGTATCATTTCCCTTTGGGTCATGGTTCTCTTTCCAAAGCAGGCCAGCCGGAATTCTCTCAACACAGGGCATATGCACAAAAAATGTTTAAACGTCTCCACCGCACCCATATTACAAAGGCTACATAACATATCTTCTTGTAAAGCACCAAACGTATTATAATTCAGCTTGAGTAGACCACATCTCGCTTTAAAATTAATGTTATTTTGGATTGGTTTATGTTGTCTTTAATGTAATGTTGTCCCATAGCGTAGTCTAAATATTGGTATATTTTAGATGAGTGAGTTTTTGTTTTTTCCCAATAGTATTTCTTATTGACTAAGTTTAGTCGAGCCTATCAATTTATTGCTGCGATATTCGTGGTGGTTCTGTTTCAAACACTTTGAGGTTCCTGAGGACACAGTTGTTCTCAAGGAACCTATCATGTGACACAGAAATTACCGCACAACAAGTTAGGGAATTTTCGTTAATATGGCTGGTTATCTAATGTGGTACCCTGTTTGTTCCCAATAAATAGTATGCATTAGATTTATAAAATGTCGCTGGAATTCGTACATTGAAACTTTTCATTAATTTAATGCAGTTTTTCATAAACTTTTATAAAAATATTTATTTTACAAAATGTTTTAATTTTTATATTAAAAATCACAAAAATCCATTTCTCGGACCTTTTATATTTCATATATTTAGTTTAAATATTGTTCTATTATCATATAAAATATCATTTGTTTCTTTTTAAAAATTTGATTATTTTCATGATAGACAAAATAATTGTTTCATAGGCATAACCCTAATCTTCAGTTGACCTCAATAATTTGTATCTTGTATGTAATGTCCCGGTTTGAGATAATAATTATTGCGGACAACTGTTCTGTGATGCTGTGACAACTGTGATGCCTATGACACAATCGTATTGTATATCATGAAATTGATCAAACTTTTTAAAAAGCAAAAAATTATATCAATATGACTATATTATATGTATTAGATTTTGGACTTGAGCTAGCACAATATTTTAACTAAATTTCCATTTTAGTTATCAAAAATGTTATACTGCTAATAGAAAAGTGTCCTTAAATATTGTTTTATAAAAAAGTATAGTTTTTTTTCATAAAGTCTAAGAAAACGTTGCCAAAAAAACATTATAAGTTTAATTAAAAAAATTCATTAAAACTCGTCCAAGAAAATTCTCTCTATGCAAAGTTGACCATTGTTATGTTATCCCAAAGGCTGATATCTATGCCTTCATAAATTTTAACAAGCGTGGCCATTTATTGAACATAATTGTATACAAACTTATAGTAAATTAAAAGCTTTTATGAAATTTTCAAATTTAGATACAATTTATAGGCATATTCAAAAAAATTCTGTTTTGGGAATTTTACTATAGAGGTTTGGTTTGATGCAGATGACTTTTGTGAAAACTTTTAAACATTATTGGCAGTACGTGTAGTGGTTGTCATAACTATTTAACAAAAACCCAAATAACTCTCTGGAGGTGAAAATAACTATAAAGTTATTAGGAGTCGACTAACTATTTTGACTAAAAACAGAAGTTTTTGTTTTGTGCCCAGAAATCCAGCGGTTAAGTATAATGGCACTATCCAAGATCATAACATTAATTATACACACCTCGTGATGCATTATGGAGTTATAGCAGAGTCCTCCTCTAACTCTCTTTGTCTCTAATTTTGATATCAATTGTATACATTATTAGATTCAAACTGATTTTCCTACATGTCCACAAATGGTCCTCAAAACTGACGTTAAACGTTTTGCAACTCGTTTTTTGTTCTTTCCAATAACCACCAAGAAATACATTTTTTGCCTCTTTTTCTACCAGAATACACTAAATACTTCATCATAATAGTCACTAATTCCACGCCTTATTCGAGTGAGAAATAAAAGTATCTCACCTCCTTTTTTGCATTGGTTTTTGTTTTTAATTTAGATTTTATGGAAAAACTCTTGTAGCTTATCATTTTTGTAAAAACAATATTTTGATTTTATTGTCTTCTTTATTTTCGTTATTATTGTTATTATTGGTAATGTGTCTTACTTTGTTAGAGACGGTCACGTCAGTGATATGAAGTCACGTTCACTCACTAAAAAAATTTCAGTGGTCATTTTAATTGTATATGATATTGTTTTAAATAACATTTATATAAATACAATAGAAATAAGTTTTAAATACTCACGAAAACTAAAGTAAAAGTGTCTTTATTATTATTTATTTACTTATATTAGCTTTACCGATCTCGCGTGATTGATATACAAGATTATTTCACCCACACATCCTTATTATTAGTTGTTGATAAAACAGCGTTATTTTACAGATAACACGAATTTGCAGTTACTAATCGGTGTTGGACCGAGTCGGAATGTTTTTACTATTCGGACGAATACTTACTTTTTTTGAACTTATTGTTGAATAACAAAGTTAAAATAAAAAACTAAAAAAAGTTCAAAAAGTGATTTTCGCTAAAAGTTTGATTTAATCTGAATATATGATTTTTCCCACATTAACCGTTAAAAGAGGAAATTTTTTAGATAAAACAAGATGTGTACGAAAATATGAAATATTGTCGTAACTTAAAAGAAGTCCAAAAATATTCTACCAGGATTACAAATTTTATCATGTGGCGTTAATACATTTATTTTTATAATAAACGCAGAATTTATTAAACACATATTAGGTCGAATTTAGTTAATTTGCATTAAGCGGGAAAGCACGGGATATTCGAAAATAAATTCCGCTGTCCCGGCAAATGAAAAAGTTCGGGAAAACAAAAACCCTACATTAATCTATAAAGCGAAAATTCACTTCGAATTGTAAACTTTAAGAATTTTGTGCTCAATTTTATATCCAACTCTTGTTTCTAACTTTTTGATTCAGAAAGCTTTATAAATATATAAGTACAAAAATATCAATCGACCTCTGCAAACTAAATAGGCATTTTAAAAAATATTTAAAATTCATTTAAAAATAACACGTTTTTGGCATTTTGATCAAATTCGTGGGTTATTTTTGATGAAGTCAGAATTGCATTTCTGAATAATTTTTAGTATTCTAAATGAATAAATGAAATAAAAACAAAATTTTCCAAATTTAGCACGGGTTAGAGTTTTCAAGCAAAACAAAAATTTATTTTTTTTGCATTTTTTTTATTACACTCAAGAAAAAAAGTTTGTAAAGTCAGCAAAAAATTTTGCTGAGTCAGCAACATTTTAGTCAGGAAGGTGCTAGCAAAAAAATTGCTAATGTCAGCAAAATCTTTTGCTGAAAATCAGCGAGCTGATTTTTAGCAACAAAATTAGTAGATTCAGCAAAAGTTTTGCTAACACTTAGTAGATTAGAAATAAAAAAGGCGTTGGTAAAAATTAATAAATTTTTTGCTGAATTTTAGTAGACTGAAAGAAAACGCAAAAAAATTGTAATTTAGTTAATATATTTGCTGAAAATCATAAAACATATTTTTGTGATTCTTTTAAAAATAATTTACTATAATAACGAAATATAAAAATTTTCATTTTCCCACATTGATGTCATGAAGTAATTTAATATCTGAAAATATATAGAAATAAATATATATAACATAACAAAAATTTTCTTTCAACTACTTACATGAATGGTTGTCTAAATGATGCTATCTTTTAAGGACGCAACTGCCGAAGATAATTTTAGAAACGAAACGAAAAAATAAACAAAAACAAACGAACGAAAAAAACAACCCTTTTTTTGCAATAAGAAAAAGGAACCATACTAAGATGTGTGTCTTTGTCTTTCGCTTTACTCTGTCTACATGTCTGTATATGTTTGTTTGCAATTTGACCACACTAGATTATTAATCTATTAACATTTATTATAGAAATACATATTAAATTTAAATATTTTATTTTGTCTTTTATTTTATTAATAGACAATTATTTTCACAAGCCGGTGACAACGCAAAATTTAAGTTGTTTTAATCCTCAATTTTGTTTTATGTATGAAAAACAGATACAAACGTCTTCCATGGTTGTTTTTTTTTATATGTCTTATTAGAGTTGTACTTTTTAGTATCATTTTCCTCTTCTCTACTACATCTTGACATTCCACGACATCTGCTTCATTCTGCGTATATCTTTCAATCTGGTTGTCGTCGTCACTATTAATGTGCTTATCAGCACAATTTTTTTTAGCAAAATTAATTAGTAAAACATTAGTATATTAGTGAAGCATTAGTATAAAACAGTTAAGTGCTGAATAAGTATAACAAAAATTTTAGCTGAAAACACGATTTTAGCAAAAAAATTTGCTAAAAAATAGTATACCTGATTTACAAGACGTTTTACTAACTTTTGTACTAACTTATTTTTTTGAGTGTATTTAATTATTTAATATGTTAAGAGTATTGTGTTTCAAGTCGATTGGAGCAAAATTGACGAAGTTACGAGCATTTCTTTTGTCAAGTATGTCAGTGTAGAGTATAAAATTTAGTGTAGCAGTAAATATTCTATCGAGCAGACGTACACGTGCGTACCTATTCCTCTGTCATCGTTGAAATTGAAGCTTATGTGACAGCCAGTGTCTTCAATGAAGGTTCTTTTATAATTTGCTTATAAACGTTTAATACCAAATTTTTTAGTGGTCAAAACTTTAAAGCGTTTTTTCCCACAACTCACGTTTTCAAAGTCGGTGCCCCTCATAACTTCAAAACTACTACACCGATCCTTTTGAAATTTTGAACACTATTTCTGTAGATAATTTACGAGGTACCGCTGGAGAGTTTTTTTCAAATTTTTTAATAATTTTTATTTTACAATAACAAATTAGCCGTTTTTTTTTTGAGTAAAGTGTTCAAAAAAAGTGAAAAGTTAAAATTTCGAAAAACCCTCCCAGCGTTATCTGGGGAAAACTATTATCTAACGAATGAACTTTTATTTTTTGATTTCAGATGACCCAGCTTCAAGTTATGAGGGGCACAGCAATTCTACTTTTTTGTTGCTTTAATGTCCTATTAGTTTCAATAAAGAGATTTTAACTGTGTCGTCACAAAAAATTCACAAAAAATGTCTTTTTTCTTACGAATTAAAATTTTTTGTACAATTTGAATTTTCTTACTTTTTTTTGAAAATTATATATTTCATAAGATTTAAGTAGAACCAGTTAAACTCAAAACATCCTTTTCGATGCACCAATCAAAAATATTAGTTGAATATTGTGTGTCTCAAATATTTAATTAAAATTCAAATATTTGTTCTAATAATTGCCATAAACAAAATTAAAAAAATATATTCCCAATAACAAAGACTAGTATCACTTAAAAAACTTGTGATTCGATAAAGGACTATAAATTATGCAAGTTTGATATTAATGCGATATAAGATTTTATAGTTGGCCAGTTGCCTTGGAAATCCTCATAAACATAAGATTCTTACATTTAATTCATTTTGTTTTTCTTCTCTATGTCTATAACAAATATGATGAACTATTTTTATATTTTAATTTCTGTATTTATGTTTGGGCTTGAATAATTTTTCGGATAGTTTTATTATATTTTTATTTTTTATAGTAAAAGTCAGTGAAATAGAAGTGAAAAGTGGATTGCGAAAATAATTCTATAAATAATAGAATTTGCAAGATTCAAGCAGTTTGTTGTTCACGTTACAAATAAGTTGTATATGAGTCATTCCATGTCAGACCGAACACATTTTTTACAACACCTCTTCCGAAAAAATATTTTACCAGTGTTTCCGGAAAAAAATGAAAAAAATGTTTTTGAAAATTTTATGGGCATTTGAAAATCGTCAAATTCGTGAAAAATGTTCCGACATGACAACTTTTAAACTAATGTTTTTCTAAACTTAGTGAACTGTTTTTAAAGTTTGATACCTTATTTTAAAGGTATTGGAACCTTCCTTTTAAAAATTATTTTTTTTTTTTAATTTATTTTTTTTTTTATTTTTAAAATTTGGTTTTTTGCTTAGTTTCTGTTGTCCACCATCTTCGAACAAGTCTAAAAATCTGAAAAAATATTTTCTTAAAGCTCAATGTAACCTTAATATTCCCTGTAAATTTCAGAATGGAAGTCGAATGGACTCTACTTTTTTACGATTTTTTTCCATTATTGTACACATTGAAAAAGCAAAGCAAATAATGCTCAAGAATAATATGAATTTTTTAGCGTTTTTACATACAAGCATTTACACACAACATTTTCGTTTACACGCTTGAAAATATAATGTTTACATACAAAAAGTAATTTTTCGTGGTACTGCAATGGAAAAATATCGGAAATAATAGTATTCATTTCGACTTCCATTCTGTAATTTATTGGGAATATTAAGGTGATTCGAAGATGGTGGAAAACAAAAATTAAGTAAATAAACCAAATTTGAAAAATAAAAAATAGATTAAAAAGAAGGTCCAAATAACTTTAAAATAAGGTAAAAAACTTTTAAATCCATTCACTAGTTTCAGAAAAACATGAGTTTAAAAGTTGTCATGTCGGAAGATTTTTCACGATTTTGACGATTTTCAAATGCGTATAACTTTTTGAAAAAAATGTTTAATTTTTTTCTGGAAACACGTGGAAAATATTTTTTAATAAAGAATACGTACTAAAATTTTGGAAGACATCGGAGACATCAAAGTCAATTTTTAGCAAAAATCGTAGAGTTGACATGGAATGACTCATATGCAACAATGTTGTTATTATTGGTAATAGAACTATTTACTGTTGCAGGATAAATTTAAAAAAGTTCTACTGAAATAGTACTTGCAAATCAAGCTCAGGCTAATTAAAAATTGTACCTTAGTTTTATTTTCAAAAATAAATGGCAAATTTAATTATAGAGATTCTCGGAGTTGTATCACTTTAAAAATGGTTGTAGTTAAGCAAAAATTTAAAAAAAGTATTTCTGGAACATTTGTTTAATGGCAAAATGAAAAATAAAATTATTAAAGTTCTCTTGATTTATTTTTACACCATAACTTCCGCAATGAATGTTTTATGACGGACTTAAATTTAAGATTGATTTTTTTCTACGTGATGCAAGTCGTTTGCCTTTTTACTTTAACTCAATACGATTGAAGCACATCTGCGGTAATAGTTTGAATATAATTAAATTTGTGAAAAAGTTATTTAAGAAAATGTACTGTTTCTTTTAAAACTCTAAAACTTTTTCTATAATTAAATTCCTTATTAGGAATTTGTTTACTGCAAAACATGCATGTGGTATTTTTGTTTCTACTTTTGTAAAAAACATTTTACGTTTCTATTAAAAGATTTAAATGGGTTAAATATAAGACTGAAAAACTTTAAATGAATTCTACCTGAATTGGGTATTTTTATTGCCTTCTCGTATGTGTAAAGAAACCAACATGAATACACAGAAGGGTGTTTCACAAATATTTTGGAAATAATTCAGCCATTTCCTACTGATTGATCAGATTGCCATTAGTTTTCACATCGCAATAATTAACGCAATTTCAATCTAAAGTCTCAAAGAAGGGATCACCTTATCTTTCAGGCTCTGAAGAAGATAGTTTCCAAATATGCCACCTGAGGTGGTAAATTTTTTTTAGAAATGTGTCTCTTAAGATGCATAAGTTATCCGCATTTGAAAATCGAACTTTTGCATTTTTGCAATCACCTGGTCCGGTTTTTTGCCAATGGAAAAGGGAAATCAAATCCGATTGCTTTAAAAGATGTTGGCGCTATAAACAACAATTTTTTTTAGAGAAACAGCAATAGTTTCAACGCATTAATATAAAATGTTTCTAAATTTGAAAATTATAAAAATAAGACTTTTTGCCTCCAGATTTAAAGTTTCTTTAGGAACATGACAGGAACATGAACATGAGGAATATGACTTTTTCAACTTCACCTCATTCATGAAAGTTGGTATATGCAGTCTCACGCCGACTTTAAAAATTTCTCATTTCAAAGCTTCTTTTATCTTCTCTGAACTATGTGAAACTTTGATTTAAAGGCTTTTTGCAAAAGTATAAAAAAACTTAAAAATATCCTAGTATAGCAAATATTTCAAATGCATGTTTTTCCCTTAATATTTGTTTGCAGATTGGTCAATATGTCATTTAAAACATATAAAAAAATTCAGAATGAAGTTTTAATATGTTTTTTAAGAAATACAAATTTTTCCAATATTACTATTATATTAAAGAAAAAAAAAATAAAAGTATTAAATAATTTATTTAATGATTTCATATCCCACTTTATTTTAAAATTTATTTTATGATTATTTTTTTTTCAAACTTATTATTTGTTCAAAGTTTTGAAACTTTGTGTTATTTTATATTGAATATTTATATTGAATATGCCGAAAAAAATCGTGTTTCTAAAAAGCATATTAAAACTCCAGTCTGAATTTGTTATATGTTTTAGAGAACATATTGATCAACTTGCAAACAAAATTTAAGAAAAACTAGATAACTACAATTGTGAGATATTTGCGAAACAATGACATTTTTAAGCTCTTCATCCTTTTACAAAGGCATGTATATCAAAGAAGACAAACTAAGCTTTGAAATTTGATTGCCATTTTTAAAATACGCTTAGTCCGATTTTTTTTTTTATTTTATCAATATTTACAACTATTGGAATAGTATGTTTTTTTTAATAAATGTGTAAAAAAATACCAATTAGAAAAAGTTAAAACTATTTTTTTTCATACTAATTAGGAGACTACATTTACCAAGTTTCATCCAAATCGGAAGGGGTGTAGTTGAAAAGGTCATATTTTAGTCAATACACCTTCTGAAATGACTATATATATATTTTAATTCGAAAGGCGGAAGGCTCCTTGAAGGCTCATTGTGCTAAAGAGGGTTAAACAATCAAACCAATATTTTTCCTTTTCATTTTCATTTTAATTATTATTTTTATTTTATTTTTTAAAAATTATACTACAATATAAACTTTTAATGTGAACAAATTATTTCCTATAGAGTTAATTGGCTATACTAGACGTATGATTTATATTGGAATACATGTTAAGATTATAACACTCATACGCAACGGGGCCCACATGTAAATGCAAGAGCTAACCAAAGAAAGACAAAAAAGTGAAACAAAATTGATTTATAGAGAAAAAATAAAAAAAAACAAACTAAAAATTTTGGAAAATATCACTTAAAAATTTTGATAAAAATATTGAAAATCTAAACAAAAAATATTTGTTTTACATACGGTATTTTTAAATAATTTTTTAATCTTTTTTTACATTTTTGTATTGAAAAATATCATTTTGGGGGGGGGGGGGGGGGAGAAATTTTCCATTCAATATTTTATATATTTTTTAACACCGTCTATAATTAATGTTCTTTAAAGCAACTTTGTAATTATAAGTTTTTAGACCAACGACGATATAGGCTAAAGAAGAACCAACATCTGTTAGATTTGATATGTTAACTGCTTTTAAGAGAAACATTTTTTTGAGGTTTCCTTTATGCACTTATGAAGAGCATACATTAAACAACAGAAATTAACTTTAAAATTTAATTAAAATTGCTTAAAAGCATGAAAATTAATTAATTAATTAAAAGTACCACTGTTAACACTTTTTTTTCGAAACTCTTTAAACCAGTTCAGTTTCTAGAAGCGAGCGTTGGAAATAGCTTGTTTAAACACATGAAACACCCAAGCCCTTTACAATGCGTAATGGATTCTAAATTTTCAATTTTAAAACTTAAGGCTCTGTTCAATAACTACCAGGTGAAAAAAGTCCCAAAAATTTTTCATACAAATTTGGGAGTACTTTCAAATGAAATAATACCCAGTTTTTTGCAGTTATTTATTTTTTTAGAAGTTATTTCATTTTTGTTATTAGGTGTTATTTCATAATGCAGTAATTTCGAAATGAAATAAGTCCCAACAGAACTTAGCGTGGGACATAGCGCCCAAAAAATTATATGTAAATTGTTGTTGTAAAAATGTTCTTGTTTTTGGGCAATACGACATTGATTTGGACGAAATAACATTTTGTGTTCGGCGCTATGACGGTTTTTTTGTTTGGCCAAAATAAATTTGGGAGCTATGACGGTAAAAAAAGAAGTTATTGCCCAAAATCATAATTTTTTTTTTTGTAAATGTCATAAGACCTTAAAGGTCAAGGCTAATTCATGAAATCAAACAAAAGAGTTTTAAGGAAACTTAAAAAAATTGCTTCAATTTTAATTTTTTGTGTCGCACGCAGAAAAAACTTTATTTCGCGTAGCCGCCTGCAGCGTTCTTCGGAGGAAAAAAAACCGTAAGAGCGACAGAGCCACACAGAAAAACTTGTTTTTACAAATCCAATGTCGAATGCGTTGAAATCTTATTTTTAAGACAATAAGTAATATAATTTGACTAGTCATAGCTTTGTCATTTAAACATCTAATTGATTGTTTTTTATCTTAAATAAAAGAAAAGAGCATTGACCTTCTGTTTAATACGTAAAATTTTTAATAAAATAGACTTTTAAAAAAATAATCTTTAAAAAACAATAAATCTTGGTGTGGGTTGCTATTTTGGGACATAAAAAGTTATGACAGGTCAAATAAATGTTACTTGATGTCTTAAAAATATACAACGGATTCGACATCTGATTTGAAAAACAAGTTCATCTGGGTGGCGGTCTTCGCCCGCTCTTGGGGGTTTTTTTCCTCCGTAGAACGCGGCAGGCGGCTTCTCGAAATAAAGTTTTTTCTGCATGCGACACAAAAGGCATTATGTCTTATGACATTTAAAAAAAAAAAAATTATGATTTTGGGCAATAACTTCTTTTTTTTTACCGTCATAGCGCCAAAAAAAAAAGTTTTTTCAAAATAAAATGCCATAGCACCCAAAAAACAGTTTTGGATTTTCTGTCATTGATTTGGTCGTTATAACATATTAACATCCACAATTTTGGGGGATATGCGGACATTTGAGAAATATGTCATTTTGGTTTTTGGGCAATACGACTTTGGGGAATATATTACTTCATTTGTGTTGCATGGATTATTTTTGGGAGTTATTTAATTTTTATTCTTTGGAAATTATTTCATGATGAAATAACAACCAAAATCTAGGATTTGTTTCATTTTTGTTTTGGAAATTATTTCATTTTTTTAGAATTTATTTCATTGGGAGCTTTTGCACTGGGGCTTATTGCATAGAGCCAAAAATTAAATATGCTCTTAGTTCCACTCTTGGCAATACACTTTCTACCACCGATCCTGGTTTGTGGTTAACAAAATAGTTGTTTTGAACAATCTGAAAGTGCTGAAGTCTTAATAGGGAGATTTTCATAAACAAAATGTTGCATTGATCCACAATACCGACCGTATAGTAATTATTTTTAATTACTTTGTATAACATGGACATTTAAAGGTTGTTGTTTATTTTTGCTCATATGTTAGATTTGCTCTTACACAACGATCCAGCCATGATGAGCACAAATCGGACTACGTCTATTTTCTTCATACGATTTTGAAGCAACTTAATGTGTGAAATGAAATGAATGAAATGAAAATGTCTAGCGTATGTTCGTGAATTTTCATTAACATGGATGCATATCGCATACATGGATCCATAAATCTTAATATATGCTTCATACATGTGCATTAACGAAATTTCAGGTGGCCAATTTTGATCACTTGGTGGAATTTACTGGGTGATCTCAAAAATGATAATAAAGGGCGTCGTTTTACATACAACAACCTTCCACGATTGGAAGAACTTGCGACACTATCAAATAAGTTGACAAAATGGGTAAAAATTCCCTATATTTGAAATATTTAATTTAGAAGAGTTGTAAAGAATAATAAGTCTCAGAGGGTCAAAATGTCGCTAGTTTGCATAAAATAGTGTACAAAGACCTCCAAAGTTCAAAAAAGCTATTAACAAAAAGATTAATAGCTTCTGATAGCTCCAACCAATATTAATGGTTTATACAACACATGAAATGTATTTGAAATATCTGTAAAATGATATTAAACATGATATAGTTAACTTTTAAATCCATTAAGTTATAGCGTTTTTAATAAATTTATGTAAATCTAGTTTTTACCATTTATTTTTGAAATGTATTCATAATGGATGTTTTTATAGTGCAAATCAAATGAATATTAACTTACTTTTAATTTGGTGTCTAACACTCCTGCATTTATTTCATTTCATTACTAACCTATTGCAATAATCTTTAAGTTTAATTTTTTTTTATGTTTTTTTTTTTATTTTGCACTGCAATATCAACATTTTATTAACAATAAAATTATAAACAAACACCATTTGGGTCAATTAACACCCTCCTATAACCATGACATATTAATGTGACAGGCTTTGTGACCGGTCGTAGGGCCAGGTCGAACCGTTATAGTGTTATGTTATTACAAAACTTTCAAAGTACATAGAAACGCTGATTTTGTATCGTTTTGCTACCATCTATTCTAGAACTAGTTCTCTAAAGCTCGATTCTATGGAATTACTTCCAAAGATAGTTATTCCTAAGTACGAGTTCAATTTTATAGGACGCTATAAAAAACTCTTAGAACTGGTATCGGACCCGCTCCCGTGACTAACCACTTTTTCATGCCGTGGTTGTTAATTGATCCAAAGGGTGGTTGTTTACAATTATATTTTTAATAAAATGTTTATAGTGCATTGTAAAAGAAAAAAATAAAACCATTATTTATACTTATGCATTGGCTAATAAGGAAATGAAATAAGCCGATGAGAGTTAAAATAAATAACACCAACCAACGGATTTCCCGCTCCAGTTCCAAATGTGTATAAACTCGGCACAAATATTGTATTTTTTTCAACTAAGGCTGACATCAGTTTTTAGCTCAGTAGACCAATTGGTTCGCGAAATATGGCATCTTAAATATTGACAAAAAAAAAAAAAAACGTGAAGAAGGTACTGAAATTACTTTACAAAATTAAGCATATAGTGAAAAGCTACGTAAATCACTGAGGTCTTAAATGAAAGGTGACAAAATTACATTTAAATTGATATGTCACATGATTAATTTTTCAAATTTTCAAAGGTCAACTTTTCGAAGCATAATGTTCGCTGGCGTATATTTAAATAAATAGTATTTTTAGAAATTCCGAAAAAATATATGTCCATATTGAATCCTTTCTCTATACTGTCAGTAACTGCCACTGTGTAGAACGTATTGGTTTCAGTTATATTGAGAAAAATGTCACACCAGCTAAAAACAAAAATTAAATATAATTTTTCTTAAGTTACGTGAACTGGACACAAAAACTTAATTTGAACTTTATTTCTATCGACATAACTTAATTTTTTATAATAAAATACTAACTTGACACATTTATGTCCAATAGATTCGCGTAAATTCCGCGTAGATTCGGGCTCCCCGGTTAGAATGTTAACTGTATTTTCCAGAGGAATGTTTGATTGCTTGCGCTGACCAATTTTCAATAAAACTAACTTAAAGAAAATACCATCAAATTTGGGACAACGGATATTTCGTTATAGCTAACAACATTTTGCTGTTAAATGAGAATTTCTAAAATGGCTCAGATTGGTAGCGTTTTTTTTTTCTATGCTAAACAGTTTTTATATTTGGCTCACTCTAAGGTTTTGTATCAATAATATCTATTTCCAATTTTCTTTTGATGTTGTTCAATAATATTTTCGGTGTTAATTTGGGTATTCATATTACATTTTTTAGCCATAATATGATAATAATAATGAAAATCATTCATCAATAATCAGGTTAATGATATAAGAGCATGTGAAACCATTGGTAACATTTTAATAAACAAAACTCTACCATGATGTATCTTCTTTACCTTAAAGCAAAGAACATAAAGACTAAAGAAGATCCAAGGTACTCAACATCTATTAAAATTTATATACCAACTGGTTTTAAGAGAAAAATGTTTAAAGCTTTTTTTTAATGCCTATTTTTTAGTAGAAATAAACAAATTATCCAAAACTTATACAGAGAATACATTAAACAACGTAAAATTTAATTAAAATTGCTTAAGAACATGAAAATTAATTAATTAAAACATATTTTTTTCAAATTCTCTTAGTTCAGGTTTTTAGAAGAGAGCGTTGGAAACGGCTTGCTTAAAGTCTTTTTTACCCTCCTATGAAAATCTTACTGGCTACTTTTGTGATTCATAACATTTCGCTGTTAACACATGAAATTTTAATTCGTTGGATGATTTTTTATTACCTGGTAATGTAAGAGAAAACACAATGAATATTTTTATTACAGCTTATTGTTAAGGGAATTTGCATTTTAAAATATTTTAAGAAAATTTATAAGATTTTGGAATATGATTAAATTTTTTTGGTTAATAATAAAGAAGGTACCTTCCTATTTCAATATACTTTAAAAGGTATATGGTAACACATTTTATAAAAATTTTAAGTGAAGAAACATGTTTGGATGAAAAATTATTTTAATTGTGACCAATTATTTTGGTGGTGAAAACAAAGTTTGTTTTCAACATAATATATTATTCACCACTAGGCGTATGGTGAAAAAAATTACAAAATATTTTATTTACCAGACGCCTTTATGCATTTTTGTCTATATGCAATGGAAAAAATTCCTCGACAATATTTTAAAATTTTACCAAAAACGGGAAAAGCGAGGAGAAATCTAAAAACGGCAAAATAATGCCTACTCGAATAGGTATCCATAGGGCTAGCAACTTCATGTAAATGCATGTTTGTTGCCGTTAGCTGGAGAACAATGTTAACCAAATATCTTTTGCGAAGCAACAAATTTGCAACAAAGTGTCATCTAGTTGTTGCATATTTTGATATAAATGCATATATTTTTGTATATCTTGCATTAAAATGCAAGTTTTTAAGAAAGATTTGGATGTTTTACTAAAAATATATTTCACACAATTTATATTTTTCAAATTTATATATTTTTGTTTATCATACAAGAAACATACAATTACTTACTTTGTGGCGATGTTTATTCGTAATGTGCAATTTGTCAAACACTTGTTAAGACAAAAGTTACCAAAATTGTGTAAATAATATTGAAAACGTTGAAAAATCTATAATAAATGGATATTTTTAAGTACATATTTTACGATTTTAACTCCTTTTTTCTGGAAGTAAAATATGTAGCGTATAGTACTCCAAGGTTGTGTATCTACCTCTAAGCGAGCTTTTTGGTAATTTCTTTAAAGTAATGAACATAAACTTTCCTTTAGTTATTTATTTTATCTCATCCACAGAATTTGATTCTTACAGACTACTAAACAAAAGGGAAACTTAAAAAACTAGTTAAAATGTTTAAATAAAAGCAAATGATCTTTATTTATATTAAAGTTTAAAATTGAAGGAAAAGCATTACATAAATGTAAACCTCCTGCAATCGGTTAATTTTCCGCATAGTTTGTTCTATGAACATATTCTTCAAAAACCCGATTAACTCTCAAATCTCTTAAAGGGAAAATAATTTAAAATGATCACTAATTCCAGAACAATTTATTTCACCAGTTATAACATTATAAACCAACATTATTGCGTAACAAACACTTTGCCTGTTTTTGATATTAATATTATGCACTTTTACGTAATAAATTAACAAAAAACACTTAATACCCCCAAAATTTATATTTTTTAAATCTTTACATGTGTGAATGAAGATGTCAAACTATTATTGGGCAACTATAAGTACGAACATATTTATTTTAAATACGTTTATATTTATTTTATATTTATTTTATAAATCTTTTTCAAATATTATTACACTGTGTGTAATTTTTAAGTCATGGCAAAATAACCATATACGGACACCACTACGTGATAAAAGACTAAAAAAAAAGACCCGTGTCTCCCAATTTTTCCCAAAGTCATCTCCTTTTTTGTTTATGGGCCGCCAAAGATTTGGGGCCTCGGTATCATTTTCGCAAAAAAGTGATAATTTTCTCAGGCTCATATCTTGCAAACCGTTCAGAATTTCGATTTACTCTCTATGGCAAAATTTAATTTTTGTTCTAATATATCCACTAAAATTAGGTCTTTATTATAGGTTTATTTTAATGTATGAAACTTTTTGTTTTTTTAATATTGAAAATTCTATAAAAAAAAACTATTTTTTTACATTATTTTAGACTTATTAGATAATGTCCAACGCTTATTTAATAAAAATTATCAACCGTTGGGGTTTCCAGTATTGAAAAAGGCAGTTAACTAAATAAGTATTTTGAATGTTGAGGTTAAGAAGAAGAATGCACGTTTTTCTCTAAAAATTATAAACTTTATTAATTTTTAAATCAGACTAGACTAGTTTCTGCCTTTTTATGGACAGGCTCATCAGTGATTTTCCATTTAAATTTTATTATTATTTATGTCTTATAATAATAATAATCAAACCTGCGCAAATCTTACATTACAAACGTAACAACACCAAGTCATGACCGTTTAGCGATCACACCCAAGTATGGCCTCGAATCTAATGCAGCTAAATTGTAATTTTCTTTCCTATTAGCTTTTCTGTTATTGTATATTATACTATTATTGTATATTATACTAAGAAGTGACCAACACTAACAAATACAAAAAATCTATTTTTAGATTTTTGTCTATTTTTCTAATGTCCTGCGTCTCTATTTCACAATGTTACTATCTTGACGTATGGTTTTTACGTTCAGGGTTGACAACTTTTGCGTTTTAAGTTGAGACATCGCCACAGGGCAAACATTTTATAATGTATTTTAGTACAGTGTTATTTGAAAGTCATATATACAGTAGCAATTAATTTTTAATTAATATGCATTTGACAAATTTTAATTAAGAAGTGTTGAGGTTAAGAAGAAAAATAAACGTATTAGCTTCAAGGTACACTCGAAAATCGTTTCAAGGTAAACTTATGATAGTAATTTGAAAAAGTTTATGCTATTAGTTTTATTTACTAAATATATGCATCAATTTTGAATCCCAGACTTTTATTAAGTTTTATTTATTAATATTTCTTAGTTCTGATTCTGTACTAATACAAATTTAATTAACCTCAAAATTTTTCTGAAAATTTGCTTTGGTCGTTACAAGGTACACCACACTTTTTTTGTTATGCATATTTTGAATTATGGACCTAGATATATGGTAAACATGAGCGTAAATCTAAATAAAAGACTATCTAGATAAGTTTTTCAACATGCGCAACAAAATGGACATTTTCAAGGTACACCACTTTCCCCTAAGTTGTGGCATTACTTGATGAGGTTAATAACTTAGCATCCAAATTGTCATTATACTTTGAAAATTGTTCATAATGTTTGTTGGTATTTAATAAAAGCGATATTTGAATTTTTTCTAATTCTTCAGAAATTTTTGCAATTTGTTCAGAGATTGATTTAATTTTCGACAACAAACCATGATTAGCAACACTTGAGCATGAATTACAAGGACTGAATAAATTTGGGGAAATATTAATAACGTTTAAAGAATCACCCTGAAAAAGAAGCACCCGAATTTCCGTTGAGACAAATGAAATTCTATTGTCGTGGCAGAAAGTCAGTTGTTTTAATCAAATTTTTGTTGTCGCAGATGAAAAATTCGGTCGCAACAACCGAAGCAATCGATTTTTTTAGATGTGAGTTAATTTACTGAATATATATTTTGGGTTTATTGAAATTACAGGACATCCGCTTAAAAAAGCTAAACAAATTTATTAAAAGAAGAAATTACTTAAAAATAAATTTATTTTCCATCCTAATACATTCCGATATATAAAACTACCCAGCAAAACTTTGTTAATGGATGCGATAAAGTAATGTATTACATTGTAATGTATACTCCTTACTTGTATCATTATTTTCCCACAAAAAGTAATGGGTTACCGATAATGGGTTACATAATGCATTAATTTGTAATGAATACGTCTTGCCTTCAGCATTATTTTGAAGCATAGAGTTACCACTAGTCTTTTACGTAATGCGTTACTTTGTAATGTATACACACAGAGAAATAAAGTGCCAACTGAATTGAAAATTGTATATTAATGGTAAGAACTTATAAATTCAGTTCGTACAACGATATTAATACCAGATTTCTGAAAATGGTGGTTGTATCAACTAAATTTCAGTTGAATCATCCGAACGTTGTTGTGAAAACCAATGTTCAGTTGTACCAACCGACTGAAATTCATAATAACCGAATTTGAGTAGTAGTAACCGAATTTCAGTTGGCAAATAGCAAAATGTTTCTCTGTGTGTACTCTTTACATTTAACATTATTTTAAAACATAACGTAATGAGTTGCCAATAATTTTACACTCATGGGTTAACTTGTAATGATACATCATTAGCTTTACATTATTTCAAAACATAAAATAATGACTTACCGATCATCAATTACATTATAAGAAATTATGCAAGAAATATAAGCGTACAATAATATTTATAATATTAATTTAAAAATCTTTACTTAGACACATTACTTTTTGATTTTCTGTATGCATGAGGGTAAGTTATATATATTTAACATCACAAACGAAAACTCGAGACACAGCAATTCATTTGCATTTTAAGCAATTCATTTGCATTTTACATTTTCATTCATTGCAATTCATTTGCATTTTAAGCATGTATGTATATGACGATAGCTCAGTTGGTAGAGTTCTCTAAGTAATGAGTCCGCCCAATACTTTTATTCATATCGCCTGTAAAATTCATCAGTGAAGTAAGCTGCACACAAAAGAAACTCATACAATTTATGAATATTGTATGAAAAAATTGTCAATGCACTAACTTATGAACTTTTTCATAACATTTATGAACAGTTCATAAAAAATACTGGGAAAGTTTGTATCTCGTAAATTATGACAAGGTTCTTAAAATATATGTAGAAACACTAAATATTTATGAAAATGTTCTTAATAAATTTGCCAATGTACAAAATCCTAATATTAAAAAAAACTTACATAAATTGCAACAACACTGGGAATTTTATGTACCTTTTCATAAATGCTAGGGAAACTAGGAACACTATAGTAAGTAAATTTCATAAATAGTATGAACCTTTAAAAACATGAACTTTTTCATAAAAAATTATGAATTTTATTTTTTTGTGTGTGTACTGTAATGCATAGAGCCCTATGGCGATACATTACCTAACCCATTATTTGGTAATGTGTGGTTTTGCTAGCAAGTGAATATATCTGTGATTTCGTCATATAAATACGTACTTTAGCATAGAAGTAAATGAGCCGGATTAAAAGTGGGAATAAAAAAGTTAATAAATAGAACTTAACTCATTGAAACAATTTAAAAAGTCTGAGTCTAGACTACATCTAAATTTGTAAAATTATTTTGTTCTGTGCATGTTCTTGCCTTTTTTCTTCTTCCTTTAGGTGGTAGGATTTGGAATGATGCTATGCATATGTTATTAGGCTTAAGCTTGTTGATGTTCTTTTCTTTTTTTTTTTGAGACTGTGGGTTGATTATATAACTAATAATGTTGGGGTTACATTGAGGTTTGAGATTTTTTTTTGTTTATTAATTTTAAATACAAAATTATTGAATAAACAAGGATTATTCATAATTGATGAGTTTTTATACATAAAAATAATCAAATATTTAGTGGTGTATTTATTAAATTAAGCAAACCCAAACCGAGCCAAGGCAGGTTTAAAGAAATCTTACCCATGAGCAATTTCAAAAATGTTCGACACTTTGATGCAAAGTATTTTTTAATTTTTTTTATATGACATGCATATCTTTTTATGTAAGTGGTAGCCGATGCTAATCCATTAACTTCATCATTATTCTTTAACGGCGCAAAAATAATAGCGACCTTAACCCGGCTGAAAAAGTTCATATATTGACATATATGGTTGCGAATATTTCCAAATATGGATATATATGTTTCATATATTTGGCATATATGGAAGTATATGCGATGACATATATTCAAAGAGCCTTAATTTATGGAGGTATATTTGATTTCATATTTACAAAAGGTACTTATATATGGACATTAGTGTTCCTCATATTAAGCGTTTGAAAAAAAATGCAAGATCCATCCCCTGAAAATAAATATTAACATGCTTACTGATGATTGCTGAAATATTTGGGATCTAGCGATAACCGATAACATAGCGTGATCTAAACCGTTTTGAAAAAGTCTCCAAAAACGAAATTTTCTATAAATTAAAAATTATTTACGGCACCTATTGAAAACAAATTTTTTTTTTTTTTTATATTTCAAAATTCAACGACTCTGTATTAAACAATTGTTAAAACAGCTTCACGACTCGAGATAAGAAGATATTTATGCAATTTTTTTTTATGTTTTTTAAAGAAATTTTTATAAAAATATTAAAAAATCTGTAATTTTTCATTCTTTAGTCACTGTAAATGCATATTTGGAAATTGTTGATATCCTTTAATAATTTTAATATAATAATACTGTGCTACACAAAAAATATGCAATGGTTGATCGAGAAAAACTGTAAATATTTTCGTACTGTTTGGACTCCAACAAAACAGAATTGCTACATGACAGCCCCTGAATATTTTTTCTTTCACTTTTGTAGCACTGTGTAAAGTTTCTTGATGTTCAATGGTGTTTTCAGGATTCTCAAAGCCACTAAAAAAACTATTTTATTTAAATTAATACCTCTAGTTTAAAAAAATTAACCCAGTGTACAATAGGAGTCCGAAAATACTCACAAAAGAGCACTGAAACCTTCTGAATTAATAAGTATATGAGGGTGTTTTTCTTTGCCGATAAAGGCTCTTTCTGAGCGCTCTTTTATCACTCATAAAAGACTTTTAAATTTGAGCATTATGGAACATCTCAGAATTTATTGAGCCATTTATGAGTGAGTGAGTGTTGAAAAATTTTTGAAAAATGTTCTATTAGGCCTTTATTTATGACTCCGTGAGCGCATGGAAAATTATCATATTTTATGAGTCAAAACATTTCTATGCTATCTGAAATGTGTTGGCTGGGAATTTCACTCATACAAAGTTAATGTTACAAATATGTACCATAGTGCAAGTAAGGCTTAATCAGTTAACAAAATTATTAGTGGCTTTCGAACCTTTTCGACGATGTATTAAAAACGACTATGTATTAAAACTGATTAAAAATGGAAGAGTTGTTTAATTTTTTTTTAAAAATTTTTTAAAAACAACATAAAAAATTTCATAAAAATCTTATTATCTCGAGCCGAGAAGTAAGTTTTTATAATGTTTTAAAACAGAACGATAGAGTTTTTCATCTTTCTTATATTTAACCAAATTTTTCACAAAAGTTGCAGTAACTAATTTTTTATTAAAACAAACTTGTGTTTTGGAGGTTTTTTAAAAACGGTTTAGCTCACGGGATTTAGCGCTAGAGCCGAATTATTTTTGGAATCATCATTGAACACGTTAATATTTATTTTCAGTGGGTGCATCACACATTTTTTTTTGAGACACTCTAATGGATGTATATGTTATTTCATATTCACAAAATAAAGACATATATGGGCAAATATCATAGTATATGGATTTAAAAATGTTATTAAAAATATTTTTAAACCCCCTAATTTCGAATGTTGTGAAATTCAACAAAATAGACACGTAACATGAATACATTTTGGCGAAATAACTAGTTTCTTTGAGTATATCTGATATAACAAATTTCAAAAATCATCCAGCTTGTTTTCTAATTAAGAATATATCCCTGAAATGTATCGTGACGGAATATTGCGAGTTCTTAAGAAAACTCTTTTGACGAATTTTTCAACATTTTTGTTATAAGAACATGAGTTTTACTTTTAAATATTGTATGCTTTATACACAGTAAGGCCTAGTTTTGTAGATTATATTTAAACTAAGATTAACGAAGTTTTCATATGGAATACTGCATCTGAAATGTGGTATATTTTGTTTTATTATGATAAAGACCAACATTCTAAACAATATGATATGATGGTAGACAAAATTCGTAACCGTAAACCCACACTGAAAAAACAATCCGTAATGTTTGCAAAAAAGTTAGTTGAGTCAGCAAAATTTTAGCTGAGAGGATAATTGCAGAAAAATTTCTAACAAAAGGATTTTGCTGGAATTCAGTGAGCTGATTTTTAACAAAAAAATTATAAAATTCAGCAACATTTTTGCCTAAAATTCAAATGAAAATCGACTTGTTGAAATCAAAAAAATTTGTTGGTGGAGCACAGAAAAAAATATTTCCATACTTTTTTCAATTAAATCGATTAGTTGAAAATTTTAAAAGCTGTCAATTAAAAATTAATTGAATCATTTAAATATTTGCTCAAATTCGGAACTTGCATCACATTTTTTAATAGTTTCGCTTTAAAGAAAACATCAACACATTGTTGATTTTTTTTTTTTGAATGTTTATGTAGATGTTTTTTATAAATGTTTATGTTTAGTAGTATTAGTAATAAATATTTAAAATTCATTTCAATTAGATTATATATTAATTCTCATTAGGCTTATTACTTTATTAAGTTAAATAATTTAGTTCCAGTTGTTTAAATCTGCATATTTATTTAAATTTAATTTTTTTTTTGAAATAGAACTAAAATACAAAAAATAAATACTCTGATTTCAACCAAAGAGTTAATTTCTGCAAAGAAAAAATCCAAAAAAAAAAATTTCACAGCCCCTACGCTTCAATAGAAAGAAAAAGCTAATTTCTGTGTGATATGTTCACATAAGTATAAATAAATCTCCTAACTAAATGAGAATTTCATGCCGGTTTAAATTCAATGTTATAAAATTCAAACTGTAAAAAAACATTTGTATGGCAACAACACTTTTATAAAAATAACATTTGCTATGACAACAACAATTTGCCTTTGGGTTTTGGGAAGATATACGATATTGATCACTTTAAAATAGAGTTAATTGAGATATTATTTAATTGAACAACAATTCAATTAAAGAGCTATCAATTTCTAATTGAATTAGCAATTTTCGTTGTGGGCGGAATTTCAGCAATTAAAGTTATTGAATCGGTGGTTTTCGTAATTGAAATGGATTTTTATTTTTTGTCTATAGTAACTAGATAAAAAGAAAACCAAAAAACTTACAAGGAGAGTCTGTTCATGGGTTCTCACTGATTGCGATGAAATTTGGATATGTTATAAGGAATCAAAAATTAAGACACCCATGTTTTTTTAGCTTTGCAATCTCATATTTAAAGTTAAAATGTGGAATCAAAAATTTACCAATTTGGCCAAATATTGTTTAAATCATTAGATTTTGAACATAATTCCATCGATTTCCGGTAGCATATTTTTGGTAAAAATGTATGATTTGGCGTAATTTGACTTTAAATTAATATTTGTTTTCCTTTTAAATGCATTGTTTCACGTTATTTTGCTATACAAAATTAAAAATATACACATTTTTATATTAATTTAAATAAAATATTTTTTATTTCAAAGAAAAGAGGTATTATGCGTTAGCATTGGAACAAATTACCTTATTTTTATTTGCTGTTGGTTTTCTATGCTTATGATTTATGTCAAAAAAATTTGAAATACATGAAATGAGTTGCATATTAATAATAGTGTTAATTGCACTTGTCTAACAAAATCAAAAATTTCAGCAAAATTGTCATATTTTTAGTGCTTTTAGCGCTTTTAGCGCTTATTTTCGTTTTTTAAGTGCACAAATATGTAAAGATCAATGCTGACTCTTCGTTAACGAATTGCAGTTGTTTTAAGCTAAATATTATACATTGTAATGTAATATTCTTTTTAAACGAAGCGGTGTCTGAACTTTATCCCATATTCGTAATCATTTGACTTTTATACGGGTTTTCTCAAAGACCTTGTTTTCCCTATATCTAAAATATTTCACAAACGTTGCCCTCGGGGTCCACGGTATAGGCAATATGAGTAGCAAAGTTTTTGCCTTCTTGAGTACACCAAGCTTCTGTAAAAATTGATCTTGTTTTCTTAAATTTCTGACTTGTTTCCTTACAAAACTTTAATACATTGAAACATTTTAATTTTTTTAATATAATTAAATGGGTCATCCACATGTATCTAATTATATCAAATGAGATATAATTTGATACAATTTTATCCGAAATGTGTTCATATCCGGTATATTAAGTTATATATAATTTTATATAAATATATTAGATTCGATATTATGATATAATTATATATGATATGATATCAAATGAGATATAATTTGATACAATTTTATCCGAAATTTGTTCATATCCGGTATATTAAGTTATATATAATTTTATATAAATAGATTAGATTTTATATTATTTTACCCGATAGTGGGTATGATTTTTGTGCCTTGAAGTTATGCTTATTAAGCGCAACTTAGCTTAATTGAGTTCAAATTTCTGGCAATCGACAATTTTAAAGACCCAAAAAAAAATTAACAAGAAAAAATTTTGTGTTTCAAAAATATATAATTAAGTGGTTTTGTGGCATAAAATGAAACAATCTTTTATTTGAAATTATATGAAAGAAATCACTTGAAAAGGATGTTGTTATAAAATTAATATGGTTGTATGTGACGTTATCTGTAATAAAATCTTAACTTGCAGATAAATCAATTTAATATTGAACTTTACCAAAATATGTCTGGTTTTATATCTAATGCTATATAAAATGATAAGAAACATTTTTATAGTATGAAATCAAACATAGTTTAATAAGACTATGCATGGGACCATGTATAATCATGCCAATCACTACATATATTTGGATTCTTATATGGCTTATGCAGTTATATATGGAGTAAGATTTGGAGACAGATAATTATATCAAGAATCATATAAAAAATTTTCTCAATAAAAATTATCAGCTGTATTTGCATAAAATGATATAAGCTGTAATGTGAATACATTCAAAGTCATATTTGACTTAATCATATTATATATGACTAGATATAACTATTTTTACCCGGGTATGTAAACAAATAATTGTAAAGAGAAAATTAATTTCAACATTTTTGTTCCTTTAAAAACAATAAAAATATAGTGCATGAAAACGGTTGTCTCATACTGTACAATGTTATATATAATAATATATGATATCATTAAAATGTTGTCTACGTCGAATCATATGTGGTTAATTTTGTAGAAATTTAAAGTGCGGTAGTTTTTAGTTGTTGTTTTTTGCATTTATATTTCAAATGTTTAATTACTCTTCCAGACCAGAACCACAAATTCTCTTGGAGCTTTTGACTAACCCTAACAAATATCTTTAGAAATTCTAAAACTAAGTTAGTTTAATAAACCTCTGGCATCAGTTACAACTGTTAATTTTGAATTGAAACTAAAATTTTGACATATTAAATGTTAAATTGTGGTTTGCAATTAAACATTTCGACAATTTTAAACGTAGTTGTATTAAACATAATTTTAAAATTATATTTTCCTGTAATGTTTCTATTTAAATCTCAGCACAAAGTTTAAATATTTGAATATTCGCACTATGATTTTAAAATGTAAAAATACAAATATTTTATTAATTTTTAAATTCTTTAATTGTAATTTAAAAATTTTAAATATAAATTGGAACTTTTCTGCATTTCAAATAACATCTTTAATTTATTTTAAATTTTTTTGATTTCAATTGAAATTGCATAGAAATATCACAAACTCGTTTGTATCTTGAAACCCATTTTAAATTTTATGGTTAACATAACATTATCATATCGATCATTTAGTAAAAGACAATCATAACTCATATTTTCTCCTCGAAAAGTATACATTAAGGTGGGTCCACACCTATAACTTTCTTGTTTATGAATACAAATAAGTACTTTCTAAGCAAAAGTTTCATAGAATTTAAAAAACTTGATTTTTGGTTAAAAATAGTTGAACATTAGGTTGGGTAGGAAACCAGATATTAGAAATCTCAACTAGAATTTGACTTCGGAGTCAAAAATCACTAAATAGAGAAATGTAGCTCTTGTCAATCCATGAACAACGATATGCATTATGTTACGATCGGGCTTCAAATGGCGACGCAGTGCACAAAAAACAGAAAGGGCGGTATGTAGGGGCGTGGTAAAAAAAAAATATAGAGCAATTCCATATGAAAGCGATCACCTTTTGGACGACCCCTCTCCGATTTTAAAATAAATAGTCTCAATCGATTGCCCAGCAAAAAATAATGTACCTACATATATTTTTTTTTTTTTTATAGTGACTGGTTTAGTGGTGGTGTGCACCACTGTCATGTGACAAAATTGAAGAATTCTTCATAAGGGACCTAAAGCGATCGCAACGAGTGATAGCTCGTTGGAAAGGTATTGAATCAGGCTTTAAGTAAAAAATAAAATTTTCCTAATTTTTCTCAGAAATTTACCTTTTTTCCCATGAAAATTAAATTTTCCCATGAAAATGAAATTTTCCGATTTTCCACAGAAGCTCCTAAATTTTCCATCTAATTTCATTTTTTTTGGATTCCTCATAATTTTTGCTTTAAGAATCAGCAATAAAAAAATGGGCCCCGACTCCTTGTTTGGACAGGAGAAGAGCATTTAAGAGACCACCTTGTTCTCATTGTTTTTATATTTTTTATAATTGAGTTATTTTTAATTATTTAACAAGAAAATTAGGAAAATTTTATTTTTCAATTAAAGCCTGATTCAATACCTTTCCAACGAGCTATCACTCGTTGCGATCGCTTTAGTAGTTTTTTTTTAAAACAACTTTCAATGAGGTCCCTTATGAAGAATTCTTCAATTTTGTCACATGACAGTGGTGCACACCACCACTAAACCAGTCACTATAAAAAAAAAAAAATATGTAGGTACATTATTTTTTGCTGGGCAATCGATTGAGACTATTTATTTTAAAATCGGAAAGGGGTCGTCCAAAAATTTGCCAATTTTGATCGTTTTCATATGGAATTGCTCTATATATTTCTAGAATCGTTTTTAACTTACCTTTAATCCTAGAGGTTGACTGACTCAACTTTTTTTTTTGCCAACCCTACTATATATGCTATTAATATAAAGTTTTAACACAATATCATGCATGCGAAATCTGCATCATTAACTGACACATCGAGTATTTTGACTTATGACAGTCTTTTAGTAAATGAGCGATATTTAAAAGATATATGCTACTTTTTATGAGAAGACCTAATTAATATTAATGTTTTGAAAATTGAAAAAAAACCACACGAAACCGTACGATATTTATATTTGAAAATACTGTATAAACCATATTATATCCTATTATATTAAATTTGATATAACCTAGTAAAACGTATAATTTGAAAAAATTGTATAAGGACAACATTCAGACAAAATTGTATCAATTTGCTTCTAAATTAATGTAATATGATTCAATTAGATGTAATTCGATACAATTTAATAGGACAATTTTTTGGATGAAATTTTATATTAATAATTATGGAGTCATATTAAATTAAATAAACCTATATAGAGCTCCATATCAGTTTTTTAATCGGGTAGTTTTTAAGTATAGTATAAAAATTATAAAAAAATCCTTTAGAAGAAAGGGGCATCTAAGGACAGTTTCAACAGGTGTCGAACATTTATGGAACAATAGTGCAATAATTTTTTGACGAAAATTGAATTGATCAAAAACTTTAACTGAAATAAGATTTTTATGCAGTTTTTATTATCCTACCACGCCCTTTAGCGAAAATATTTGTAACAGAAGTAACAACGTTGACAGGCTTAGGGTATTCAGTGGTTCCAGATTTTCCCAAAAATTATAAAAAATTAACTTTTGTATAACTTTTTTACTAAACTTTTGTACTTTTCTTCTCTCATTTCAGTTTAAAATAATTTCACACTATTAACGGTAATGTCAACAGCCAAACGGCTGGTATTATCATTACGAGGTCGCAAAAATTCTGAATGTAATACAGCGACTTCGTCAACACGTTTAGTATCGGCTGGTGCCTCACCGGGCCATGAACTGGATGAAATTGCTGTAGTTTCGGGGACTGGAGAATCAAGTCATCATTTTACTTATGGTGGCATTGGTACAAATATTAATAATGGACCCCGCTATTCAACAGGTTAGTTATATTTATATTTTAGTATTTGTAAAAATTTCTATTTATACAATCTACATACGTACACCAGTTATGAAACACATAAAAACACATAAATAAAGATTTAAAAACGTTACCACTAAAATTATAATAAATCTGCTTTAATCCTGTATTAATTTAAGTCTATTTTGTATAGCATATTATACATTTTGTACCTCATCACCTTTTCCCTTTATTTCACTATAAATGCTTTTAGTTTTTTTTTTTTTTTGTAAAATCATAAATTAGTTGGTCATTTGCTTTTATATACATTTTAGATTATTATACCCCTTCCCACACACATAAACCTGTGGCTACCCTTTTTACAACTGCCTACTTATCTATAGAACTATTTAGCACAGAGTGATACATTTTTATTTATACAAAAACTATATCGCTCATTTGCTGCAAGAACGTTACAACTCAAAAAAAACATGATTTTTAATTTAATGATGCAGAATTATTCATTATATCACGTATCATATTGTGTAAAGAAAGTCGTATTGATATCTTGTATACTCACCTATTGAGAGAAATTATGTCGTTATTTTTTTCTTCAAGGTGGAAGTAAATTGAAAATTTTAAACTCGTTTTCTACAATATCAAAATTATTGAGTTATGACGTTATTGCAGTAAATGAACCATATGATGTTAATGAAAGAATTTAGTTGATTAATCCAAAAATTTTATTTAAACTGAAAAATTAAAGCTCATATATTGGATCAAACTTTTGGATATTTTTATAAATATGACTAAATTTTTCTAGGAATTCAATGATAAAATTTTTTAATGATTTTCCTATCACCAAATGTAAACACCATAAAAAAATCCTATTGTGCAATTAAAATAATCCATGTAAAAAAAATATCAAAATAACTAAAACTTTTGTATACTAACTAAATTTTGTTAATTTTACGAAAGTTTTTGTTGATTTCGTATTTTATGCATAGATTATTATCAGTGTAGTGAACACATAACCGAAGAACAACCATTGTTCAATATCAGAATCAAAAAGCTTTCATTTTTATTGCATAAATATCACCCCATATCAATTGCTTTGTCTAATTATTTCTAGATTATTTTATTTTTATATTCCTATAGTTTTTGTTTGAATATATAGCTTTCCCACTGTTTATACGTGTATGCGTGTGCTATTTTTCGTGGTTGTATGAACTGTCTATCTAGGAAACATGTACATTAGGGTTATAACTTTTTTCTGATATATTTTTACATCATAATAAATATAAATCGATTTCATTTGGAAACAAAACCCTCCCGCTTAAAGCGCATTTTCTAAAAATGTATTTTCTAGCACATTTTTACCGTTTAAGTTGCATTAGTGGACCAAAATTGAAGCACATCATATTTTAAATTATTTTTTACGTACTATGCTAGTTGTTTTGCGAATTTTAATACCCATATCGCGAAACAGTGCTATAATGTTGTTATAAACAATTCGCGAAATACGTCAAATATGTAAACGTTTTTGTCCTTCGAAATCGATATGCATCGTACTAGTATTCGAATTGCTTTAAAGTTTTAATAATCTTTCAACTTTTCGTTTCATTAAACCAAAAAATTATAGCCAACTTCAGAAAGGATTATGGGGAAAAATTTTTAATAACAGCGAACAAATAAAATTGCATTTCTGTACATTTTTTATGGACTTTACGCCTGGTATCGGTAAGATCTGATAATTGCAAAACATAATCAAAAATTATAACCCTAATATTCATGTTGTTGGCTTATCCTCATGTTTTGTAACTTTTCAATGATACGCTCACAAAAAAAAGTTAGTAAAATCAGCAAAAAGTTTTGCTGACTCAGCTAAATTTTAGTCAGAAGGGTGCCTACAAAAAATTGCTAATGCTGGCAAAATCTCGCTGATCTTCAGCAACAAAACTTTACCCCTGGTATTGGTAAGATCTGATAATTGTAAATCATAATACAAATTTTAACCATAATATTAATTTTGTTGTATTATCCTCATGTTGTGTACCTTTTCAATACGCTCGCAAAAAAAAAGTTTGTAAATTCAGAAAAAGTTTTGCTAACACTTAGTTGATTATAAATTAAAAAAATCATTTCTAAAAGTTAATGAAATGTTTGCTGGATATTAGTATTATTATTATATATTAGCAATTTTTGCAATTAGAAATAGGAAACATAAAAAATTACCTTAGATGTGTGTCCTTGTATTTCGCTTTAGTCTGTCTACATGAAAGTATATTTGCTTGAATATCAATATACATGAATATCACTGAAAATCACAGTAAACATTTAGTTTGCAATACACATTGAATCTTCACTACACTCACAATATTTGTTCCGTAAAGACTACTGAATATACACATTAACTTAACTGAAAATCAGTTAAAAACAGGACTACTTACTTTTCGCTTAAAACAATTGTATTTTTTAGTTTTTTTTCAACTGTTGAATATTAATTGACCAAATCGGTAAAAACAATAGATTGTTTTCGTTTATTTCAATACTCTATATAATATAACAAGTTTTTGTTTAAAAAATAAAATTTTAACTGAATATTTTAACTATTACGGAAAGTCTGTTTTTTGTTTATTTTATTTTTTTTTTAATAACAGACAGAACGTTAAAAACATATTTCTTTGGTAATTTAACTGTATATTCCATTGAAACAACTTTACCGATTAAACTTTTAAATAACTGTCGATTTTTTATGAAAAAGTTCTTGTGAGTGTATATTTTTAATGTTTTTTTAAATTTTTAATATGTTTTTAATTTAAAAAATATACAATTATATTGACAAGCCGGTGACAACATAATTGTGAGCGTCTTTTTGTCTTATATATGAAGAACAGATAGAATAATCATCCATAGTGGATTTTTTGTATGTCCTACAAGAGGTTTACTTTTCAGTATAATTTTTCTCGCCTATAATACATTTTTTCATGCCACGACATCTACTTCATTCTGCGTATAACTTTCAATCTGGTTGTCGTCCACACCTTTAATGTGCTTATCAGCACATTTTTTATAGCAAAATAAATTAGTAAAATATTAGCAAAACATTTTTTCAAAACAGTTAAGTGCTGTATAAGTATAACTAAACTTTTACCTGATTTCCAGCAAAAAATATTGCTGAAAAATATTATACTTGATGTACGAGACGTTTACTAACTTTTCTACTAATTTATTTTTTTGAGTGTGGCACCAATTTATCATTTTCAATGGGTTGGTTGACTTTAAAAAGCTACATAAGACAATTACTGAAATATAAGCAGGTTTATATCATGTACTCAGGGACAGGCACTTCACGAACTAAAAAGTGTGTTTTACGAGTCTACAATATGCTTGAAAAATCTTAAAATATGCACTAAAAATCTAAAAAATATGCACTTAAAAAGTATTTTTTAATACAGATATTTGAAAGTTTGTGTTTATTGTGGAAAACGTGTGCAGAAAATATATGAAACAATACAAATTAACTTTAGACTTTAATGCAAATTGCTTGAAAACATGAAAAATAATTTATTTAAAATGCCTCCCTTTCCACGTTTTTTTTTTTGTTAAATTGCCTCGAAATTATCAAAATCCCAGTTCAGGCTTTTAGAAGAGTGCGTTGGATAGTGCTTGCTTAAAATTACTCAAAAAATGTTATTTGTCAATTTTTATTTTTTATTTGTCAAATATAAAATAAAATTAAAAGTGATGTTTTTGCGAAAAACTAAGAAAAATGCAATGCAAATATGCATTTTACGCAAAATAAGCAAATATATGCAAACAAAATATGCATTTTAAGCACAATATGCCTTTATAGCAAAATATGCAAAATTATGCACTATGAAATCGATGCCATTTTAACTAAAATTTTTTTAGACGCAAAAATATTTTGTTTACCCGGTTCTCATACTTAAGGCAAATAATATGCATTTGCATGAACTTCCTGTCCCTGCATATAATGAACGAGGTTTATATTGTATTAGCAACAACAATGGTATTGATTAGTAATGAACAACATGTTAGAACTTTATTAAGATTTAAGAAAATTATTAGGTAAAGAACTATAATATATTGTAAATCCCACATTAATATAATTACGATAAGTATAAAATGATAATTGAATTTTAGATTATGACTGTTGATGCGCTTAAATTATAATAAATACAAATATTTAATTTCATTTATTCAAATAATATTAAGGGTTAAAAATCCGGGGCCAAAAACAACCCCAGTTTTCTTTGTTTTCACGTTTGTTTCAAAGAAACTATACCAGAAGAGGTATCAAATAACAGCTATTTAAACCTAACCTTTTAAACCTTTAAAATATATATTGGGACGATAATTAATTTCACTTGTTGACGCCACGAACAAATACTAAAACCGGTTCATTCATCTAAATATCAGTTTCGTCATCGTTACTAGCTACAAGCAAAAACAAAATAAATTCAACATATAAATCAACAGCTACTGTGAATTTTGTAAAATTAATATCGTTATTAATTATAAGGGTTATAATTAACCCTAATTGTAAAATTAAAGTTAATCAAAAAACAATCAATCGTGACACTTAAGTCTAACTTAACCCATGTCAAATTACTAAATCCTTAAATTTTAATTAAAAACAAAATCCTAAAATTGTATGAAATCAAACATAACCTAAAACCCAAAGAAACTTGTATATTAGGATCTCCCTTAAAATAACGATTTTTCGATTTTCAATCATTCGTTTGGAGTGGAAGAAATCGATTTTTTTTTTGAAAACGTTAACCGGTGCCGAAATTTGATCGAAAATGGCCCATTTTGGAAAAAAATGCATGAACTCCCAAAAATCGAAGCTTAGAAAAATTTATTTTTATTTCATTTATTCATTTAATATACCCACAATTATTCATGTATGGAATTCTAACATTATCGGATATCATTAACCCACTTTAGTCTTTAATCCAAAATTACCCACGAATTTAATAAAAATGCAAACGTTTTTTTTTTAAATTAGTTTTAAAGATTTTTTAAAATGCCTAATTTGGAGATGTCGATTGCTATTTTTATAATACGAGGGCGAATTAATAAGTCCGTGAATTTTTGAATGAAACACAGTTTTTTTTACAAAAAAAATATTTTTCAACATAATCTCCTTTTAGTTCAATACACTTAGTCCAACGTTTCTCCAATTTTTGTATCCTTTCAAAAAATTGGATTTTTCGAAATCCATAAAATAGGCATTTCTTGGCCATATGGGGTAGTTTTTTTTTTTAATCTTCGTTAAATCGATCCAATAAGTTGTCATAATATTCGACGTTTCTTGTTTCTCCCTTTTGAAAGTAATCGATGTGGATTATCCTGCGTGCATCCCAAAAAACTGTTGCCATCACCTTATTTTCCAGGATTACATTTATGGTCAATTGAGAGCAAACACTGCACCCATCTTGCAGACAGCTTTCTTAAACCCAACTGATCATTTAAAATCGAAACCACACCGCCATATGAAATGCCTATGGCATCAACAATCTCACGCACTTTTACTCTTCGATCGGCCAACACCATATCGTGGATTTTTGTGACCTCAATTTACCGTCCAGAACGTTCAGCTTCATTTGTACTTGTGCGACCACAACGAAAGTCAGTAAAATCGATGGTGCAGAGTCCCCATGGTATTTATCAAGCTTTTATTTGGTTTTATTGACGGTTTTTTTTCGCAAAAAATAATGTTTAATGAGCACTCGAAATATACTTTTTTCTATTTTTAAAACAATCCACGGGGTTGTATGTTTGAACAGCTGTTAAACGCAAAGTAAATGACGGAACTTGCTCAAAATTTGACAGTAGTATATTAACAGGTGGTACTTGATGGGAGCAGTGTTGCATTTCATATAACTACGGGGGAAGTTCGAACTTATTGATCCGCCCTCGTATAATAATTGTTATTTAAAAAAAAAAAAAATAAATTTTAAAAATAAAAATAAAAAAAAATAGACTATGTTCCAGGACATTTTCAGAAAATTCATATTTTGTCATATCGGAAAATCGTATTCTAGGGATCAAAATAAGAAAATTTGACGAAGGAAGCATACATCTAAAACGAATTCTGATGTCCCGACTTTTGACCCGTAGGGTCAAATTTTGAAAAATTCCACTTTGATCCATTTACTTTGACCCATTTACTTTCCCACCCAACCGAATATAATTTATACATTCATCTGCTAGAGCGTCTTCCGGAGAAGAAATAGAGACCATAATCTTGGAAAGACTCCACCTACTTTCTGAAATATCTCTATCCAGAGATTTGTACATTTTGCTATAAAAACACGGCTAAAAAGGCCCTCTTTCAACTTAAATTTTAACCCCTTAACGGAGAAGAAGTAGCTCCCATAATCTTGGAGAGATTCCTTCTACTTTCTGAAATATTAAAGTGGGCTTTTTCAAAATTTCACCCTACGGGTCAAAAGTCGGGACATCAGAATTCGTTTTAGAGGTATGGTTCCTTCGGCAAAGTTTCTTATTCTGATCCCTAGAATTCGATTTTCCTTGAACGTTGAGCGATGTTTAAATCGACCCCTTCTACTATATACCCTCCTCTACTATGGGATGGAGGATTTAAAAACAAAGTTAATGTTAAGTTCAGTATGTGATTAAAACAAATTGTCATGAGGAAAGTAATAAGCAAGCTGGATTTTTACTTTGAATTGAAAGTATTTTGAATTACTATGAGCCAGTCCCGAGTCAAATCTTATAGATCTAACTAAAACTCAGATTTGTAGCTCAATTTAATAATTTTTTTCAGATTAATATAACACTCACTAACAATGCCGTGATATGCTTGTCAAAAGCTTTTTCAGAAACTTTAGCAGACTTCAGACATTTAGCATTTCGAATTGTAATTGTAATTGCAAATGCTATTTATGTATTTTATTCTATATTTTTGTTAAAAATCTTCTGTACGAGTATATGTAATCATAGTTTTCTGATCACAATTTAGTACAGTCCTTGAGGTACCTGTATTGTAGTTTAACCCACATGACTGTCATAGACACACAATTCTTTTATAACAAGTTAGTCTCCAGAGTCTATTAATATAAAACACATGTAACATTGTTTTAAACAAAAAAAAAAAAAAGTTTTGGTAGCTTTTCTGTACGCCATAACTCTCTACATGTCATATCAAAAATTAAGCGGATTATAACATTCATAATAAACTACATAGGTACCTTTTTTGGTATACTTCTAACTCTTTGTCTATATGATTGTCTGTTTGAGTTGCTGTTGCATATGGTGGCCTAGATTTTAAAGGAACTTTCATTGAGGTAATCTTGTGGCATGTTTTGTAGGCTTTTATTATTTTTTAGGATTTTTTTTAGTAGCATTAACCCTTTAATAACCATGGCCGCCAAACAGCGGCCATGGTTATTAAAGAGAAAAACATTTTTTAATATACTTGAGCCAGAGTACAAACTAAAATTTTTTTATATAAATAGAACATTTTTGGTCTTCAAAGTTTAGTAACGTCATGCATCATGAAAAGAAAAGACCTAACCACGTGCTTGATTACTAAGAAGACAAGAATGGAGCAAAATTGATTATTAATAGGTTTTTTTGTTAAAGTTCTGCCTATTATGGAGGCTCTAACTTTTCTAAAACTTCGGGTTCTGATGAGATCTTAAGCCAGATCGAAATACTAGTATCAACCTAGCTAATATGTTTGATTTGCTTTATTTTTGTAAATATACGGAGGTTGAAAGCTCGTTATAAATTGAAAATAACATAAAAATAATCTCGATGTATATAAAAACAAAAAACTAATATAACTGTAAAAAAAATATGTTTGTAATTAAAATTGTGTAAGGTGAAAACAATTTTTATGGTGGAAAAGAAGATTTTGAGTCGAAAACTTATTTTTGAGACGAAATAAAATTTCAGGTAAATTTTTTTTTTTTTTTTAAAGGGAAGCAACACTCAGGAAATTCTTCCTATTAATTAATGTGTTGCTTTCTTTGGAAAGGGGATAGTGGAGAGATGAAAGGTGGTGAAAGATGAAGGGCTTCAAACATGGCAACTCTGTAATTGCGCGAGATGATAAGTCTTAGAACAGTTGTTGCTCGCCACCTGATGAAGAGTTGGCGAATTTATTGAAGCTTTTTGTTTCATAGCCCTGATTCATTATTTTACTTCGGTTGGGTTAAGTGCTATGGGAACACCGAAGGTGGGCGCAGCGATACATATAAGTGATAGAAAACTCATACATATTATTTTTCTAAATTGATGTTGTCGTCACCGGGAATCGAACCCGACCAACTGTGTAACAGTCTACCGCGCTAACCATTACACCATGAGTAGTAGAGACCATATCCCGTTGTACTTAATAAGTCAACGTAAAACACAGTGAAAACCCGCGAAGAACTCCTTTCAAGTGAATCTTAAGAATCTCAATTTTAAATATTATTATGTGGTAAAATATGACGTTAATTTTTATACACCAGACCCTACTATGAAATTGTACTTTATATGGAAAATTTAGAGCATAATTGATCATTTTTTTAAAGTTTAAGTACTGATTAAATTACGATTGTTGTCAGTGTCGCAATATTACTAATTGATTACGATTACAAATAATCTAAAAGTAATCAGGCCTACTTGTAATTACGATAAAAAAAGTATCATCAATAATCAAAAAATAATCCGACTACTTTTAAAGATTACTTTAGATTCTTTTTGATTTTTCTCAAAGTCAATTACATTCACTCTTTTTGAATATCATTAGCAAATGCAGTGGTCCATGTAAAATTCAACCAGTATTTAATTTCAGTTATTTTTTTGTTATGGCCGTAATTTCAAGCAATATATACCTACTGGTGCTTAGATACCTACACGAACAAAATCGGGTAGGTATCTAAGCACCGGTAGGTATCTATTGCTTGAAATTACGGGCATTAGACGGTATATTTTTTAAAAAATTTGTTGTTTGCGGTATTTATAAATTTTTTTATCATCATTTGAGATAAAAAACTTTTACACATGCACGTCATTACGTATTTTTATTTTTTTTTTGGCTTGGAGGGCCAAGAATATCTAATCACGAAATATTCACAAAAAAAAAAAAATAAATAAACCAAACTAACGAAGTAATTTCTATGCTTTTACCTCAGATTTTGTATATTATAATTTTTGAATTGTTTTTCAGAATTTGAAAATGGAATTTTAGAACATTTCAATTATGAAACAATCACGCTAAAATCAGGAACTTCCTCGCACGCCGAATGTTTCTATGCTCACGTTTATGCACTCTCTCGTTCAAATCTATAACCATTGTTTTTTTAAGTACCATTATTTTGTACCAATTGTAATTTTTCACACATTATAATTTTTGAAAATGAAAATGAAAAGTTTTTTTTTATTGGCAACCTTCATTGAAATTGTAATGATATTTCATAACAATTTTAAAACATGCACTTCGAATACTATGTAAATACTAGGTAAATACCACTGCAAATGTAGTTAAAAACAAATGAAAATTCACTAAATGAAAGGTTGACTTACATTTCAGTACAATCAACTTACATTGCCATTTGTTTTTTCTGTTCAAATGAACCCCAATTATATTAAAAATAAACGACATATGCAGTAAAAAATGAACAAACATTTATTTGTATTATTTTTTTAAATAAAAAAAAAAATTACTGTATAATACGAAGGCGGATCAATAAGTCCGTGACTTTTTGAATGAAATACATTTTTTTTTGCAAAAAAAAAATTAATTATTCAACATAATCTCCTTTTAGCTCAATACACTTAGTCCAACGTTTCTCAAATTTGTGTATCCCTGTCAAAAAATAGGATTTTTCGAGGGTCCATAAAATAGACATTTGTTTGATCAATAATTTCATCGTTGGAGCTAAATCTCTTTCCACCGAGTCATTTATTTAGGTTTGGAAATAGGAGATAGTCACTGGGGGTTAAATCCGGAGAATATGGTGGATGAGGTACCAATTCGTACCCCAATTCATGGAAATTTACCATTGAGACTGCACAAGTGTGCATCCGTGCATTATCTTGATGAAACAGAACTTTTTTCTTGTCCATATGGGGTCGTTTTTTTTTTGAAGTCCTCGTTAAATCGGTCTAAGAAGTTGATATAATATTCGCCGTTTATTATTTTTCCCTTTTGAAGGTAATCGATGTGGATTATCCAGCGTGCATCCCAAAAAACTGTTGCCATCACCATATTGACCTACAAAGTTACCTTGGCCTTCTTCGGAGTCGGTTCACCCGGAGAAACCAATTGTTGTTTAGACTGCTGCTTGGTTTCCGGAGTGTTGTAATGGCTCCATGTTTCATCCACAGTTACAAAACGCCGCAAAAACTCATTCGAATTGCGGTTAAACAACCCCAAACAATCCTTTGAAGTTGTCACACGATTACGTTTATGGTCAATTGAGAGCAAAAGCGGAACCCATCTTGCAGACAGATTTCGCAAACCCAACTGATCATTTAAAATCGAAACCACACTGCCATATGAAATGCCTATGGCATCAACAATCTCACGCACTTTTACTCTTCGATCGGGCAACACAATATTATGGATTTTTTCGACATTTTCGGGTATATTGACCTCATTTGGCAGTCCAGAAAGTTCAGCGTCATTTGTACTTGTGCGACCACAACGAAAGTTAATAAACCACTTTTTTACCATTGAAATCGCTGGTTCAGAGTCCCCATAGTATTTATCAAGCATTTCCTTGGTTTGATTGACGGTTTTTTTTTCGCAAAAAATAATGTTTAATGAGCACTCGAAATTCACTTTTTTGAATTTTTAAAAAAATCCACGAGTTTGTATGTTTTGAACAGCTGTTAAACGCAAAGTAAATGACGGAACTTGCTCAAAATTTGACATTAGTCTATTAACAGGTGGGACTTAATGGGAGCAGTGTTGCATTTCATATAACTATGAGGGAAGTTCGAAAAGTCACTGGATTATTGATCCGCCCTCATACGAATGTAAAATCATAATACAGTAATTTGGAGTGGTTTCTTTCTTTAAATGAACTACAATTGTAGTCAAAACTGAAATTTCTTCTACAAGTGACTGCTTTTTTCACTTAACAATATTTAAACTGTATTACAACTCAAACAACTACAAATATTTACAGCGGAAATTTCCACTAATTTTGTTTATCTTTAAATTTAAAATTTTAAAAAATTGTACACTTTGCTTGTATCCCAAAAATCAAAAAAAAAAAATTGAAAAAATTAAATTCTTTTTGGCTCCAGAGACAATTTTAATCCGCAGTATAATAGTAAAGGTGTTTCCCATTGCAATGCTTTTTAAATGACAATGATCTGATGTATATTAAAGAAACTAGGAATGTTAAAAATTACCCTCTTTTTGCA
Organism: Delia radicum; assembly: GCA_021234595.1. Taxonomy (NCBI): domain Eukaryota; kingdom Metazoa; phylum Arthropoda; class Insecta; order Diptera; family Anthomyiidae; genus Delia; species Delia radicum. The sequence goes on from CM037855.1 coordinate 101,866,593, forward strand.
CATTTTTTATTAAAAAAAAACACGAATAAAACTATGTTTATTTTAATTTCGAGCAAATAAAAACGCCAATCTTTAAATGGCTCCATAGAGATTGTGGGCGCTGTGGTGTAATGGTTAGCGCGTTGGACTGTTACACAGATGGTCCCGGGTTCGATTCCCGGTGACGACAACATCAGTTTAGAAAAATAATATGTATGAGTTTTCTATCACTTATACGTATCGCTGCGCCCAACTTCGCCCCACCGAAGTAAAATAATGAATCAGGGCTATTAAACAAAAAGCTTCAATAATTTCGTCAACTCTACATCAGGTGGCGAGCAACAACTGTTCTAAGACTTAACATCTCGCGCGATTACAGAGTTGCCAAGTTTGAAGCCCTTCATTTTTCACCACATTTCATCTCTCCACTATCCCCTTTCCAAAGAAAGCAACATATTAATTAATAGGAAGAATTTCCTGAGTGTTGCTTCTCTTATAAAAAAAAAAAAATGGCCGATATATATTTTTTTTGTATAATTTGGATTTTTTTGTTTAGATTCTTTTCATGTTAAAAATAATTTTTTAAAAATAAAATTATGTAAGTTTTTTTTGATAATCAGAAGTAATTTTTGAAAGTAGTCGGATTGTTTTTTTTTTTTTTTTTGTTTTTTTTTTTGAATACTTATGATTCTTTTTGATTATTTTATCGTAATCTCAGGTAATCTTTATTACTTTTACGTTATTGGTAATCAAAAATTGTTGAATAGAGAAATACATACTCAGTACAATTCTTTTTTAAAAGTAATCTAATTGATTACTAATCGTAATCGAAATTCTACAGCTATGACTTAGAGGCACCTTCAGATTTTCACAAAATAATTTTGAACCGCCAAGCCGATTTTACTCTCTGTCAGTACCAAACTGCTTGGGAGGTTGCTTCATAATCTAGGGAAAATGAGCTCTTTTGTAATTATCTTAGTTCGACTAATGTGTGATTATCTTAGGACAAAAAAACTTAAAAATAGTCTTGCCTATTTCACAAAATGTGAAATTTATTTATTTTTTTTTTAACTTGACTAAAGTTTCATCGAAAATAAGAGAATGATCATCAAAGGGTTAATATATATTTTTATACATATTTCTAGTGTAATCTTTATAAAGTAAGTTTGTAGATTATTTTTATATTAAATGGCCTATTATTATGTTTTTTATATGTAACGCAGGTTTATTCTTTTAAATAATTTATTGGAATTTAGATAAAATCATAAATAAATTTAAAATACTAGTAGCACTTGGACTATTTTTACATTTTGATAACATGTGTTTTTTATGTTGTAATAAAGACATTAACAATTTAAATATGTATTATTATTTTTTAGTTAACGATTTAACAACATTTAGAATTTTAGACTTTAAAGAATTACGGAATCAAATCTTATTTAAATGAGATATTGGCCTAAAAATGATTATATGTAAATATTAAATCGATCGGAAAATATTTTGTGTCTATATATCTATTTGTTGTTCAAAATATATAAAAAGTAAAACCAAAAAATTGAGTGTCACATACACGGTTTAAGGAATTAGAGTGTCAAATATATCTTCAACTTCAAATATCATCATTACTCTTATTATGTGAAGGTGCTAAATGTATCAGATGAGCTTTGTATTCTCTACAACATTTCTTTCTCCGAAAATCACTAAAAGACTAATTGAAAATTGAAGTTCCAGCCTCAGTTCCTAGAGTTATGTGGTGCAATATATCTTGAATTGTTCCTATTACCATAACAATGTTTATATGAAAGTGCTAAATAATCGAATTATCTTTTTTTTGGCTAGACATCATAATAAAGAAGTAAAAAAAAAGAAGTTAACTTGCATATTAATTTTTTACTAACGTGAATATGTATACAAAAGTTTTTTAATTAAATAATAAAAAAAAATCGTGTAATTCGAGGTAATTTCCATATTCCTCGATTTACACAAGATATAAAAAAATCGTGTGAAAAAAGTATCGTGTAAATCGAGGGATAGGTGCACATTAAAGTGAGTCGAAACCATACTTGGGAAATTTTCATGGACATTGAAATTTAATTGGCATTACTTATGGTATCAAGCATAAAATACGCCAAATATAAGAGCGCTGTCTGTTGGCTCTCTAAAAAAAGTAAATTAATAACTTACATTATAGTCTGTACTGTGTTATAAATAAAAATACTTTTTGAAAACAAATAATTATTTTTTTTTTAAATTCTCCAACTACTAAATTGGCGTAGGTTAAGATTTACAATAAAAATTTTCACGAATATATGCAGCATATTTTTTATGCAATAAACTAAAAAGTTATCTAAAATTTAGTAGATTTTACATTTTTTTGTTGTTTTTATTTTACAAATATTTAGCAAAACGATTCTGCTAATTTTACTGCTCTTTCCTGCAACGTAATTTTTAACTAATTTTTAATAATTTTTTCTGCTATTTTTATATAGACATATTTGTATGAGTGTACCTCATTTATCAAAAATTTCTTTAAAATTAAAAGAAATATACCGAGAAAACCCTGAATATGAGATTAGGCCGCTTAAAATAATAAGTGTATTTTATACTTTTCTCCTCCATCACATATCCGAATTTCATTAAGGTAGGAGAGATCCCATCAGGAAACTCTCCTTGTGAGACGATACTATTTTTAGGTACTTTTCTTAGACTTTTTGTTAAAGTGCAACAATTTAGATACTGTGTTCAATAAGTAATACATATGTTATTTATTACCTACTATATTTTTTGGTTTTAACAAATTTATAGTTTTTAACCTAATAGATATAAAAAATCATATCGAAATTTTCATTGAATCACAATTTACAATTTGCATTTACTTTGCGAACATAAAATCCCCAAAAAAAAAAAAATAAATATATTTTTAAAATACACCCTCGGGTATAACATTTCAAATATTTGAGGCAAAATAGAAAAAGAAAACAAAATTGAACCAATGAACATAAATATCACTACTTATGCATAAATACAAAATAAGCTATAAATAGAATAGCATTATTATAGCATCAGAGCTGGGAAAGTAAAATTAAGCCTGGTGGAAAAACTTCTTCGAATATGCATGTATGTACTGATATATCTTGTTAGAGTTTATAAAATTAGGCAGTTTGTAGAAATAAATTCTATATTAGTACATAATTTTTGAGTTGTATAATATTAAACGATTTTTTTTCAAAGTCGAAGCAAATGTACTTGCTAAAACTTTATCAATCAATAAAAAATCATGTGAACTCTTTACCAAAAAACTAAATTTTTATGTTTTTTTTTGCCGAATTTTATGTAAATTGAGCCATCTAAATAGTACTGAATTTAAAATACATTTTTATTTTTTTTTTAATTGCCCATAATTGCTCTTTTGACCTAGTCAAATTTGTAGTATGTTTGAAATTCCTTTAAATTCTAATAACAAATAAGGTCCTTTTCATATTTATAACCCTTGTATGAAATTTTGCCTTGTAACTCAATCAAATTTAAAGTATTCAAGTTACCTTTAAACTTTTCATTTGGTATGCAGTGGCGAAATGTCAGTTTATAAAATTACTTGCTTTGAATCAATTTTTTTTTTTTTTTTTTACAAGAGAAGCAGCACTTAGGAAATTCTTCCTATTTATTAATGTGTTGCCTTCTTTGGAAATGGGATAGTGGAGAGATGAAAGGTGGTGAAAGATGAAGGGCTTCAAACATGGCAACACTGTAATTGCGCGAGTAGATAAGTCATAGCCCTGATTCATTATTTTACTTCGGTGGGCTTAAGTGCTATCGGAACACCGAAGGTGGGCGCAGCGATACATATAAGTGATAAAAAACTCATATATATTATTTTTCTAAATTGATGTTATCGTGACCGGGAATCGAGCCCGGGACCATCTGTGTAACAGTCCAACGCGCATTGAGTATTCATTGAAGGCCTTTTTTCCTCGAATTTCATAATTATAAACCAGGTAAGATTTTTTGTTTTTCAAAGGTATCGCCTTTTTTTAGCTACTTTTTTTATAATCAATATTTATTAGTAAAATAACAAACAGAACCGCGTTTCTGATTTTTAAAAAAAGACACATTTTGGATTTTACAACAAAAAAACTATTAATTTGCCAAATTTCACGATTAATTGGCCAAAGTCGAAGGCAAATCGCCGATTTTTTTTAATGATAAGGAAACTTATAAAACAAAGAAGAGAAGTGGAAGAAAGTCCAAATTATCGAATTGTGATACATGTAGTACTTTAACCGCTGTAAATAGAGCAATAGTTTAACCCTCTGTGAGCAAATCAAAACAGCTTGGAGAATTCTAAATGCATCCGAAAATATCGTGCGAAGTTTTATTAACGTAGTTCTACAACTTTTAGATAAGAACAAAATCACAGAGTTTAACATGACCACAAATTGGAACACGGTATGCCAAAATTATGATATCCTTTTTTTATAAATTACTTCTTTAAAAATGTTTTAATTTTTTTTATCAAAAATACAAAAATTGTTTTTTTGGACTTTCTATATTTTCATATATTTAGTGAGAATATTGTTCTACCTCAAGTTCAAAAATCTCATATGGTAACTCAAACCGAGACATTACATACAACAGACAAAATAAATCCTTTCTTTAACTCCGTGTGATATTTTCGCAGCAAAAAAAAAAATTAATTTGTATAGACCTGATGGAAATACCATCATTTGGCTCGACCTACTTAAAGGAAAACGATACTTCGAACGTCGCAATTTTGATGGTGGTAATGCCATTATGTGTGGTATTGTTCAAAATTGTATTGCTTCAAAAGAATGCACTTAGAAAAAAAAATGTATTGATTCCTTAATTGCTTCATAAAATGCATGGCTGGTAGTGCTATTTTGGAAGCATACAAATATAGTTACTGCTTTCCAAATCGAGGTTATTATTTTCAAGGACACTTTATTTGCTAATGGATGTACATTTATTCAGACTTAACGGTGCAATAGATTAGATTAGATCAGAAGGCACTATGCACCGCTACCAATGTAGGTCTTTTGTGCTGGCTAAGGTTACCTACAGATTCAAGCTACCTATAAAGCCAATTATCCTATTAGGCAAAATGTTCGCGATGTCGGAAGGCGAAATAAAGCGATCACCTAGAAACCTAAGTCTCCTATCACAGAGCATGGGACATTCGCAAAGAACATGCTCCGAGGTCTCAGACACCATCTCGCAAAACCTCCGTAAAACCGTGTCCGATTGACCCTTCTTGTGCAGATGGTATCTGAGATTACAGTGTACAGTTAAGTACGACGCCAGGGTCCTCAAACCCCCCCCCCCCCCCTTTCAAGCGACAAGAGTCGCCTCGACCCCCTACTGGAAAAAGAGATCAATCTTTTAGCCTGGCGCTGACCAGGAGAGTTTTCCCAGTAACCAGACTCTCTCCATGCCCTGAGCCTTTCCCTAACATACCCCGCAGGTATTCCACAGAATGGTTCAGGACCAATAAAGGGCTTTCGGGCCCCACGGTTGCCAAGACAATCTGCCCTCTCGTTGCCCTCATGCCCCTCATGACCAAGAATCCACCCCAAGGTTAGAGAGTTGCCTCTACCGAGCCTATTGAGAGTCTGAATGCATTCCATGACCAACCCGGACGACACCTTATAGGCCATTAAGGCCCTCAGTGCAGCCTGACTGTCAGAAAGAATGTAGATGCGAGATCTGCGGTGCAATAAAAAGTTTAATTTTGTAAAAATACGATTTTATTCCTTAAATTAGCAAAATGTTTGCTAAATGTACTAACTGGTTTTGAAAAATTAGTAATATATATTGCTAAATTTAGAAACAAAAAATTAGTAAATAGTTCATTAAGTAATTTGTAAAATGAAAAAAGCAACAAATTTTATTGAAATAAAAAAAATCTACTAAAAATTAGTACTACACAATTAATAAAGTGAGATGGATAATTTTTTTCTACTATTTTTTTTCTACTAACTTTTTTTTATGAGTGTACAATTAAACATGTGGATTTATTATTACTAATATATAGCCAGGTATTATATTGAGAGTAAGTGACTACATTTAAGGGGCGAAGTAATGCTTGGCTAAGAACTTTAACTTATTATCATGTAATACCAGTAATACCAACCAATTCAGTAATACCAACCTATTTGCGAGGTTAGTACTTATGTTTCTGAAATATCTACTACTTATCTATCTGATGTATGTGAAAAAATGTTTCTGGAACATATTTTTCTAAACTTTTTTATAAAAATCTGTTAAGTTCTTGTGATCCTTATTAATATTATAAAAATGTCTGTTGGTTTGTTTGTTTGTGTGATCATCACGTCCAAACGCCTGAACCGATTTTATTCAAATTTGACACATAGATAGTGGGCGGTCTGGAAGGAACTATAGGCTATATGAAATATTTATACGATGAGCGTGGCACTTTTACGCTCACTTTTTCACTATTTTCGATATGGCTTTACCGATGCAATTGATATTTGGTACCCAGAAAGAGATGTCACAGATAAGCACTTTAAGTTATATCAAATTTAGATATTGTGGGCGTGGCACTTTTACGCACACATCTTCACTATCTTCTATATGGCCGAACCGATTTTATTCAAATTTGACACATAGATAGTGGGCGGTCTGGAAGGAACTATAGGCTATATGCAATTTTTATATGATGGGCGTGGCACTTTTACGCCCATTTTTTCACTATTTTCGATATGGCTTTACCGATGCAATTGATATTTGGTACCCAGAAAGAGATGTCACAGATAAGCACTTTAAGTTATATCAAATTTAGATATTGTGGGCGTGGCACTTTTACGCCCACATCTTCACTATCTTCTATATGGCTGAACAGATTTTATTGAAATTTGGTACACAGATATTGGGATGGCTCATAAGCACTATTTGCTATAATAGATTAAGACTTGGTGGACGTGGCAGTTTTACGCCCACTTTTTGTTATCTTTTATATGGCTTAAAGGATTTTATTAAATTTTGGTACACAGATAGTGGGCAAACTGAAAAGTTATCCATCATCCCAAAAACTAGGTCTAAGGCACGCTAACAACGTAGCGGGCAACGCCCGCTAGTATACTATATATTTAATTTTATCTTGTGTTACGTATACAAACTAAAAATCAAACCGAACAAAAAAACAAACAAACCGAAGCAAAACGCAACCAAATCATAACATATCAAAGTATGTGTGTATGAAAAGTTGTTGCATACATCGGTGTTACGCATACAAACTAAAAAATCAAAACAAACAAAAACAACAAACCGAAACAAAACACAACCAAATCATAACATATCAAATCAAATCAAAGCAGACAAAATGAAACAAGCTCAAACAAAACAAACAAAAAACATGAAATCAAACTAAAACATAACAAACCAAAGACTAACTAAACTAAATGCTCATTAAAAAAACAAAAAAGTGATCTGCTAGCAATTAGCCACTGTTGCGTTTTCGCAACAGTGATTTTCAGCACAGCGCCATGGAGACATTTTATTCTTTTTCCGAAAACGGCTTCTTAAAAATTATTTTCAATGTTTTCGCAATCTAAATTCTAGATAAGAAAAAACAAAAAATATTTCTATTTTATATATTTGGACATTGTTGCAGAAGCATTATTTTTGGACCATTTTTAAAATTTTAAGAACTTGATTAAACAAAAGATAACATTTCTTTTTGGAATCGGTTTCGTAATGGCAAATCCCTAAACTAACTGGAGAGAAACAAAATTATTCGAATCCGTTAGTTGAAAGTATTTTTGTATACACCCAAAGTTGGTGTTGCGAAAACGCAACAGTGGTACAAAATGGGTTAAACATATCTATAGAGTCTTACATTGGACAACAATTAATGAAGTTTTCCATCATATTTATGTAGTTTTTCATAAACATGATGAAGCTTTTTCCCTGGGTGTATAATTTAAGTAGAACAATTTTATGATAGCCAATAAAATTTGGAACTTAAAAACAAAATAAACTTTTGTTCCATATATCATAAAACGTTATGAAATTTCTTCTTCCTGTTCGTGAAACATTTCATCAATACGAAGAAGCCTGTCATCAGCCTGCCCTTTTATGAAACCGCTTCATCATATTTAAATAGAATGGACAAATTACTGGATGAAAAAAACAACATACAAGTTAATTAGAGAAGATCCGACCGATAAACTACAAAGAATGAACAACAACATTATAACAGAACTGTTTAAAAACAACCACATATCAAGATTTGAAAAATTAAAAATGACGGCACATTCAGCGGCAGCGCCAGAATTATTGGTTTACCTAAACTTCACAAAGAAAATATTCCACTCAGACCAATTTCATCGTCACTCAAAGTACCTTGTAATAATTTAGCGAAACATATTGGTTCAATACTAAAAAATTTAATATCCCCAACATACAACATAAAAAATTCACTACAGCTAAAGGAAAAAATAACAAACTTAATTTTAGATAATGACGACATCATGGTATCATTTGACGTCGTATCGCTATTTACTAATATACCGATACACTTAGCGATGAAAAATATAATGGACAAATGGGAAACTCTGAAAACCCACACAACTATAACTAGACAACGTTTTTATAAAATTCTACAGTTTTGCTTAGTAGATAATAATTATTTCACTTATGACAATAAATTTTACCATCAAAATTATGGTATGCCCATGGCAACCCCCTTATTCACCGACGATTGCTGACATAGTACTTGACACACTGCTGGACAACGTAATCGATGATTTGAAAAAGATAGGCGTCAATATAAATTTATATCAAAATACGTAGATGATTTATTTGCAGTGATAAAACGAAAGGACGAAGAAATTATAATGAAAATGCTTAATTCATATCACAACAAAATAAAATTTACAATAGAAAAGGAGAACAATATGCAAATACCATATTTAGATATGAAGATCATTAAGGACAATGAAAAGCTCATAACCAATTGGTATACAAAATCGATAGCATCTGGACGATTTATTAACTACCACTCAACGCAGCCTATGAATATGAAGATAAATACTGCAAAGAATTTAGTACAAAAAGTTTTTCAACTGAGCGATGACAGGTTTAAACAGGAAAATATTGACAAAACGCGGAAAATATTAACTATGAATAGTTACCCCTCATACATCACAAACAACATCATAAATAAAACACTTAGCACCAAGGAACACACAAATGAAAAAACAAACAACCGGAAACAATTTTTACAGTGTACCATATATACCGAAATTAACTGAGAGTAAAACTCTAAAGAGCATAATCAAAGATGACAAAGCAATAATAGCACACAAATCCAATGTTACACTGAGGCACCTGTTTACAAACAAGAAAACTAAAATTAACAAACTAAAGATCGATAATGTTGTTTATGAAATTAAATGCGATGGTAATGATAGGGATCGATGCAATAAATTATATATAGGAACAACAAAAGAAGATTAGGTGTAAGAGTAGCTGAACACGAATCAGATATAAACAAATGCAAAGAGACAACGGCATTAGCGCAGCATGTAATGGAAACTGGGCATAAAGTTAACTTCGAGAATATTAAAATTTTAGATAAAGAGAAAAATGAAAGGAAGAGATATACACTAGAAAGTTTACGTATTCAACAGAAAATTAATAATACCCTTAACACAAAGGAAGACAGGGATCAGACAAAACTGCAATATTCAATAGCAATAGTATAAACAAGAAGTTCTGTGATAATAGTCGTTAAGTTTAAAGTAGTTCATTGTTTTTCGTGTAATTATTTATTTAAATTATTTTATTAAATTTGTGTCGTCCAACTTTTTTACTATACAAATAAGTGTCGTGTCGTCCAATTTTAACAAATAAATTTAAATACATAATTGACAATGTAAAGATATATAAATCGTAAGTTAAATTATACCACAAAATCATAGATGCTATTGTTATTCATATATTTTATAATTTTTATAATTCATATATTTTATAAATTTTGTTGTCAGAAATAATAAAGTTCACCACTGCTGAAGAAGTTGGAAAAAACCCAACGAAACGTCCAGTGAAAGGATGAAATAATTTGTTTTATTTACATCTATACAATTAATTGTGACCATCATTAGCCCGTAATAAAACACAAAATTTAAAATTAAAATTGGTCAAAAATAAAAACTGAAAATTTAACATTCGGAGGGCCTGCCGAAACAAATAAGAAAGTAACTACATTAAACTCCTGACACAAAATAAACAACATCATGAAGAACTTTTTTCAACATATAAAATACAAATACAACACAGAGACAAGCGGTCTATTGAAACACTACTCCAGACAATTAGAAAAGTTAGCAAAATCTGTGGAGAGAGCTGAATATCTACAGAGATGCAGAAAATACGGTATAACACCCACACACGTAAGAAACAGTACACAAAAACTGAAATATTTGTTTAAATCGACAACAGCCAAAAACGAACTGGAGAAAATTGAGACTAACTTACATACTAAACTTCTAAATGTAGAGATTAGGGACACGCACATAAACATAAACTTATTGAAAAAAGAGATAAATGACATGGATAGTAATATTAAAGATACACTGAACGAAATAGAACATACTAGATTTAAAAAAGAACAGTGGAATAAATACAATAATCTAAGATTAAAAGCACAAAATACACATAGCAGAAAAATGAGGAAATTAAAAGATGAGAAATTCAAGAAATTTCATTTTAACTTTAATGATGACTGGTTTATAAACAATACCACGATAAAATTTGAATTAGAAAGCAAATGGCTTCTATCACTAGGAAATAAGTTTTCGTTACCGGTAAACAACAAAAACTTCTCGCCGATTCCATTAATAGCGGATATTGAACAATGGGTCCAATCCTTAAGTGATGACACTGAAAAGGAAATAACGAGATCCAAAATAGCGAACAGGATTTCTAATTTTAAGCGAAACATGCGGAATAATAAAAAGGAACGATTTATTTTGAATATATATGAAGAGACAAAACAATTTATAAATAAAAACAAGGATCAAATTATGATTACCACAGCTGATAAAGGTAACAAAACCGTTATAATGTACAGACATGATTACAAAAATAGAATGGACAAATTACTGGATGAAAAAACAACATACAAGTTAATTAGAGAAGATCCGACCGATAAACTACAAAGAATGAACAACAACATTATAACAGAACTGTTTAAAAACAACCACATATCAAGATTTGAAAAATTAAAAATGACGGCACATTCAGCGGCAGCGCCAGAATTATATGGTTTACCTAAACTTCACAAAGAAAATATTCCACTCAGACCAATTTCATCGTCACTCAAAGTACCTTGTAATAATTTAGCGAAACATATTGGTTCAATACTAAAAAATTTAATATCCCAAACATACAACATAAAAAATTCACTACAGCTAAAGGAAAAAATAACAAACTTAATTTTAGATAATGACGACATCATGGTATCATTTGACGTCGTATCGCTATTTACTAATATACCGATACACTTAGCGATGAAAAATATAATGGACAAATGGGAAACTCTGAAAACCCACACAACTATAACTAGACAACGTTTTTATAAAATTCTACAGTTTTGCTTAGTAGATAATAATTATTTCACTTATGACAATAAATTTTACCATCAAAATTATGGTATGCCCATGGGCAACCCCCTTTCACCGACGATTGCTGACATAGTACTTGACACACTGCTGGACAACGTAATCGATGATTTGAAAAAGATAGGCGTCAATATAAAATTTATATCAAAATACGTAGATGATTTATTTGCAGTGATAAAACGAAAGGACGAAGAAATTATAATGAAAATGCTTAATTCATATCACAACAAAATAAAATTTACAATAGAAAAGGAGAACAATATGCAAATACCATATTTAGATATGAAGATCATTAAGGACAATGAAAAGCTCATAACCAATTGGTATACAAAATCGATAGCATCTGGACGATTTATTAACTACCACTCAACGCAGCCTATGAATATGAAGATAAATACTGCAAAGAATTTAGTACAAAAAGTTTTTCAACTGAGCGATGACAGGTTTTAAACAGGAAAATATTGACAAAACGCGGAAAATATTAACTATGAATAGTTACCCCTCATACATCACAAACAACATCATAAATAAAACACTTAGCACCAAGGAACACACAAATGAAAAACAAACAACCGGAAACAATTTTTACAGTGTACCATATATACCGAAATTAACTGAGAGTAAAACTCTAAAGAGCATAATCAAAGATGACAAAGCAATAATAGCACACAAATCCAATGTTACACTGAGGCACCTGTTTACAAACAAGAAAACTAAAATTAACAAACTAAAGATCGATAATGTTGTTTATGAAATTAAATGCGATGGTAATGATAGGGATCGATGCAATAAATTATATATAGGAACAACAAAAAGAAGATTAGGTGTAAGAGTAGCTGAACACGAATCAGATATAAACAAATGCAAAGAGACAACGGCATTAGCGCAGCATGTAATGGAAACTGGGCATAAAGTTAACTTCGAGAATATTAAAATTTTAGATAAAGAGAAAAATGAAAGGAAGAGATATACACTAGAAAGTTTACGTATTCAACAGAAAATTAATAATACCCTTAACACAAAGGAAGACAGGGATCAGACAAAACTGCAATATTCAATAGCAATAGTATAAACAAGAAGTTCTGTGATAATAGTCGTTAAGTTTAAAGTAGTTCATTGTTTTTCGTGTAATTATTTATTTAAATTATTTTATTAAATTTGTGTCGTCCAACTTTTTTACTATACAAATAAGTGTCGTGTCGTCCAATTTTACAAATAAATTTAAATACATAATTGACAATGTAAAGATATATAAATCGTAAGTTAAATTATACCACAAAATCATAGATGCTATTGTTATTCATATATTTTATAATTTTTATAATTCATATATTTTATAAATTTTGTTGTCAGAAATAATAAAGTTCACCACTGCTGAAGAAGTTGGAAAAAAACCCAACGAAACGTCCAGTGAAAGGATGAAATAATTTGTTTTATTTACATCTATACAATTAATTGTGACCATCATTAGCCCGTAATAAAACACAAAATTTAAAATTAAAATTGGTCAAAAATAAAACTGAAAATATGAAGTGTTACATTGGACGAAAATCCAGTAAGTTTTGCATCATGTTTATGCAATTTTTTATAAATATGATGAAGCTTTAAGCTAAGTGTAAAAATAATTAAAAAAAAAATTAATTTAATAAAAAAATATTTTTTTATTGAAAATTTCCTTTTTAATAATATGTGCCAACACAAAATGCGTACTCGGGCATCCAGGTTGTCAGTCAACCTCTCTAACCTATCTCGACATGTTATACTTGATAGACAAAAACATAAATGACTTGCTTGAACAAAATGTCAATACTTGCCAGCTTAAAAAACATTTAAAATAAGTAGTTATATATGTACTTAATAGAAGTGAGAAAATAATGAGTCAAAAGTAGATTTTCCAAAAATTTCATTACTTTTTATTTAAAATTAAAATAAAAATAAAACTAAGTACTTATGAGTAACGCATTATTTTTTATGGAAATAATCGGAATTTTAACTACTTATTAGTATTTCCTTATTATTTGTAATAAAGTAATGCAGAGAGTTAGCTAGTGTCTTTACTGGTAGTGAGAAAAGTAATGACAAGTCATTACCTTTTCTCTACTGAGCAGCGACAAAAATTTATTTTGAATTCTCAATAATATTCAGAATTTCAAACTAAACTTCAAAAAATATCAACTGATTTATATTTTTATTAAAATTCAGAAAAAATAAATTTAATTAAGAATTTTCATTTTGAATTTAAAAATTAATTGATGTTAAACATTTTCGTTTCCACTAAAATTTATAAAAATTAAATTTACATTCACAAAATTCCATGCAAAATTTAAAACACATCAACTGATTAGAAATTCTGACTTTCAGTTGATATTATGATAGCTTCTCAATTTTAAATAAAAAATATAAAATATAAATTATAAATTACATATTCTTAATTTCAAACGAAAATTCTTAATTTCTATTGATTATTTCTAAATTTGAAATGGAAATTCTGAATTTCAATTGATAGGGACACACGGTTAATGAAACATTTGACATAATGTTTTATAAAACTCTTCATCATGTCTATGAAAACTTCATAAATATGATAAATATGATTTTAGTTGATGACACACGATTTATGAAACAGTTTCATCAATATGATGAAACTTTTTTCCCTGAGTGTATCAAATTAAAGAACATCCCTTATTTTATTTATTTTTTTATTTTTTTATTAAATTATATACTATTACCCTAACCGAGCACTAGCTACTATGGCTTTCGGCGCGTTGTAGCGAAAACAGATCAGTGCCTCTGGTGGGATTTTGAACCCAAGATCCCCTCACGCTACCACGACCCCAGCACGCTACCAACTAACCTACCGGGGCGCACAATATCTCTTTTTATTTTTTGTTTATAAACAAATCTGGTTTGTTTGCAAAAAAAAAAATTGCTTGTCTTTCAGTTTGGTCATCTCAGCTATAAGTTATTCCCTTTAGCGTTACTAATGCCTGTGATAATGACACTTTTTCCAAACGAGTTTTTGGTGGATGTTGGCAGAAAAAATAAAATCAATGCATTTTAAAAAAGTTGTACAAATAAATACAAAAAAATAACGACCGTTTGTACAAAAAGGGTTTTTTTTATTGTGTAGCTTAAGTAATGCTATTGAATTGCGACTTAACCGTTCTAACTTTATGTATTTTACATATTTTGTCGTTTTGTGGAAAGAAGACACATTTTGGAAATTACTTTTTTTTTTTAAAAAAAAGGAAATGTATTTGAGTTAAAAATGTTTACCAATTTTATTACTGACTACCTGTATTAGTACAATAAGTAACGATTTGAGTTTGGAAATTGTTTTCAAACTAAATTGAAAGTGGGTGGAAGAAGTACATTAAAATATACTTTATTGGTTTTCACAATTTAATGCTTTTAAACATATTTAAGTAATTTTTGTTTTATTCTTTTGTGCTGAAAAAAAATTTTTTTTTTGTGTCGAGTTAAGAGACAGTTGGTTAGAAAAAACTAAGAAACGGTCAACATTTAAGTGTCATGCAAATAAAAATCTCATACGCTTGAAAACACATTGGAGAATTTAAATATTTGGTACGTTTAGATTTGTTTATTTCCTTTTTATAAATGAGTGATTATAAACTATGGTCCAATTCTTTTAAAAAGGTGTGTCAGTACCTGTTATTTCATTGGTCTTTTTATAGAAATGTGACTGCATCATTACCATGGCGTTATCATAGCAGGGGCCAATTAGTTGGTGTGACGAATAAATACATTCTCAAATTAATAAACTAAGAATTAAACAAAATTCCACTGTATGCTTATAATAATCGATCTCAAAAAAATGAGAAAAAACTCTCAACGTTACTAAAACTTTTGTAAAATTAACAAAACTTAGTAAGGAAAAGTTTCAATATATGAAAACTTTCATAAATATGATGAAAACTTTACTCTTTTTTGTTCAATGCAAGTGTTTTATAAACATTTCATAATAACACCTGACTCAATTTTTATACCGAAGTGTAATATTACTAAACTAGAATAAAATATTTTTCGATTTTGCAATATATCTTTAGGTTTTCGAGATATGGTGCATTATAATAAAAATAGTATCGATGATAATTTTCTATGAAATGATGAAGAAGTTATGGAGCATTTGTCATAAATATATATAAAAAGTTGAAAACTTTGTAAGTAGTAAAATCTTTCATAGAATGAAACTATTTTACTATTTTTTTTTAAGTGTACGAAAGCTTATGCTATTTTGATATATTTTTCGTATTTTTATATATGAGCAGTGTTACCATATTGCCAGTTTTAACTGTTTTTTCCAGTTTTTTAGGATGCGTAACAGTTTTACAGTTTTTGATGAAAAAAAAACAGTTTTTGTTTAATTTCAGCCTTTTTTTCAGTTTTTAACAGTTTACCTGCTCGATTTACTTTCTTTTACTTGAATTTATAAATTTAATACAAAAGTTGCACAAAATGTTTCAATAAAAAATAATACTACGCATTGAATGCAACTGTGTAGTAAGTTTTAATTCCCTTTTTAGCATTTGTTTGTGTTAAAATTTTGTGGAATCAAACGAAATGAAAATCAAATTTAATCAAACAATGTATAACTTATATTTTTATGTAATTAAGTAAGATCTCAAAATGTATTGAGTTATTTTGTTTTTTTTATGGTTTTGTAGCTATTTTTAGCTATATGTTAAATAATTAATTATTAATATAAATATAAATATGTTTTTTTATATGATATTTTTTTTTTACTTTAACAAGTACACAGAAAAAAAAACATATTATTCCTATTGTTAATTAAAATGTAATTTTATAACAGAGCACAACTTGTGATCTGTAATAACATAAATTTGAAAATATTTTTTTTTTGTTAGTATAATTAAAAGTTAGTCTACAAAAAAAATATTTTTTTTCTGTGTATATAAATATGTTATGTGTTTAATGTTTTTTATGTTGTTTTATGTTTAAATAAAATGCAATTGAATTCAAAATGCACATATAATCTGTTTTTTCTACTGTTTTTTTATTTAAAAAAAAACAGTTTTTTCTTAAAAAAACAGTTTTTTCTTACAGTTTTTTGAAAAAAAAATACATGGCAACACTGTATATGAGCTACTTCAAACATTTTTGACACCTGACTTCAGATGCCTCGTATTTCTCAAGATTTTTTGAATTAAGAGTAACGATGGAATTGATTACACTGACTATAGTCAAAAGTTGTGACAAGGCAATTTTAATTTAGAAAAGTCTTTAACAGAAGAATTTATGGCCATTTCAAAGTACTTGAAACTAACAAGATTTTTTCCATTAATTTTATTTTTTATTTGTGCTCATTGTTATTAACTTTTAGATCCAAACCAATACAAAATGGAGTAACTAGACTTAGGAAAAACTTTCACTAAAAAGGAATTTCCATGTCGCTGATTAGTGGAGAGTTGTATGCTGGTTTACAAGAGAAACCAAAATTTTCCTATTTTTGAAATTTCGCAATTTTCCGATAGTGTCTATGCGTCATTTAAAGGAATTGAAGTTTGATTATAATATTTAATCAAATTGTGTAATTTTATACAGTTCGAGGTATAACCAAGTTGATGTCAGCTCACAACTATTGAGTGGCGAAGATCACAAACTTATAATAAATTGGCTTTAATTTTTAGAAAATGAATGTTTTTATCGTCTGACATTCACAATTATATTTTAAATTGGCAAGTGCATGGCGTGAACTGAGTTTCTTTATAAATAGCACCACCGAAAAGTAAAGGCATTTAAAAAATTTTATAAACTTTTTAAAAAATTTGCGAAATGCCATTATTTGTTTTCACATTTTTTTTGAAATAAAATATGAATTCAGAACATAGTTAGGTATCTTGGTTGAATATTCTTAACAGACTTCATTTATAAAGTGCAAAAAGTTAAATTTCTGCATTCCTAGCGGCTTCTGTGGCAAATTTCTTCAAACACATTTCGCTTTGTCAAAACTAAAGAGCCAAAACGTACATCCAATATATGATTTGAATGAGCGTTATACTAAAATCGAAAAATGGTCAACAAAATTAAAGAACTTTAAATTTTATGGAATAACCTAAATTTTGACCACCTCATAGATAAAATTTTCAGTTTTGCTAATTTAAAAGTAATTGGGATGATTTCGTGCAAGGAAGTAACCCTAAATCGAATTAAATATATAACCGACAATAAAGGCATGTTTCCAAAATAATCGCGTTTTTTTTTTAAAGAGAAGCAACACTTAGGAAATTCTTCCTATTTATTAATGTGTTGCTTTCTTTGGAAATTGGATAGTGGAGAGATGAAAGGTTCAAACTTGGCAACACTGTAATTGCGCAATATGATAAGTCTTAGAACAGTTGTTGCTCGCCACTTGATGGAGAGTTGGCAAACTAATTGGAGCTTTTTGGTTAATAGTCCTAATTCATTATTTTACTTCGGTGGGGTTAAGTGCTATGAGAACACCGAAGGTGGGAGCTGCAATATATATGAGGGATAGAAAACTCATAAATATTATTTTTCTAAATTGATGTTGCCATCACCGGGAATCGAACCCGGGACCATCTGTCCCAACAGTCAAACTCGCTAACCATTACAACACAGCGCCCGGGATATATATAATTAAATGTGATTGATGCAATGAGATATATAAATTGATGTAGGTTTAAATAAATCAAAGCAAAAGTTTAAATTTTTATATTTTTAATTGGCATGAAACTTGCGCCATTAACTATAAATGATTAACGAGGATGGATTTAGCATGCTTAAACATCGGCTAATATATATCATACTTGGGTCTGGTTAATTGAATGCAATAATTAATGGAAGATTTAATTGGCATTGTTTGCTGACAATGGTAATTACTTTCTGGTCATTGCAATTGAGAAAAAACAATGAAAATTAAATTTTATTTTAATTGTCATTGATGACTGACAATGCCTTTAGCAGCCAATTACAATTGATTTGTTACAACTGTCTGCAATAAAATGTAATTACATTCTAATTTTATAAATAGAACAACTTCTACTGTATTATAACAGGTTCTAATTTCTGTTCTGCAATATTTTCTTTACCTCCAACCAAGAATAGGTTGCTTTCGAACCGGTTATAGAAACAGTTATAGAACTGGTTATGGGACAGTGGCACCTTACATTTCAACTACCAGGAACCTGTTGTAGAACCGTTTCCATGTAACTGGTTGTAAAAGAAGTTGTTCTAAAGCAGGTTCAGAGGTAATCGTAATCTTAAAAATTTGTGCTAGGTTGCTTGAAATAGCAATTACACTTACATTTTTAAGTTTTTCTCGTTTTTTCCAAAACAAAACACTTTTTATAAACAGGCCATACTCTATAATTCTTTATTAGGATATTGTCCTAACAAATAATCTATTGAGTTTTTGTTTTCAAATTTATTAATTGACTACTTTTAGGAATGTGTTGATAGATCTATTTCTGGAATTTTCTAGGTGATCCCATGCACACATAACACATTCATTATCTCACTAAATGAGAACTAATATATGAGCCCTATGTTAAAGATTATCACCATTGATCTTAAATTAAATTGAAAACTACTTTGCTATTTGCACCCTCTACCTTTGGTAGATATATAGTACACGCTTTTTGTTTTTATTCCCCTTTTTATTTTTACACTTGTTTTGTTATTTTTTTCGTCAATTGCATTAACTACAAATAATGCTAATTTAATGTCAATGTCAATCAAAAATTCCCAAGTATAATAACAAATTTATTGAAAATATTTTACCTCATAGCGTAGGATCTTGAGCACAGAAACTTTTGCTAACAAGGCAAACTCTCTTGTGTCGATTGTCAGGCTATCAGTAAAGCTATGTTTTTTGCGGGTGTGCTTCATTACTGAGAGAGGAAATATAACAAAAACAAGCACTACAAAAAAAAAAAAGAAGGAGAAAAGCTATCAACATAATATATACTTAAACTACAATGTTATGCCCTTTTAGGGAAATTGTTTCCCCATTTCTATTAGAAAATATTTATAATCATACCTTACCCATCAAAAAATAATGCTTACCCAGAAGCAGTTTTGGAAGGCATTATTTAATTACCGAGCACTTCCGATGCAATTCCAGAACGCATGATATTTTGTTCGCGATGTCCCACTTGGTATGTATCTTTTAAGCAGGTGAAAAGCGGCTCTTTCGATTGCTGTAAGAAGCAATAAATTCTTGGCATGCATTATTTACTACTTTATTGTAAGCACTATTCACTGCTTCAAAGAAGGCATTGAGGAAAGCACAACAGAATGCCTTCCCTAATTGCTTTATTGACTACATTTGTATGCTATTTTAAAAGCATACAAATGTAGTCAATTCTTATTAAAGCGAGGTTATTTTTTGTGGGGTAATGTCTGTCCAATTTTCTTAATCTCCTGCCCATAGTTATTTTAATCACACACTAACTCACACATGCTCACATATTTTAAGAAATACTTTCAAACGACCATAAAGGATTTATGTTGAAAACATACTAACAAACAATACTAACAACAACAACCAGTGTATATAGTTGTGGTAACAAAATGACAATCATTATGGTCATTTAAGCGTATCATGGCAACTATATGAAGATAGTATTTTAACGGTCAACCACCTTTTATATTCAAAAGTACACATATACCAATGAGTGTCACATCACTCTGTCGCTCATTCTTCATTTGCTTCCAATGTATGTGTATTTTCATTACTCCTTTGGCTACACAAAATTGTTTTTATTGTTTTGTTGTTATTGCTATATACGCTTTGTTTTCGGTCAAACCGTATATTCGGGCTTGCCAGACTTGGGGTTTTGTAACCAAATTTGGGAATTTTTTTGTTGGTCGTTGGTGTAAAAAAGCAAAAATTTTTAATTGGATACAGGGATTTTTGTTTGGGGGATTTCAAAAATATTTAAGGGATATTTTGGGAATATTAAAAATTTTGCATAAATATTTTAATTAAATATAGATTTACAATAAAATCAGTCAAGTTAAAGCCTATATGACACCTGGTTTTTTCAATCAACTTTACCAGGGTTTTTATAATACAAATTTTAATTTTCTTAAAATATTTTATAGAAAAACCTCTATAAAGTTGCTTGAAAAAGCAAGATGCCATACAGATTAAAAGAATAACTTTAGCATTAATTTACTCAAAACTGGGCTAAAAAATATCACTCAAAGTTAAAACTTTTGTACGTAGGTGGTTTATAAAAGAAAACACTTTTCTCGGCTCTAAAAAAAATAATCAATACAGTTATTCACAAAATGTTAATAAGTTCCATTTTATATTTACAGCCCAAGTCAAGAGTTGTTATAATAGTCAATTTCACCATCATTCATTTCTATATGTTCAAATAATATTTTAGGCATATAGTTAATTAAGTCTTGTAATAAGGTTAAGTCCAAATGTGGCAATTCTGTTAAAATTTCGGAATTTTGATCTTCAACAGTGTTAAATTGTCTCTAACTTTCGCAAACCTTGCGACCCAGTTCACCACATAGACAAAACATGGGGTTTATATCTGGTGAGCATGCCGGCCATTCAAGAAGTGAAATGTTTCTTTAGTTTCGTTGCCTTGCATGAAAATCCATTTGTCATTACGATGATCTTGTAAACTTGTCACCAAACTAGATTTCGAAACTGCAGTCTAATCAGAAATATTCATTCTTGATAATGTAAATTAAACTTCTAGCGTACATGCTGAAGAAAATGCACCTCACTAACGAATTGAGAAGTATCATCTTTCTTTACGTCATGTCCATTCAAATTAAATTTTTTCTCGTGCGAAAATATCACCTTGAGTGAAAGAGAGAATTAATTTATGAAAAAAAGAATATCGTAGTTTAAGCATACCGTGTTCAAATTTGTGGCCTTGTTTAAGAAACTACTTCGTAAAATATTTTCAGATGCATTTAGAACTCTCCCAGCTGCTCAGAGAATGTGAAATTAGGACACTGAGCTCTCTGCAGATTAAGGTAAAATTATTTGCAGCATTTAAAATACTGCGTGTATCACGATCCAACAACTGAGATTTGCTTCTACTTATCTCCTTTGTTGCTTAATTCTTCTTATCAATACAAAAATTTGTGATTACTCTTCTACTTCGGACGTTTAAGAGCGAAATTTTTGAAATTGATAGTTTTTGGGTTGTAAAGGCCTAAATTTATTCTTTTTCCACATAATAAAGGGGGGATCCTTTTAGCTTTTTACTAATAAATACTGATTATAAAAAAGTCGACAAATATGGTGGATTCTTTTGAAAACCCAAAACCTGTTTTATAATTATGCAATAAAAAAGGCATTCAGAAAATACTCAATCCAAATAAATATTTTAATAACTGACATTCTTAACACCAAATTAAAAAATTCTATGTAACTTCTTTAAATTTTATAGAGCTGCAAAGTTACTTTTATTCATGGGTTATAAATATGAAACGCACTTTCTCTATTTAATTTTCGGAGTCATCTCTGTGCCATTTTTAAAAATAATTCCTTGAAACATGAAGGCTCGTTTACAACTTTTAGAACCTTGAGAAATTTTCATCAAATTCGCTCGGGTGTAAACCATCAATAATTCAATTTAGATTATTTTTGTATGTAATAAGTAAAGATTTGTCTTTTTTAAATTGTTGCGAAAATGAGTGTTTTCTTAAGATTGTGAAGATTTTTTAATAATATCAATTTATTTTGTATAAAAAACGTCTGGAATTTAAATTCCTTTAAATCTAATTTGATAATAACAAAAGTCGAATGGTTTCCTTGCAAAATTATAAAACTTTGAGAGTTGAGAAAAAGTGCAGGAAAAATGTTTCTGAATTTGACTGATTTTCAAAACTAGTTTGCATTGATATTTTTATTAGTTAAATTCCAATTTTACCTGTAAAGTAAATTTGGCCTTATTTAACAAATAACTTGAGAGCTGACTTTGTTGAATTCGGATATTTTTGGGGATATTTTTTAATTTGATATCGATAAGAAGTATCTAGGGAAAATGCGGCAAATAAAATAAAGAATTTAAATTTCTTTCAACCTTTTTTTTTTTCTAATTGGCGATTTTTTTGATTTGTTTGTCGATAACGAAAAAATGTATCTGGCAAGCCGGCGTTTAGCCAACAACAGCTTTATCAACAACAAAATAGAAGACATATTACCACATGAATGGTACATAAAAGGTAAACACTTGAAATTAAAGAGATTCTCTTTTTGTGTGACACAAAATGTAACAAAATAGCAAAACTTTTCGCAATAAAGGATTATCACAGCAAAATACTTGAACACAATGTTGCAAATAGAATACTTTAAATATGCAACAATAAAAAGGGACAAAGTAAAGCTTTTAAATACGATAGAAAATACTTTTAAACCATTTGGCAAGGGATTTAACACTTTACATATAACGAAGTGTTTGAACTCTCAAAGCGAATGAATACTCTAGATACTTCTACGAAATCTATATATGACAATATTCCGATTAGGTAGAATATTATAATTTAAATGCTAAAACGGAAACTAAAACCTAACTATAAATACCGTAATGCGGATTTTTAAAGTAATGGTGGAAGACTCTATATTGAGGAGATCGTTAATATACTACCCCGACAATATGTAGTCAATTATCCTCAAATAATCTACCCCATGACTGGTTATAATTAGACTTTTGGTTTTTTTTAATGTTTATTTGGGAATAGTTATAGGTCGATTTTTAAGACAATGACATCACATTTTTAAAATTTTAATTTGCTGATCTACTTAATATATGTAATATTATTTTCAAAATATTGTACGAGATTCGTATTTAGAGACAACAAATACTTATGAAATATTTTTTTTTAAGAATAGCCGCTATATTGAATTAAAAATTTTAGATTTTAAAACTCTGGTATACGATTTGCATTAAATATTTTCCAAATATTTCCGTATAAATAACACAGATTAACAAGTTTTTTTACCCTTAAACCAGAGTATACTTATCTAATGGTTTGAGGTAGGCTTAATTCGAAATATCTTATCCAAAATCCGGCTTGACATGTTTGTGCTAAATTTTGTAACTTAAAAAACAAAAAAAGAATTTTTAAATTCGTTAAAGAATTGTGGCCTGAAATGTTATTTGCTCACAAAGTGCTTTTGGAAACACTTTGTGACATAACAAATTTTGTTAGTACACCTATATTTGCTTTGCTATAAGCTTCCGGTCATAGACAACCTGATGTAACGTAATTAAGCGGAAGTACATTAGAAATATGAAGAATGGTCTCAGAGCCTTGACTTTTTTAAAATTTGGTCGGCCTGTATCATTCTAAAACATTCCGATCACATTTTATAACCTCATCCTCCATAGTGGCTCCGACGTTTTTAATATCTTATATCTGATGATGGATTCAGAGAATCACAAAGCTTTCCGAATTGTATCTAAACATGACACCAGTCGTAATTGTGAAAGGCGTGGTAGAGAAGAATGAGTGTATTTTCTAAAAATCATAACTACATTGCAAATTTTCAATTTTCTGAATCAGACTGCGCAGTTTCTGGTATTGAACCTTCGTCAGTGACCCTGTTTTTTTTTTTTTTTTTTTTTTGAATAATGTAATATTTTATATGTTTTTATTTGTTCGATTGCGTCTATACGAAATTTTCTGTGCAATCACTGACCGTGGTATAGATAAACTGATTTCTAATGCCACATGCACTCGCACTACACGTTAGGCAGAGCGCTTTAGCCCACTGATATATCGTCAGTTCGAGTTTTGTTGTGATTAAAACTAGTTTTATTTAATACACGGTGTTTTTGTTCTTGCATACATAATCTCAGAAGTACAACTCTCTTTTTAAAATTTATCTGCTGTCCCGTATTTGGAATTTTTAAATTCTGAATGTGGATTTATATTCAGTGACCTTTTCAACTCTCTGACATATAATTAAACACAAATTCGATAAGGAAAAAAATAAAAAAACAAAATATTTTATCCAACATTTTGAAAATCTGATATCAGGATTCGTTTTTAGCGATCCTCAAATTGTAAATTATGCATATGAAATTAAATTCAAAAACTATTCAATTTTATTTAGAAAGGTTGGGGTTAAGAAGAAGAATAAACGTTTTTCTCTAAAAATTAAAAACACTAATAATTTTTAAATCAGATTAGACTAGTTTCTGCCTTTTTAATGGACAGGCGTCATCAGTGATTTTCCATTTAAATTGTATTATTATTTGTGTCTTATAATTGTCAGATTGTCTCTATATGATAATTTTTTTTTCAACAACCTCCCAGCTGTGAGAATCAAACCTGCGCTTCTTTTTACATTACAAAAGTAACAATACCAAGTCATGACCGTTTAGCGATCACACCTAAGTATGGCCTTGAATGTATTACAGCTAAATTGTAGTTTTTTTCTTTCCTACTACCTTTATTGTTATTGTATATTATACTCAGAAGTGACCAACACCAACACTAACAAACACAAATATTCTATTTTTAGATTTTGTTTATTCATATTGTTTTCTCCAACAAGACTTTCATAAGCTTAAAACACGGCTTCTCAAAGGCGAGACATTCACCTACATCTTAGGAGGACATATTCTTAGGTTGATTTGAATTACACCGTATGAAGAATGTCTCTAGAAACAGAAGCTACAAAACATACGTAAATCTTTGTTTTGAAATATATACACTAGCGTGGGGCGATTTGAACATCTTAATCGGCGCTTCGCGTTTCTGATTCTTGGGATTGTACTGTACAAAAAAACGTGACAAAAGTCTGAGAAAAAACTGCAAGTCAAAATCTGGAAGCTCGATTTTCACCGTAGACGTATGGTCTAGTGGACTTTTTTGCTCAGTACAATCCCAAGAATCAGAAAGCGAGCGCCATTAAGATTTTTTTCTTCCATACTAATCGCCCCACCCTAATATACACACAGAGAAATAAACTGCCAACCGAATTGAAAAGTGTATTTTATTGGTAACAACTTATAAATTCAGTTACTACAACGATATGTACATCGGGTTTCTGAATATTTCGGGTGTTGCAACTAAAATTCAGTTGAAATAACCGAACTTTGTTCTGCAAACTAATGTAAAGTTGTACCAACCGAGAGAAATTCGTATTAACCAAAATCGAATCGTAATAACCAAATTTCAGTTGGCAAATAGCTAAAATTTTTTCTGTGTGTAATATTTCTGGTCAGTTAGAAACTTTTTTTATTGCATCTTTTATACGACTGAATATATCCCAGCAAAAACTTTGTCTCTTCTAATTGGGCATTTTCATCGATAAATTTAACATTGGCTAGTCATATGAAACAAGCATGGCAAATATGATCCTTTGAAAGTTTTATGCCTAAATAACTTCTTTAGATTAAACATTGATAGGAAGTTGTTTTGATTTCTACCTATGACAAGCCAATGTTAAATTCATCGCTGAAAATGCTAATTGAGAATCATTCGTTGGCAGAACAGTTATTGTTGGGATTATATAGGAAGTACGCCGAGAGAAAAAAAAATGTGTTAACATTTTTGTTAAAACTTACTAAAAATTAGTTGACAATGATGTTGCAAAAAAAAAACTGCTAAAATTTGCAGATTTTCTTACTAAATGCACTGTTAAACACCCAAAATGAAATGCGACTTATTAATTGTGATAGATTTAAAGACGTACACTCAGGGAACTTCTGCTCTAAATACTTATAGTTGTTTGAGTTGAAATACTGTATCTTTAT
The DNA here is from genome assembly GCA_021234595.1 of Delia radicum. Classification (NCBI taxonomy): domain Eukaryota; kingdom Metazoa; phylum Arthropoda; class Insecta; order Diptera; family Anthomyiidae; genus Delia; species Delia radicum. The sequence goes on from CM037855.1 coordinate 101,892,979, forward strand.
TTTTAAGTGATTTGTGGAAGAAATTTCAGTTTTGACTATAATTGTAGTTCATTTAGAAAAACAAACCACATAAAATTACTGTTTTATGATTTTACATTCATTTTGTATTTTTATTTAAAAAATAAAACAAATAAATATTTCTTTAGTTTTTACTGCATGTGTGGTTAATTTTTACTACAATTGGGGTTAGTTTGAACAGAAATGTTAGTTCAATTTGCTGAATTGTAAGTCGTCCTTTCTTCAAGTGAAATATAATTTTTTGTTAACTACATATGCAGTAGTCTTTACCTATATATTAATAGAAGTGTAGATCACAGAACTAGTTTTTCTTTAGAATTTCTTATTAATTCATATATCTTAATAAACTGCGAATAACTTTTAACATGGATTTAAAGTATGTACCTTGAGCATTAAAAACCATATCAATTAATTTCGATTTCGTGAAGGATATCCTTGAAATAAATGTGAAAACTACACTTTTTTTTTTTTTTTTTGTGAATCCCTTAATCAAATTTACAAAATTTTGGCCACATAATGGTAATTTATATTGCACTTGATTAATTTCAGTAACGTTTTTTTTTGCACTTAATTAATTTTGCTTTTATATCAAAATTTTCAGAAAATTCATCTAAAGTTACAAATTTGTGAAATTTTTTTTAAAATCAATTTTAATGTATTTACTATAAATTAAGTTACTAGTGATTTTCACTGAAGATACGTATTAAAGTCTTGAATATTCTTTTCGTTTTAGATACCTGGTTAAAAACCAACATATATGTATCCATCGGTGGACTTGTATATACTCATTCATGTTTACATATGAAGACATTCGAGTTTATAAATGTCCTTATACCTCCATGTGTGATTCATATATACTCATAGGTGTTCATATGCTATCATGCATGTGAATTTTACCTCAATTTTCGTTAATGTACACATATCACCATGTATGGCAATATATGGACATGTATGAACACACATGAATATGTAGGGTACAAGATATGAACATGTATGAATCATTTATGAACGCATATGAATGATGTATGAATGCATGTAGAGATGTTTTGAGCATGTGTGCTCATATATGTCGATTTTTAACAGGGTATTTTATTAACTAAATTGTAAAACATGTGAAATTTCAATTTTAAATATATGCGTAAAGAATATTATCGCATCTTTCAGAACGTGTACTAAATTAAAGAGCGTACGCACAGAAAACAGATTCGTTGTTCCAACCGAATTTTGGTAGTTACACGTACTATCACATATTCGGTTGCATCTACTGAATTAGGAACTTTTTTTAATTTAATTGCCTAACCCATTCGAATTTGTATACATATTCAGTAATTCCAACCGAAATTTGTAAAAAATGTCTACCGAATTAATAATGTTGTGTGGACATTTTTTGGGGAAACTATTATTAAAAAACTCGTGTGGAGTGTTGCGTTATTTATTTGGTTTTTGTTTGAAAAACAATTAACATATAAAGTCCACTTAATTTATTTAAAATAAGCGGAAATCCATTTTTCTAATATCTGTCGCTTATTGTTACTTCAAATAAACGTTCTATTATAACTTAATATATTCAAATAAGAAATCCATGTTTTATTTGAAATAATTCACAGTCTCGACGTTTTGTCATACGAACCCTCAGCTAAGACGATCTATTTCTGGAAGTCCAACAAACAAAATTTCATATAATTGTACATTTTTAATACAAATTTTCCAAAGCTTTTCTCTCATAAGTTTTTGAATTTTAAACAATTTTAAACCGAAAGCACATATATTTTTGATTACATGTATTGCTACAATTTTTTTTAAGAAATCAAATGAAAGATTTTTTCAATTTTGCGAATAGTTTTAAATTTAAAAGACTTTGTGGGAAACTATAAAATGATAAAGAAATTTTACCTCGGTTAAAAGTCAGTTGAATTTTTCTTGAAAAAACATTTACTCGATACTATTTGAAATTTTTAATTTATTGTTATGTATAATTTAATTCTTCTTAATTAATTTCAAATCAAATGTGTTAACTTAATTTTATAGCAAAATAAATAATTAAAAATCTACAATCGTATTTGCACTCTTCTCACTTTCGAAATATAAATCTCACATTCAATGAAAAATTCAATAATCCCAGCAAAAAATTTTCAAAAAGGTAATCGGTTTTGTAATCAGGAATTTTGGTTAGAATGCCTTCCCAACCTGATTACCAACCTGATTCTTTTAACAGGGCGTGAGACTGAAAAGAATTGATTCTTTAGATTTGATTATATTTTTCTTTACAAGAACCAGTTACCTTATTTTTTTCAGAACTACTTCGTTTGTTAAAAAAAGAAGGAGTTCTTTTATTAAAATTGTAAGTATTTTTTTAAGAAGCACTTCTTTTATTACAAAACTAAGTATTTTTGGCTAAAATATTAATGAGCATTTTTTTAATTATAATAATTTCTCATTTCTTATTGGGTAACTAGTTCTAATAAGAGTTTTTATAACAAAATGGTAATTGGTTACAAATTGAACTAAAATTATCACAAATATAAGTTACAAATAGTTTGTTAGTTCGTAAAAGAACTAATTATATTTAAAAAACCATTATGTGTTCGCTTTCTTACTTTAAGAATTGGTTACACAACTGTTTCCTTTTCTTACTGACTCATTGCAATGTGTTTGGTAATGCAGTTCAGAAATTTGGCAATCAGAAACGTAAGCGATTATATGGCAATGCCTTGTTTTGGTAATGTGTTTTTTTTCCTGGGATGTTTTATGCAAAATTTTTTAAAATCATAATTAATTTATATTTCTTTTTAATTTACATATTATATTTAACAAAAGTAAAAATTGAACCATTTATACGAAATTGGACCGACTTGTGTACAATTTTATGTACCCGTGTAAAAAAGTTCAGACATGATCATATATAATTATATATGAGAAGTAAGTTCCGTAATTTGAGTCTATCTGGCAATATGAATGTAATGGTTAGCGCGTTGGACTGTTACACAGATGGTCCCGGGTTCGATTCCCGGTGACGACAACATCAATTAAGAAAAATAATATGTATGAGTTTTCTATCACTTATATGTATCGCTGCGCCCACCTTCGGTGTTCCCATAGCATTTATCCCCACAGAAGTAAAATAATGAATCAGGGCTATGAAACAAAAAGCTTCAATAAATTCGCCAACTCTACATTAGGTGGCGAGCAACAACTGTTCTAAGACTTATCATCTCGCGCAATTACAGTGTTGCCATGTTCGAAGCCCTTCATCTTTCATCACCTTTCATCTCTCCATTATCCCCTTTCCAAAGAAAGCAACACATTAAGTAATAGGAAGGATTTCCTGAGTGTTCCTTCTGTTTTTAATAAAAAAAAATATCCGGGATATTAAGTTATATCTAATTTTATATAAATAGATCAGATTTTATATAATTTTAGCCGATAGTAGGTATGCTTTTTCTGACTTGATGTTATGCTTATTTAAGTCATGCTTATTTAAGTTGAAAATTAAAATTTCTGGAAATCGACAATTTTTAAGACCCAAATTTTTTTAAATGAAACGAAATGCTTAAAAATTAACAAGAAAAAATTTAGTGTTTCAAATTATATATTTTTATATTTGTCTCATAAAATGTAGCACTTTTGTTATTTGAAATTATATAAAATAAATCACAAGTTTGATATAATTTTTATTAAAAATGAAAATTATGTTTTTTCCGACCTTTAATTGTGCAATAAAAATGAAAATTTTTCAAGTTAGAGGCCATACTCTACACTTCTTTATTCACATAGTGTTTGATAAGACTTAGCATGGGACTATATGTAATCATATCGATCACTTCATATATTAGCAGTAATGTGACTTATTCAAAGTCAGATATGACTTAATCATATTGTATATGACTAGATATAACTATTTTTAGCCGGGGCTTATTCAAAAGTTTTTGGCATTTATTACAAAAAAAAAGATAAATTAACAAATTGAAATTCGGATTAAATTGTATACAATTGAAAGAAATTAAATCCAATTTGATCCACTTATATACAATTGTATTCACTATTTTTCGGATAAAATTGTATCTAATTAGTTGTTGTACCCTATTTAATTAGATACAACTAACTACTAGATTTTTGTTTACTCGGGTATCTAAAATTCAAATGTTTAAATATTTTTATATAGAAAAATTTGAAATCTTAAGATATTTACCTTTTACTTTTCACAACTTTTATATAATGTGTTATTTAAGAGTTATATATTTTATTATGATTAAAATAACTCATACGCCATGATGTAGCAATTTGTGAAGTACTACGGTAATAGTTTTCATTGCTCGTTTTTTTTTTGGCATTTCACACATTAAAAAGGAAACTGGCTATTATCAGCAGTAAAAATTTATTCATTTTTGTTCATAATATTAAATTTTATTAAACATAAAAAAAATAAAGTTTAAATGGCTTCTCTACAACAAATACAAATTCAGCAATAAAATGAAAATCGTAAAGCAAAAGAAAATGAAAATGAAAAAAAAACAGCAGCAATAAAAAAACAATATAACTCGGTCAATAAGACTTATTGCAGTCAATATAAAATCAAACAAAAACATATGGTTTTTATAATGCGGCTTGAATAGAGGCTCCCATAACCAAGAAAACAAACAAGTTAAAAACAATATGTTGCCAATACTATGAACACAACAAAAACATTAACAAGAAGTCAAACGGCAACAACACAAACGATAGGACAAAACATTGCCACAAAATTGATAAACCACACTAGAAAAATGTCATAACAAAAACTTTTCTTTACTTTATTTTTATATTTATTATTTTCTATCCCCAACTCAACACCATATAACAATAACAGCAAATTTGACCAGAAATAAAGCTCGACAAGAAAAACAAAAACTTACCGGAAAGTTAATTTTTAGTAAATCCATTGAACACACAAGTTGACATTTAATTTTCCTTTTTTTTTTTTTTTTGTTGAAAAAATGTGATTGATTTATTATGGTCTTCAATGTGTGAATGGTATGGCATATAGTCATTATACTGTTATTATTAAGGTCATTGATTGTTTAAAAAACAAAAAAATAAATAAATTGAAAAATAAAATAAATCGCCATAATGATAATGATGTGGTTGAACAATAAAAGCATACCCAGCAAAAATAGTGCTTACCCAAAAGCAGTTGCGGAAGAAATTATTTAATTGCCTAGCGCTTTCAAAGGAAATTCACAAGGCAAGATGTTTGTTCGCGATGTCTCACTTGGTATGTATCTTTTAAGCACCTGAAAAGAGCTCCTTTCATGTGTTCGAAAAAGCAATAAATTCGTACTTTTGTAGGCAATAAAAAGCGCTTGTTTTGTGTGTTGTCAACATTAATGTTTAATAGTATTTATTCTTTACTGCTTCATTGTGTACATTATTTATTCACTGCTCCAGAGAAGGCATTTAAGGAAGCATAACAGAATGTGTTTCCCAATTGCTTGCTTCAATACAATTGTTCAGGAGTGTGAAAAAAACTATTTAATTTAAAAATATTTTCACATCGACCTTCTACAATATTAATCAACAATTGTTACTGAACACTACGTGTAATTTTATATATTAATTCGTAATATTCGCTCCGTTACAGCTCAGCGAAAAATAACCTGAATTTGGTAAGCAGTAACTACATTTTAAGCTTCCAAAATAGCGTTAACCGCCTTGCATACTATAAAGCAATTACGGAAAGCATTCTGTAGTGCTTCCCAAAATGCATTCTTTGAAGCAGTGAATAATGCTTACAATGAAGCAATTAAGAATGCATAACATGAAGAATTAATGTTCTCAACATACCAAAAAGCGATTCTTATTACCTAAGAAGTCATGAATTTATTGTTTCTAAGAGCACATGAAAGAAGTGCTTTTCACCTGCTTAAAAGAGACATACCAAGTGGGATATCGCGAACATAAATCATGCCTTCTGGATATGCTTTGGCAGCGCTTCGTAATTAAATAATGCCTTCCGGAAGCGCTTCTGGATAAGCACTATTTTTTGCTGGCAGTAGATAGCTTCGTATTTGTTTTTGAAATTAATCAAGATGAGTACTATGGTGGCCTATTTTGACTACTTGTGGAATTCATTGGGTGCTCTCAAAAATACATTGACCAAATTTCAACACCCTACGACTATGCGTAGAACTTGAGACGCAACCGAATATGTTGCCGACATATATCAAAATCATATATATTATAATTTTTAATTTTAAAATACTATACATAATTCAGGCGTTGCAAAAATATCAAAATGTGCCAAGTGTGCACTAAAACAACTACAAGGACCTCCAAAGTTTAGAAAAGTTAGTTAGATTAAAACTTTTGATGAAACCAACCAATATTAATGGTATATACATCACATGAAATGTATTTTAAATATCTTTCAAATGATATCTAAGATGCTATAGTTTTTTTTTAAGTTCATGATGTTATAACGTTTTTAATAAATTTCTGTAAATCTAGATTTTAAATTTTGACATTTATTTTTTTAAATCTATTCATAATCCATAGTTTTTATAATCTAAATCGAAAGTATATTAACTTACTTTTAATTTGGTATATAACACTCCTCCACTTATTTCATTTCATTATTGAGCAATTTCAAAACTCAATAATCATAAAAATTGTTTTATTTTTTGTTTTGCAATGCAATATATATATTTTATTGACAATAAAATTATAAACAACCATCCTTTGGCTCAATTGACAATTACGGTATATAAAAGTGGTGTGTCACGCGACCGGGTTTTTTTTTATAGGGTATTATAAAAATGAACTAGTACTTTGGAAATAATTCCATAGCATCGGGCTTTAGAAAAATAGTTATAGAACAGATGCTAGCGGCACGATGCAAGATTAGTGTTTCTTAGTACTTTGAAAGTTTTTTAATAACATATGAGGGAAACTGTTCGACCTGGTACCAGGACCGGTCACTTGACCTGTCACATTACTATGTCATTGTTCTAGGAAGGTGTTAATTAAGCCGAAGGTTGGCTGTTTACAATTTTATTGTTAATAAACTGTTAATATTGCATTGCAAAAGAAAAAATAAAAACAAATTTTATACTTATAGATTTTTGCAATAGGCCAATAATGAAATCAAATAAGTGCAGGAGTGTTGGACACCAAATTAAAATTAAGTTAATATTCTATCGATTTGTATTATAAAAACTATGCATTATGAATACATGTAAAAAATAAATGGCTAAATGTTGGTCACGTTGCGTATGAGTGTTATAATTATAACATGTATTTCAATATAAATCATACCCCTAGTATAGCCATTTCACTCTATGGGACATTATTTGTCCACATTAAGAAGTTTATATTGTAGCATAAGTTGTTCAAAAATAAAAATAATAATTAAAATTAAAAATATTGGTAAATGAATTAACTGTTTAACTGTCTTTAGCATAACAGCTTCTAAGGAGCATTCGCTTTTCGAATTAATATATATATATATATATATAGTTATTTCAGATGGCCTAGTGACGAAAATATGACTTTTTCAACTTCACCCCTTCCGATTTGCATGAAACTTGGTATATGTAATCTCCTAATTAGTATGAAAAAAGTAGTTCTTATTTTTGTAAAGTTGGTATTTTTTTTTTACAAATTTATAAAATACATTCTGTTGAAATAGGTGTAACTATTGAACGCTCAGACCGATTTAAAAAATTGATATCTCATTTCAAACTTTTTTTATATTCTTTGATATACTTCCTTTTGAAATATATATTTATATTTATAGCTTGTTTCTTAAATATCTCAAATGAATTTCTTTTAAATATTTTCTCTAAAACATAACGCTCATTTACTTCAAGAACGTCACAACTCAAAAAACATGATTTTTGAGTTAATGACACAGAATTATTCGTTATATCACGTATCATATTGTGTAAAAAATTCGTTTTGATATCTTGTATACTCACCTCTTGAGAGAAATTTTGTCGTTATTTTAGTAAATTGAAAACTTTAAACTCGTTTTCTACAATATCAACATTTTTGAGTTATGACGTTATTGAAGTAAATGAGCGATATAAAAAAAAAATCAGAATGGAGTTGTTTACGTGAGTTTTCCTACTTTAGCGAGGATGAGGCAGTATCTCTGATGGGAGGCTATCTGTGTGGACGAATGCAGTAGGTGATTGTAGGTGTAAGGGAATCTGGACTTAGATATATGAATTCGGGTGTACCGCAGGGGTCAGTCCTCGGACCTTTGTTATTCAGTATTTTTGTTAATGATATATTTGGTGTCTTTAAACATACAAAGGTTCATGCATACGCTGATGACATTCAGATTTACTTGGCAAATGGTAATCATGATACCTGGGAAGTCACTTGTGACAAATTAAATGAGGATTTGAAATCTATTTATTCTTGGGTGGAGGCTAACAACTTGAGGCTTAACCCAGGGAAGTCTGTGGTATTACCAGTGTGTAAGGTGGATTTGTGTGTTAATCAATTGCCGCGAATAATGCTTGGGGATACTTCTCTTACCTATGTTAAGAAGGTTAAATATTTAGGTTTCTACATAAACTCCACACTCTCTTGCAGGGACCATATTAACATACGTAAGGTGTACCTTACACTCCATAACTTGCGTATGTCATCTAATTATGTTCCGACTGAAACGAAGAGACGTTTAGTAATTCAGTTAATACTGCCGATTATAATTTACTCGGCTGAGGTCTTTAGTAAACTAGATTCCGAGTCTTTACACAAATTGCAGGTATCTTTTAATAATGCTACTTGGTATGTTTATGGACTGCACCGGTTTAACCATATATCACCGTGGAGAACAAAGGTTCTTGGATGTGACCTTGTCGACTATCTTCGAATGCGAAACCTGTTATTTTTACACAGACTGATATTTCAGAAAAGCCCTTTATATTTGTATGAAAAGATACGATTTGGTCCATCAACTAGATGCATGACCTTGATACACCCCCATTACAAACTCTTAAATACCGGCAGAATGTTTTTTATATCCAGAACTGGAAAAAAGCAATTCTCGATTATATTAATAACTAGTCTTCTCATCTTTCACTTTCTTTACTCTTCACGTTTTCTAACACTTGTTTATAATATCAATTAGTTATTTAAATCTCAATTTTATATAAAAAAAAAAAAAAAACAAACTACATATATATTATATTACAATTTACTATTAACCCTTAACTATAGATAAAATATTTATAAACCAATTCTGACTTATTTACGTGTTATTTATTTGAACTATAAAAGAATTTATTCTTATTGTTCTAACAATGGAATTTTATTTTTTTTAAATAAAATAAAAATAAAATACAATGAAATAAATACAATCCACTGTTGTAATGGGATACCAACCTAAATTGAATTATCACATGCAGATGTCGCTGATATTGTCAAACAATCTTCTTTGCTTTTTTTTTTTTTGTCTAGTGTAATATTAAACGCCTATTTCTAATCATCATTCGTTTTGCTTTCGTCGAAGGCAGCCTCTTTTTTTTGGTTTCAAAATTAAATAACTGTATTATAATAATAAAGGGTCCGCCAAATAACTTTTTTTTTTGAACTCCTGAACCAATTGGACTTTGTATGTCGCCATACCAAGGTCTTTATGCAAAATTCGTCTCAATGATGTTGATGACACTTCACGCACACTTTCTGCCACAGCAACAATATTCTCGGGTGTACGCACTGTTTTTGGCTTTCACGCTTGGTTTATCGATGAGGATGTCAGTTTCTTTCACTTTTTTCACAAGATAACGAACATACGGACCATATTCGTTCAGCGGAAGGATAAAACTAATTATCTGTCAAATCAGACATGAGCTAAGTGTTACCATTCACGAAATAAGCACTAGTTGAAAAAAAAAAACGTTAGATGGCGGACCCTTTATTAATTGCATTACTGTGTATTTGCTTTTAACTAAAATAAAGAAAAGTATTTGAAAAAACCAACATCTCATTGAGTTTTAATTTTTTTCCCCCGAACAACAATGGGTTTGTCCTTCTCTTCTTCTATGTTCTATACAGTCCATTTTGGTTTGTTCATTCGGATTTTATATGAGTTTTAATATGCTTTTTAGAAACACGATTTTTCCCGTATTTCTATGATCATATTCAATATAAAATAACACAAAGTTCCAAAACATTGAAAAATACTATATCTGAAAAATATAATCATAACATAAATTTAAAAATAAAGTGGGTTATGGACTCATTAAATAAATTATTTAATAGTTTAATTTTTTGTTTTATAAAATAGTAGTAATATCGGAAATAATTGTTTTTCTAAAAAATATATTAAAACTCCATTCTAAAGGACATATTGATCAATCTGCAAATGAAAAATAAAGGCAAAAATGCATCATAATAATCCGTACTAAAAATACGAAAAAAATGTCAAAACAACAAAATCTTTTGTAAAATAAACAAATTTTCATTTATTTTACAAATTTTTGATTATTTTGACATTTATTTGTATTTTGGCGCATGTATTATTATCAGTGTAGGATATTTTTAGTTTTTTATATTTTTAAAAAGCTTATAAATCAAAGAAGATAAAATAGGCTTTGAAATGATATATTAATTTTTAAAATGGGACTGGGCGTTCAATAATTATGACCTTTTGTATGTAAAGGGTCCGCCAAATAACTTTCTTTTTTTTTGAAAATGCTATAAAAAAAACTACTGAATATTTTCTCAAATTTCTTTTTTTATTTGAAAGTACAATCCTTCCATTTAATAATGGAAAATAATTTCATTCAAATGGCTGCCTCGGCTGGCCATGCAGTAGCCTGCACGATCGGACAATTTTAAGCACATTATCGATTGTGTGCAGCTGTATTTCCTCCTCTTCAATTTTTGTGAACAAAAATTCGTTCAACATGGCCCGATAACGATCGCCATTGTGTGTAACGGCCACTCCTTGCTCATTTTCGAAGAAAAATGGCCCAATTATGCCTCTGGACCAAAATCCGCACCAAACAGTGACTAGTTTTGGGTGTATCGGCAGGCACACATTCTGCAACATTACCATGATTTTCAAAGTAATGTCGCAATATTTCCCTGCGTTGTTCAAGCGTATACACAACCATATTCGTTCAGCGGAAGGATAAAACTAATTATCTGTCAAATCAGACATGAGCTAAGTGTTACCATTCACGAAATAAGCACTAGTTGAAAAAAAAAACGTTAGATGGCGGAGCCGTTATTATTATAAATTTTAAAAAAAATACCAACTTTAAGCAGCCATAAGACGCGAACGAGAACGAATTAAAAAAAAAAAATAAACAACTTGCTTGGTTATAATAATTAGGAGATTACATATACGATGAGCAAGGTATTGCATTCAAATTATATTTGTTTAATTATAGAAATTGTTGTTAATACCGCCAACATTTTTTACAGCTATCGGACTTGATTTCCCGTTTCCATAAAAATGCAAAATTTTGATTTTCAAATACAGAGACAACCCACATTTCCATAAAATTTAAAAATACCCGAGCTGGCATATTTGGGGATTAATTGATCAGTGCCTGATGGTTCTGGTGTGCTCTTCTTTCAGACTTTAGATTGAAATTGCGTTAATTATTGCCGTATGGGGTTGCATGGCAATCCGAACTACCAGTAGGAAATGGTTGAATTAATTCCAAAATATTTGTAAATCTCCCCACTGTGCGGTTTGAATGTTTTTCTCTGCGCACATCACATCATAATCATATCATGAGAAGGTAATAAAAAGGCTCCATGCAATAATTCCCAGGTGCAAAAAGTCCCAAAAAAAAATGGAATAAGTCCCAAAAACTTTTTTACAAATTTAGGAGTAATTTCAAATGAAATAATACCCAGTTCTTTTGCAGTTATTTAATTTTTTTATTTTATTTCATTAGTTTATTCTACGTGATTATCATTTCTTTTACACTTCATACATTTCTTATTTGGCAAAATTAATTTGGGCCTTATTTCATTTGTGTTGCATGGCTTATTTTTGGGAGTTATTTCATTTTTATTTTTTGGAAATTATTTCATGATGAAATAAAAACCAAAACCTAGGATTTGTTTCATTTTTATAGAATTTATTTCACTTTTCCGAGACGGGACTTATTTCATTTTTTAGAATTTATTTCGTTGGGAGCTTTTTTACTGGGACTTTTTGCACCTGGGACTTAATGCATAGAGCCAATAAAAATATCCAATTCAGGTAGAATTCATTTAAAGTTTTTCAATCTTATATTTAACCCATTAAAATCTTTTAATACAAAAGTAAAGTTTTTTTTTTTTACAAAGTAGAAACAAAAATACCACATGCATGTTTTGCAATAAACAAATTCCTAATAAGAAATTTAATTATAGAGAAATTTTGGAATTTTAAAAGGAACAATATTTTTTCCTAAATAACTTTTTCACAAATTTAATTAAACTTAAACTATTACCGCAGATGTGCTGCGACCGTATTGAGTTAATTTAAAATGGCAAACGACTTGCATTACGTAGAACCAAATCAATCTTAAAGTCCGCCATAAAACATTGTATATTTTTTTTTCATTTTGGCCTTAAGCAAATATTCCAGAAAAACTTTTTTTTATATTTTCTTTAACTTCAATCATGTTTAAAGTGATACAACTTTGAGAATCTCTATAATTAAATTTTGCCATTTATTTGTGAAAATAAAACTAAGGTACCTACACAATTTTTAATTAGCCTCAGCTTGTTTAGCAAGCACTATTTCAGTAGAATATATAATTTTATCTGCAACAGTAAGTAGTCCTATAAACAATAATAACCTACAACAACAACATTGTTGCATATACATTTTAACTTCTTTGTAAAGTGAACAACATGCAGCATGAATGTTGCAAATACGATTATTTATAGAATTATTTTCGCAATCCACTTTTCACTACTATTTTCCACTTTATATTACTGCCTTTTACTGTAAAAAATAAAAATTAAAATGTAATAAAACTCTGCGAAAAATTATTCAAGCCCAAACATAAAGAAAGAAATTAAAATATAAAAATAGTACATGATACTTGTTGTAAATATAGAGAAGAAAAACAAAATGAATTAAATGCAAGAATCTTATGTTTATGAGGATTTCCAAGGCAACTGGCCAGCTATAAATTCATGTATCGCATTAATATCCAACTTGCAGAATTTATAGTCCTTTATCGAATCAAAAGTTTTTAAAGTGATACTAGTCTTTGTTATTGGGAATATATTATTTGAATATTATTGTATGGCAATTATTATAAATATTTTTGTTAATATTACGTATACGTAAAATTGTCTTAAAACAAATATTTGAATTTTGTTTTAATGATTTTATAATTAGAATTTTTATAATATTTTTTTCGCAATTTTTTGCATATATTTGAAAATAATGTTTTATAAATTTTAAAATTTCTATGGAGATTGACAAAAGCAATGATGCGGTTTAAAAGATTGATAAGTTCTAAATAATTATTTCAGCAAAAACAATGTTAAATATGCTCTGACTAATAATATTACACTGTGCAAAAAAAAAAACATTCCGTACCATTCCAACGGAAAATGAAAGTAGACCATTAGTAGACTAAAACCCCCAAAGGGTTTTGAAATCTTTGCTCTTGTTTTATAGGCCCTTGAAGTTGACACTTTTTTAGCATATTTTAGCTCTTTTTTTACTACGGATGAAAATAAAATGTTGAAATGGCTAAAAATAAAAATCACCTCGAATACTTTTTTCACCAAAATTATTTTTCACCTAAAACGTTTTACACCTTGACATTTTTAACCTCAATATTTGTCATGGAAATTGGTACTCGAGGTGAAATATTCAATACTATTCACCTCTATGTCTCTGGTTACAAAATATCCAACTTTTCTTGTAGTAAACAAAAATGGAGGTAAAAAAAAAAATTCGAGGTGAAAAAAGTTTGTCTGGTTACAAAATGGACAAGTCACGTAATTTAGCAAAAATCGCCAATTTGTATGAAACATTTTGAGGCAGCCTTACATTTTGACTCATAACTTTTGAGGCGCTAGACCGATTTAACTCATTTTAAACACCACACTTCTACAGAAGCTACTAAACAGTCTGTGTGCAAATGTGCATCCTCGCTTTCGTCGTTATTGCATTTAATTTTTACCCATTTCAACTTTTATTTTCATCCATAGTAAAAAAAATACCAAAAATATGCTAAAAAAGAGTCAAATTCAAAAGCCTCACAACTTACAAATTCAGTTCGTACAGCGATATTTACATAAGATTTCTAAATATTTTGGTTATTTCAATTAAAATTCCTTTGAATTAACCGAACTTCGGTGTTAAAACTTATGTTCAATTGTGCCTACCGACTGAAATTCGTAATAACCGAATTTGAGTCGTAGTAACCGAGTTTTAGTTGGTAAATAGCTAAATATTCAAAGTTTAATCGTTATTTATGGAGCTTAGAAGGAACATTTTTGTTCTGTGATTTTTGGTTAGTTACACATTAGTACGTAGTCACACTGATTGTGCAGATGTCTGCAGATGTGAAAATTCTGACGTCTATAATTTCGCAGCTACCTAATCCGCATATATCGGTTTTTACCTGGGTTGTTTATTTTTATCTAAAACAAATTTTTTGTTTTCGATATTTTTATCAAATTTTTAAGTGTGGTTTCCCAAAATTTTTAGTTTGTTTTTTTTTTTGTGTAAACAATACTGTTATAAAATATTCATCAAAATATGACTAGAAAACAGCTAAAATCAGCAATAAAAAAAATGTAGCTTATCAAGTTTTTACAATAAGCTCTTCAATTATATTTCACTTTTTTGTCTCTCTCTCTGGTTGGCTCTTCCCTTTACATGTAGGACACATTGCGTATGAGTGTTATAATTTTAACATGTATTTCAATATAAATCATACGTCTAGTATATGGGAAATAATTTGTCCACATTAAGAAGTTTAGTATAATTTGTTTAAAAATTATAGTTAAAATAAAAAATATTGGTAAATTAATTAATTGTGTAACCCTCCTTAGCACAACAGCTTTTAAGGAGTCTTTGCTTATCGAATTAAAATAGAAATGGGGAACTTAAAAAATTTTCGACACTTTGAGATAAAATATTTCAAAGAATTTTATTGTATGACATGAACAATATTTTGTGTGTCCGGTACCTGAGAATGCTAAATCCGCAAAAAAATAAATTAACTTGTTTGCATTTGATTAATTAATTTGATTAATTAAGTAGTAAGGAGTCACTATACACCAAACTATGTTCCCAACTAATTTTTTTGAGTAACAAAAATATATAGAAGTTCTCGAACATCAGGCGCGGATCGAGGGGATGAGGAGATATGGCACTTTTTTATTCATATTTTTACTTGGCGTGTACGTTAGTAACTTAATGTATCCAAAAAAATCTTTAGTTAATAGTTAAAATTTCAAGAAATAAATAGAATGGAGGCCAACATGTAAGTGCGTCTTTGGAAAACAGTACACAATTTTATGAATATTTTTAAGGGTTTGATCTGGAGCATTTTATCACAAATTTTGAGTAGGTTTCACACAAAAAATTCCTCATCACTTCTGTTTTTGTTTATAAAAAAGTCTTTTATTTTTTAAAGGAGAAAAAGTACTTTCAACACGAACATTTTCATAATTATACGTTTTATTTTTTGCGGTAAAGCTTTCCAATATATATTTTATATTGGGCAATCGCTTGGGTAATGCTTTAAGATATACACAAAAAAATTACATTATTTTAAAATGTTTATTTTAAATAAAACAAAAACTATTATTTTTGTTTTTAAGTACAATAACCACGAATTCAATAAACAAATTAAACCAAAAAAGTTTAGCATTTAGTTCGATTTTTAAATTTTTACGTCTTTTTCAGACAATTGCAATTAATACTATAATTAATATGCAATTTAATTTAATTTTAATTGTGAAAGGCGTGGTAGAGAAGAATGAGTGTATTTTCTAAAAATCATAACTACATTGTAAATTTTCAATTTTCTGAATCAGACTGCGCAGTTTCTGGTATTGAACCTTCGTCAGTGACCCTTTTTTTTTTGAATAATGTAATATTTGTTATGTTTTTATTTGTTCGATTGCGTCTATATGAAATTTTCTGTTCGCTTTGCAGTTTTCGTCTTTTTCTTTAAATTTGACATTCATAATCGCAATAAATCGATTCAACAATTATTTTTCCACACAGAGATAATTTTGGTGGGCGAAAAAAAAGAGATATTTCAGTAAATCAATAAAACTTTTCTTAACAATCTAAATGAAAATGTTCTTAATATTAATGAAAAGATAATATTTTTATGAAACCAGTTTTTAATGAACTTCTTCATTTGAAAGTAAAATTACATAAATAAAATTATATATCTTCATACAATTTTATAAAAATTTGGATTAAATTAATGAAAAGTTTCAAAAGGGGACTTGTACTGCAATGTCATTGATTTAGTGCAAAAAGTTCTTTATTATCATGTAATAATTCTCTCAGCGCAATATCGAAGCTTATCTACAATGCTTCCAAATGAGAGAAAAACCATAGAGTATATATTTTGGCCAAACTGTTCAATAGGTTAATACTTTGAGAGACTTCCTGGCATGATTTTAATTAATTTTTGCATAAAAGCAACTTGACCTCGCCTATTGAAACTTTTAATTAAATTAATGCAAGTTTTCATAAAATTTTATGAAAAATATCATTTCATTAATTAATAATTTCATTCACTCAATGAAGAAGTTTTATTAAAAAACTATTTTCATAAAAAATAAGCTTTTCATTAATTTTAAAAAATTTTTCGTTTCATTATTTTTCATTACTCATTATTTTTCGTCCACTAAAATGTTCTTTGTGTATAATTTATCTTCAACAATCATACGTTTATCTTAAACCGCCGAAATTATTCTGCAAAACATTTCAAAGTAAAGTATTTTAATATTTTTTCTGAAAAATTTAAACTTTAAAATCCTTTTTAAAGGAATTTTGACATGATGGCAAAAAACTAAAATCGCAGTTTAACTATATAGGGCTTCTCGTTTCACGTATATATTGTTTTGTTCATATGTGAAAAACTACTGTTGCACGGTGATGTTATTCAAAGTGTTTAATAAAAAAATGTTTACTATGAGGGCGGATCAATAAGTCCGTGACTTTTCAAACTTCCCTCGTAGTTATATGAAATGCAACACTGCTTCACTGGTAAGAAAGTGGTTTACTGACTTTCGTTGTGGTCGCACAAGTATATATTACGCTGAACGTTCTGGACGGCCAATTGAGGTTAATACACCAGAAAATGTCGAAAAAAACCACGATATGGTGTTGGCCGATCGAAGAGTAAAAGTGTTGATGACATAGGCATTTCATATGGCGGTGTGGTTTCGATTTTAAATGATCAGTTGGGTTTAAGAAAGCTGTCTGCAAGATGGGTGCCAGCGTTTGCTCTCAATTGAACATAAACATAATCTTGTGACAACTTCAAAGGATTGTTTGGAGTTGTTTAACCGCAATTCGAATGAGTTTTTGCGGCGTGTTGTAACTGTGGATGGATCATGGATCCAGTACAACACTCCGGAGACCACGCAGCAGTCTAAACAATGGGTTTTTCCTGGTGAACCGGCTCCGAAGAAGGCCAAGTAAGTGTGTCGGCAAATAAGGTGATGGAAACAGTTTTGTGGGATGCACGCGGGATAATCCACATAGATCACCTTCAAAAGGAAAAAAACAATAAACGGCGAATATTATGCCAATTTATTGAACCGATTTAACGAGGATTTAAAAAAAACAATCGACCCCATATGGCCAAGAAAAAAGTTCTTTGTCATCAAGATAATGCACGGGTGCACACGTGTGCAGTCTCAATAGAAAAATTCCATGAATTGGGCTACGAATTGGTACCTGGATTTAGCCCCCAGTGACTATTTCCAAACCTAAGGAAATTATTGATCAAACAAATGAATATTTTATGGACCCTCGAAAAATTCTTTTTTTTGGAAGGGATACAAAAATTGGAGAAACGTTGGACTAAGTGTATTGAGCTAAAAGGAGATTATGTTGAAAAATAATTTTTTTTTTGCAAAAAAAAACTGTGTTTCATTCAAAAAGTCAAGGAGTTATTGAGCCGCCCTCGTATATAATCAAATTGTCTATAGATTCTTTCAAAAAGGACTTTAGGCCGTAAAAGCTGTAGTTTTAATCCCACTTTTTATTCCCTAAATATGAGACTGGGCAGTAGGGTGTCCCTAATAGGGCAAATTTTCGAATTGGTTGAAGGAATACCACTCAATCGATACATATTAAAGAGATGAATATGGGAAAAATAAGTAAACAAATTTTGAAGTGGATCTTCATTTCTCTACAAACGATTGAAGTTGCCGGTTGTATTGCATATTGACCAAAAAAAATTTCGAATTTTTTTTCAAAATAAGGCTAAAAGTTTCTTAAGTTTTGGCTGATTACTATAAAAACATTTTTAAATTTTCTGTAGAGTAATTTTGGTACACCAGAAATTTTTGTTAGAAATGTCAATTTTAAAATATTTTTTTAAAGATGTTTCGTTTTTTAGTGTTTTGGCATTTTTAAAAATGTTGCAAAATTCTATAGCCTGACGTTGGCTATAGGATAAATAATATTAAATTTCTTTTCCACATATTAACAATGATGTCACTTGAAATATTTCAATTCTAATTTATTTTAGTACAAGTAAATTTTTTATTTTTCCATTTTTATTACTACAAGAAGCTATTTGTGGATTTTTCAAATAAAATTCTTTTGCTATAAAAAGTTCATTACTAAAAGGACTAGTTTTACTTACATATACATTCACATACATTATATATATATATATATATATATATATACAACCACAATGAAATTGTTATATATATAAACTACTTATTTCAAGACCTACAGTAATGCACAAAAGAAAAGCATCAATGAGTTTTACTTCATCTAATTTAAAGTAAGATTTGCTTAGAATCTGTCAAAATATATGTTATAAAATGAACATGCCCATATTTCACTTTTGCTCTTTACTGTTTGTTTTACACAACATATTGTAAAATGTAAAAATAGTTTCAATTTTTGTTATTTCCTTTTTATTTATTTTTACTTTATCTTGCCTAGTTCGATAGACTGACTGATTGATTGTTTGATGGATGGTTAGTGGGTTTGAATATTTGATTTGATTTGGTTGAGTTGATTTAGGTTTAAAAATTTGATTTAGTTTAGGTTAAAAGAATATGGTATGTAAAGTAAAATACATAGAAAAACGAAGAAGTGAAATTAATATAAATTTATTTAGTTGTAAAGGAAATGCTTTTAAAGTAATCAAGAAGAATGTGGTTTTTGGGACAACAAATTGTAAAAAAATTAGGTTAATCACTAAAGAGTTTAGTATTAGCCTTTGAGAGCAGTCCAATTAGTATATTAATGGAAATATATTAGGGTTGACTTCAGCTCAATTTTAAAATTAAATTATTTAAATGAATGAAATGTGGAAATAGAAATACAAATAAAGGGTGGTTAAATTTCAAGGGCCGATGTTGATTTTGAATAAAACACAAACTATTTAGGAAATTATTGTAATTTTATTTTATTATGATATTGGTATTACTCAATTATGTATGGAACAAAATATCGGCCAAATGGGCGCCGCGACCACGGCGGCACACCTCCATCCGATGGTCCAAATTTTCGATGACGCTGAGGCATAATGGAGGTTCTATGCCGTTAATGTGCCGAATTATCTCATCCTTTAGCTCTTGAATTGTTGCTGGCTTATCGACGTACACCTTTTCTTTCAAATAACCCCAAAGAAAAAAGTCCAACGGTGTCAAATCACATGATCTTGGCGGCCAATTGACATCGCCATTACGTGAGATAACACGGCCATTGAATTTGTTGCGCAAAAGAGCCATTGTTTCGTTAGCTGTGTGGCAAGTGGCACCGTCCTGCTGAAACCACATATCGTCCACATCCATATCTTCCAATTCGGGCCATAAAAAGTTCGTTATCATCTCACGATAGCGAACACCATTCACAGTAACTGCCTGACCGGCCTCATTTTGGAAAAAATACGGCCCGATGATGCCGCCAGCCCATAAAACCGCACCAAACCAGTCACTCTTTGTGGGTGCATTGGTTTTTCGACAATCACTCTTGGATTCTCATTCGCCCAAATGCGGCAATTCTGTTTATTGTGACGAATCCACTGAGGTGAAAATGTGCCTCATCACTGAAGATGATTTTCTTCGAAAATTGATCATCCACTGTTGCCATTTCTTGCCACCATTCTGCCCATTCACGACGTTTGGAATGGTCAAGAGGCTTTAGTTCTTGAGCCAATTGCACCTTGTAAGCGTGTAAATGCAAGTCTTTATGCATAATGTTCATCAACGACGAGCGTGAGAGGTGCAATTGTTGGGCACGACGACGAGTTGAGGTGGACGGCTCTTCAGCCACACTATCGCGAACAGCAGCAATATTTTCTGCAGTACGAGCTGTACGAGCATGCACTGGTGTTCTCACATCTTCTACAGACCCGGTTTGCTCGAATTTTTCCACGATTTTTGCGATTGTACGCACATTTGGACGATCAAATTGACCAAAAAAAATCACGAAGTGCACGATATGCATTTTGATTTGAACGCCCATTTTCATAATAAGTCTGGATAACTTTAACACGTTGTTGGATTGTGTATCTCTCCATGGTTCAAATTGAGTAAGTCTGAAATAGAGAAATGTCAAATAAAATTCGGAAAAAAACTTGGCGTTTAGGTGTGGTTCACATTCAACATCGGCCCTTACAATTTAACCACCCTTTACAAAACAAATTCTGGCACCAACTTTCCAGGGTTGGTAAAACATTTATGATATTAATTATAGAAAAATACGATGTTCACACTGTTTACGACATTACATGAATCCGTCTATTGTTTTTAAGCTTTTAAGTTATTGTTGTAGGTGTTCATAATTGCATACATAATTTTAATTTCATTATATTATTTTGTGAAAAAAAAATTTAAATATATAAATGCTATTTTAGAAACTAAATCCCTATTAATTGTGCGGTAATATATAACAATGTTTTTAATTAAATATCTCGTAAATATAGCAATTAATCCTACACAATAAACACAAATATTTAGATTTTAACTTAAATAATTAAAACATAAAAATAATGTCTATAAATAAAAGCTTATCACGTATATTAAAATAAAGATTAGTAAATGTTTTCATCTGAATTAATATTTAAATTATGGACATTAGAGCGGCATATTTTTCAACTTTTATCTATTATTGCTGCAATTATTGTAGAACTAGGCACTATTCGACAGTATAGGTTCGATTGTACTACCAAAGGTTAGTAAAACCCTGTACTCGGTTTGGCCAGTTTGACTACCAATTTTTTTTATGGACCTCAAAAGGCTTTGAAAATCAGTGCACCACTCAAAATAAGGTGTCCTCAGTTTTTGGCCTACAGCTAATTCAGACTTGATGATATTGCTTAATTATATTTGGCAATAATGGAGTAAAGAGTCTACTGAATGAATCTTAAAAACATTTTATGTGCAAAAAATCATTTTTTCCTGCACTTTTTTGTAAAAATATAGGAGAAAATTATTTTTTTTTCTCTTTTTTCAGCATAACTTACAGGGACTCATAATTTTTCACTAACAATATATGACAAAATTGTAGCCATTGTAAATATGAACAACTTTTGACATCGCAATGTCCACCTTCGGTGTTGCATAGCAATTAACCCTCACCGAAGTAAAATAATGAATCAGGGCTATGAACCAAAAAGCTTCAATAAGTTCGCCAACTCTCCATCAGGTGGCGAGCAACAACTGTTATAAGACTTATCATCTCGCGCAATTACAGTTTTGCCATGTCTGAAGCCCTTCATCTTTCCCCACCTTTCATCCCTATACTATCCCTTTCCAAAGAAAGCAACACACTAAATATAGGAAGTATTTTCTGAGTGTTGAATTAGCTGTAGGCCAAAAACTAAGGACACCTTTTTTTGAGTGGTGCACTGATTTTCAAATATTTTTTGAGGTCCATAAAAAAAAATTGGTAGTCAAACTGGCCAAACCGAGTGCAGAGTTTTACTAACCTTTCGGTAGTACAATCGAACCCATACTGTCGAGTCCGTGCATTTTTCCAAAAGTCTTCATTTGTTGCACTGTGTAATGATATATAATTTTTAATACATTTTTTCATGTTACTTAAGCACAAACATTTTGAAACTGGACTAACGGTTTTCGAAATATTGCGACTTCATTTTTACTAAAAATCGTGTTTTTCGTCCACTCTATACATTTTTTTTAAAGATGCTCCTAAATTTTTTTAATTTTGCACTAGTAAAGTCAATATTGGTTTAATTTACCTTCAACTATCTCGTAAAAACAAATGGTTAACAATACTCATCTAGTAATTTTAAATCCATATAATTTCATCTTTTTTTAACTTTTGGTTATGATATAACCCATTGGTTATTTCTAACCCAAGAACAAATAACCTGGATTTGGTAAGCAGTAACTACATTTGTATGCTTCCAAAATAACGCATTCACCGCCTTGCATTCAATAAAGCAATTATAGAAGGCATTCTGCAGTGCATCCTAGAATGCTTTCATTCAAGCAATGAATAATGCTTACAATGAAGCAATAAAGAATGCATACCATGCAGCATTAATGTCGTCAGCATACAAAACAAGCGCTTATTATTGTCAAAGAAGGCATGAATTTATTGCTTCTAAGAGCACATTAAAGAAGCGCTTTTCACCTGCTTAATGGAGACATACCAAGTGGGACATCGCGAACAAAACTAATGCCTTCTTTATTTGCTTTGGAGGCACTTTGTAATTAAATAAAGCCTTCCGGAAGCGCTTCTGGGTATGCACTATTTTTTTCTGGGAAGGATGATAATCGTTCTAATTGTTCATAAGTAGTAAATGGAAAGGTAAACTTCTTCTCAGTATTCTATGCACAGTGGGATTTTCTACGATATCCCTTAAGTCGTCATTGGTGTAGTTTTGCATCGTGTTTAGACGCTTGTTTAGTAATTTCTTCAACTTTATATGACATACGCACGTCTCTGTGGAGATCATCGCTTTGTATGTAGCAGGGGAAATATGTTATAAATCTTAATACCTTGTTCTGAAAAGTTTGTATCAGTTTAGGGTAGTTTTCGTTGCACAGCCTCAGAGTTGGCTCACGTACGTACAGACCGCTTTAAATATTTGCTGGATTAGTAAAAGTTTATTATCAATTCTAATTGCCGACTTTGGACTAAGTAGCCAACACATTTTTCTAAATTTAATTTCTACTTCAGTAGCTTCCTGCTTAATATTCTCGTCCCATTTCAGATTAGCATCGAGAGTAAAACGTAGAAACTTTGCAGTGTTTGCATAAGATATGATATTGTTATTCATATATATGGGTTGAGCCCGTTCTGTTTAACTTAAAATATTTCTGTTTTTGACATCACTGTTTCCAAAATGGCTGAATTTTGATATGCATAAAGAATATCAGAGAACTAACACAAATACAAAGTTAGAGGCCACTATCTGGATCCGGAAATATGAGCCCTCGAAAATCGGGAAAAAACTGTAAAAATGTTCAAAGTTGTACTTACTTAATTGTCGTTTTCTTGAAAAGTGTTATAAGGTCGCATTTGAAAGGTTATAAAATGTCAAATCAACCAAAGGGTACACCCTAATTCCTCCGAATTTTAAGATTACTTCGTAGGAGTACAGTATATCACAGAACTAAGACAAATACAAAATTTGGGGGCATGACACATCTGGATCCGGATATACGAGGTGTTCAATATCAAAAAAAAACTATACTCTCAAAAAAAAAAGTTTGTAAAGTCAGCAAAAAATTTTGCTGAGTCAGCAAAATTTTAGTCAGCAGGGTGCTAGCAAAAAAATTGCTAATGTCAGCAAAAGCTTTTGCTGAAAATCAGCGAGCTGATTTTTAGCAACAAAATTAGTATATTCAGCAAAAGTTTTGCTAACACTTAGTAGATTAGAAATAAAAAAGCGTTGGTAAAAATTAATAAATTTTTTGCTGAATTTTATTAGACTGAAAAAAACGCAAAAAAATTGTAAACAAAATGTAATTTAGTTAATATATTTGCTGAAAATCATAAAACATATTTTTGTGATTCTTTTAAAAATAATGTACCATACTAAGATGTGTGTCTTTGTCTTTCGCTTTACTCTGTCTACATGTCTGTATATGTTTGTTTGCAACTTTGACCACAACTAGATTATTAATCTATTAACATTTATTATAGAAATACATATTGAAATTTAAATATTTTCTTTTGTCTTTTATTTTATTAATAGGACAATTATTTTCACAAGCCGGTGACAACGCAAAATTTATGTTGTTTTAATCCTCAATCTTTCAATCTGGTTGTCGTCCACACTATTAATGTGCTTATCAGCACAATTTTTTTTAGAAAAATTAATTAGTAAAACATTAGTATATTAGTAAGCATTAGTATAAAACAGTTAAGTGCTGAATAAGTATAACAAAAATTTTAGCTGAAAACACGATTTTAGCAAAAAAAATTTGCTAAAAAATAGTATACCTGATTTACAAGACGTTTTACTAACTTTTCTACTAACTTATTTTTTGAGTGTACAAATGTACAAGGTTGTACTTACTTAATTGTCAGTCGTGTTAAGGGTACGCAACTCACCAAGGTCACATTTGAAAGCCTATAAAATTATTAAATAATTAAATTGAAAGCCTAGAAAAAAAAGATCACTTTTCTTAACCTTTTTTGAAATTTCTAAATAATATCGCCCACCTAGTTCAAAAGTGACTCAACTCAAAATTTTTGATTTATCAGAAATCGAAAAAAAATATTTGCAACTTTATACCAATTGAAATATAAAGAAATTCATAACTGTTTTTTAGCAACAGTTAACAATACAAGATACACTGATATTTTTTGTTTATAGATAAACAAGTGTATTGTCCATAGTTTAAGCATATAAACCCCAACAATTAAAATTTTGAGTTGAGTCACTTTTGTACTAGGTGTGCGATATACGTTGAAAATAATTTCCTTCTCTACAGTTACGACAAATTTCTTAGTGAATGTATTTTTAGATCCAGAAATATAAATCATATAATAAAGGAAATACAAACTAGCAGGAAAAGTTCGTTCATGGGTTAGCGCCGATTGAGATGATCTCATTTTAATATGTAGGAATTGCAAATGCCTTTCCAACGATATGTAATACTATACACTTTTCATAAAAATTATTGCAGAAATACGTAAAAACGTAATTTTAAAGCACTTTCTACCAAAAATTAAAAAAATTATAAATTCAATTAAAAACTAAGTGCTCTCTATTTCATCACCATTTAACCGATTTTGATCACTTCCCAGTGTGCCAAACGGATCCGTTTCGGATCCGTAACGTATCCACATCTTCGTATTTTCTATCCGTAACGGAATCCGTTACTGATCCGTTACGGATCCCGCAAGCGGGAGAAATTCCTCTCGAAAAAACGGATTCAAAAACGGATTTTATGTCCGTTTTTTGGATCCGTTACGGACTCGTTACGGACATCATATTATGATCCGTTACGGACCCGTTTGTTTTCATAAAACGGATCCGTAGCGGAATCCGTTACGGATCAGTTTTGGATCCGCAAGCGGGAGAAATTCTTTAAAAAAACGGATCCAAAAACGGATTTTATGTCCGTTTTTTGTATCCGTTACGGACTCGTTACGGACATCATATTAGGATCCGTTGCGGACCCGTGTATTTTAATAAAACGGAATCCACTGCGTGGTTTTAATAAAAAGATTTAATATTGTGATGAATTTTTTGTTATTATTATTATTAAATTCAGTCATTTGATAGTAAAGTAAAAACAATTCAGTCAGTTCATTAAAATTAACATATAAAAGTAAAATACATTAAAAACATAAAAA
>CM037855.1:101919068-101954180 GCA_021234595.1 Delia radicum
GTTTTGGAAATTATTTCATTTTTTTATAATTCATTTCACTTTTTCGAGACGGGAATTATTTTATTTTTTAGAATTTATTTCACTTTTTCGAGACGGAACTTATTTAATTTTTTTTAATTTATTTCACTGGGAGCTTTTGCACTAAGACTTTTTGCACCTGAGACTTATGCGTAACCATATGGTTAGACAAAGCTACGATACAATGAAGATGGTGCACTGAGCCTGTGTGAAGACAGCTATAACATTTGTGTGAATGCCCTGCAATTTATTGACTTATATCAAGACTTTCAGTGACTTCTGTCAGAACTTAAGATAGAATGCATGGTGGGGTGCACTGTTTGCGAGGATGGTAGAAGGACAACAGGATCCTAATGGACCTTTTTGCGTCTCTATGGGCGTCGATTATAACATCATTATTGGCGCATCCTTTAATCTAACCTACATATTAAAACGTATTAAAATGTTTAACATCATTTACTATAATTATAAGTTTTAACATCTTGTTTTATTGGCAAAAACCATTAACTTTATAAGCCTATTTAATATAATACTTAATAATTCTCTTTCATTTAATTAAAGAATAATACTAAATATTTTATAGCATAATGTTCTTATTGTATGCAAATTAATACTGCCGTTAATTGAATTCTCATTATACCAGGTAAAGTGAATAAACCTTGTACAATGATATACCATCTGTTGTAATTAGCACGGCAATATAATATATACTCTTCGTAGAAATATTTAAGGCAGTAGGTAGGTAGTATATTACATTAATTACAATGGAAAACTTTAATTATGTCTTGTTTTTGCACCGCGTTTTTCCTAAAATTTGAGAGAGATATTTTTTAAAAAATAATTTAATTATGACTTGTTTATAGACTGACAAGAGCATCGCTGATGGGTTCCTCACGATTGTCAAAAAATGTTGGAGGGTGGTAGAGGAGATACAATATATAAGAAAGATTTAAGGGACAAACATTATTAAATTCTCTGTTATTTGCCGTTTTAGTGCTTCTTTAAAAGAAGCAATATGGTAGTAATATTAAAATGAAAGTTATTTAGATGACCTTTCCATGGGACACAAAAAATACAATAAAAATTTTGAAACAAACTGTTTCGAACAATTTTGAAACCGTTTTAAGCCCCTAAATAAGCAATTGGGCCGGTATGTTCTTTTTAGCAATTTTTTTTATAAGTTTTGTCTCCTTAATTTTAAGTTCGAATTTAGTCGAATTCTGCAGGACCCGCAGAGCTATCTTGTGTTTTATTGTATAAGAGTTTGTTTTAAAGTTTTTTTTTTTTTTTGTGCAAATTTTTACGAATTTCAAATCCTTATATATTATATTTTACATATTGCTAAGAGTGTGAGTTAAAGCTATGTTTTAGCCAAATGTAAAACTTTTCTATTTAAATTCTGAAAACATTTCGTGCATAGTTGTTCTCCAAATGTAAATGCAGAGTCATCCATGCATTTACGCATACACGACTCATAAATATAAGACTTAATATGTGGGCGTACGTTAATTGTTTTGGTAACTACTTATTATGCAAATTGCATTACATTCATTAGAATACATTAACCTTTTAATGTTTTTTAAGCACTGACAAGAAGAGGTAAAGGTAGTTTCTTACAAAAGACGTTCAACTTTTAGCTGTTTTATAATTTATTTTTTTCGTAGTATAGCTCGAGAGTTATGAAAAGAAAAGAAAACTAGTTTCTTAAATTAAAATATAAGCTCTTTATAAAGCATTTAATTTGCCAAACTTCATTTAAATATTTGGAGATTTATATATAAAATTTCAAATAAATAGCTGAATTTTCAACATAATTTTTAATCATTAAAATCCAGCAGTTGCAACATAAACCAATACATGCTGACCTTAAATTTGTTTCTCTAGCACATGTAGACTTTGGGTCGGCGGCCATTGATTGCTAATGTCGTGAGGTTAATAACCCTGTTCGTTTATATCACAAAACAAATGGTCATAAAGATGTTGACCAAATCTTAGCATTGCCCTCTGGCATATCTTTACTTAACAACAGGGTTGGCAAACGGTGTCATTCGGTTATCGGTTTGAGATAACGATATTTTGGAGAATATTTTATTAGAATTTTTTTAAGCTTAATGCTATTTTAAGTTATGTTGATATGTTTGTTTTATTGCTAACATCATTTTAAGTTATTGATTTAGGCTATTTTAGGGTTAATGTTATTTAACGTTATTTCGTTAGGTTATTTTAGGTTTATCTTAACTTTACGTAATTTTTTAATAAACATATTTTACAGTTAACACCAGAATCTGCCACACCTACATTAGAATGCGTTATTTTTGTATTAATTGATATTAAAAAAAGCTTTTTTAAGTTCGATCCAGTTTAGAATCTTTATCTCATCAAAGTTCACTAGTTTTTAATTTTTTTTAAGTTTTTGAAAACTCATAATCTTGAATACAATCGAGAGTTTTTAGAATTTTAAAGAACTAAAAACGGGAATATCTATATTGCTACATAGAGTCATGTAGTCAAAAATGCTTATTTTCAATGTTTTTTTCATGGAATGAACGATATGCATGTTTGTCTGATTACCAAAATTGACCCTTATGAACTTTTTTCAAATAACTTTAAAGTAAAGATGTTTTTGAAAAAAACAAAAAAAAAAAATTATTTCTTTGGGTATTTTAAGGTTATTGATATTTTAGAATTATTTTGTTAGGGTATTTTAAGGTTAACGGTATTTTAAGTTATTTCGTTAGGGCAGTTTATTGTTATCGGTATTTTAAGTTATTTCGTCAGTGCTATTTTAGGTTAAAAAAAGATACTTGAAACGGTATTAAATCGTTATCGGTATTTTAGGGTTACTGTTTGCCAATCAAGAAAAAGTAAGAAAATTAATGAAAGTTTTTATGCAGAAAATTTATTTTATTTTAAGAAAAATTATTGTTAAAGAGAATATAATGAAAAAATATGCGTATTCTTTATAAGTTATAAATATCATTCATTCGACTTAAGTTCCCATAAAGTATGCAACAGCAAGTTTTAAAAATGCAACACATACAATCGTATATTTTATTTTTTATAAGAACTTAAATATCACTCATGCGTCTGGGGTCCCTCTGTTTTTCTTAATGTCATATAAACGAAAATGTGCAAAATAAACTTTGTAGGTAAACTATGTCTAAATAATAACAGATTTGCTCCAAAGGTGCCACATCTAAATGGAATCAGATTCAAATCTGATTCCAAGTTTAATTCGATTCGGATACAATTTTCGGATATCCGTCAAAAAAATTTTTTAAAATGTTTGTGGAAATGTTAAACTTTAATTTTGCAATAAAATATTTGTTAATAAACTTGTTGTAAAAAAATTGAATGCTAAGTTGTACCTTGATATGTTTTTATTAAGAAGAGCAAAATTTGATATACGACTAAAAAAAATTTCACCATTTAAAAAAAAAGAATAAAAAATTTCATAAAATGGGATTTTTACATTTATTGCTGTCTTGTGCACATATAAAACGATGTTAAAAAAGGATAATGCTATCTTTTTGGACTAAATTTTAGGACCTGCTCCTGTTTTTAATTTTCCAGTTTCGGTTTTAGACTCAGAGAAAAGTTGGTTGAATTTGAATTTTAGTAAAAAAAAAAAATGGTCAAATTCGGAAGAGTTTTGGGACCAGAACAGTGGCCAACTGGGGAATATAATTTCCATAGATCGCAACTATGTTTAGTAGTCTTTCAGAAATATATACACACTGTATGTGTTCATGAATAACTCTTTAATCTGGAGTCAAAAGAGTCTTGCTATCTTGTTGATCACATTTTTTTATAATTTACAACTTTAGATGCATTTTATTTTAAGCGTGAACAATATATTGAAGCTTTTTGTTTGTTTAGTTAAATAACTTTTTGTTAATATCACCAACACTTTTATAACCAATCGGGCTTATTTGACTTTTCCGAACACAAAAAATCCTACTATGGAGTCTACTAGATCAGCTCCTGATTTATTTAGTGGGAACTTCTTTGAAACTTAAGCTTGAAATTACGTTGATTATGGCTGTATGAATCAGCCAGTAAGAACTGGCTGAATTATTTCCAAAATATTTTTCATACACCCACTGCGCATTGATTTAAAATGTTTTGTTTGTTGCCCTAAAACTGATTTAGCGCTATTTAAAAGATTTAAATTGTTTAAAAAAATATATATATATTAGTAAGTAGGAATGTAGGGCAATGAAATCCTTATCAGAATTGCGTTTTTAATATTAATTGTTTAATTTGAAAGTGAAATAAGGGAACTTTAAACTCCTTTACTGAATTTTTGTGTTGTATTTTATTATTTACTCATCTTTAAACGAACGCGTTTTTAAATTTGTATATTTTAAATAAAATATATTTTGGCATTTGGATCGATTGCACCTAAAGGAGCAGAAAAATATTAATGGCTTGAAAGTCATCAATATCAACAATCTTGTGTTATTCAAATATACCGAAATTATGTAACTCATATTGTAAATGCTGAAGTGGAGTGGAGCGTGAGTTAAAGACATTAATACACTATGGATATTTTACGACTGTGGTATAATTAATTTTCAATTGACGTTTTAATTATAACTGTATATTTTCTTGGCGGCAGTGGGCAAATTAAGAAGGTCATATTGGGATTAAAACAAACATACACACACAGATAATAAATTGGTTGGAATTAAATTGCAAGCAATAAAATTTCATCATTATTTAATAATTTTAATTGTAAGTACTTAAAATTTATCATCAGAATATTTAAGCTCAATTTGTGCTCTGTTTTTTTGCATACTTTTATCTATAAAAAACAATCTTTAAAATATTAAAAACATTATAAACAATTATTTAAAGAACAATCTAACAGTGCGTGCTTAAAATTATAAACAAAACAAAGCAAAATCAAAGAAAAATAAAAAAATTAAAACTAAACAATATTCTCATATTAAAAATTACAAAACAAGAACTAAAAAAAAAAAAAAAAAATAATAGAGACATAGCCTTTATATTTTTTCTCAATCTACCAACAACTATTATTTTATTTTGTTTTGTGCTTAACAACAAATATATAATAAACACTATGAGTGCACGTAAAAGATCTGCAACTGAAGCTAGTTTAGGCGGCAATGATTTCCCCTTAATATCTGAGAGTGATTCAGCCAGTCGTGTCTGGCAATGGCTTGATAGGAAGATGTCTAAGCAAACTGAGAGTATAAATGAACAAATATCTCAATTTTACGCACTCTTAAGAGAAGGTGAATATCGTATTACCGAAAAAATTCAATCCGCACTTAAGGACGCTGAAAATCGTCTCTTAAACGAAATTGATAAGAGATTTTGCGAATAAGAGAAGAATTAACTGATGTTACAGAGCGGGTTGCTAAACTAGAAACAGTGACGGGCGAAATATTAGAACTAAAAAAAGAAATAAAACAATTAAAAATACAATCTTTAAAACATTCTAACTCCGTTGTTGCCTGCGACTTGAGAATTAATGGGATTCCTTATGAAGTCGATGAAAATCTTTACAATATGTTTGACACTATCTGTAATACCATCAAAATTCCTACTCCACCAACACAATCTATCTTTCGTCTACAAAATAGAAACAATAAAAAAAAAGATAATTCACCTGATGCTGTCATTATCGTTAAATTGACTTCACCTTACGATAAAAACTTTTTACTAAAGGCCCTAAATTCATACAAGAAAGAAACACAAAACAACCTGATGCTTAATATTCTTGGCTTCGAACCAGATGAACGAAATAAATATTTTATATACATGAAAACTTAACTAATGGAAATTATAAAATTCTTCGAGAGGCAACTGATCTAAAAAGAAAAAATTTACTTCACTCTGCTTACTCATTTCGTGGTCTAGTTATGTGAAACGTTTGAGTACTGATAAGCCGATTTGCATCGAACATTTAGATGTGCTAAACCAATTTTTTTCTTGCGGTGAAGAAAATCTGGTCTATGAAAATAATGTTTTGCCTAATAATGCTGATACTTAAATCATTAATCGTTAATATTAAAAACTTTTTATTTGTTAAACTTTATAGGCTTATTATGTTTTACTGTTTTTTAATTTTATTTTTTATGATCCTAAATTCCTTTTTAAAAATCAAAATTTTGTTTCGGATAGATTTATTGGCACAATAAAAAATCATTGCGTTGCTTCTAGGGTGTTATTTATATTTAAAACATTTCTTTAATGTCAAACTCAGCTAGTTTTAGTGGAAATTCCAAAGACGTTGCAATAAATATGGTTAAAATCCTGGCTAAACAGAGAAAAGGCTTGAAAATATCACACATTAATGCCCAAAGCTTATTGAACAAAGTAGATGAGTTTAGACTAATTTTTTGAAAACTCCAATGTAGACATTGTTTGCGTCACAGAGACCTGGCTTTCGAACTTAATTCCCGATAGCCTTGTAAACTTAGGTGGGTACAAGATATTTCGTTATAACAGACCAGGCGGCGGAGGAGGAGGTGTAGCTATTTATGTTAAAAATAGTATAACATGTAAGTACCTACGTGGAAACGAAGACTGATCAAAAGGTCGAGTATTTGTTTGTTGAGGTTTCATCTTTCGGTAAAAAAATGTTGGTTGGCTGCGTTTACAGGGCAAACAAACGAATTGATTACTCTAAATTTACTACAACACTCAAGACATTATCTGTGCCGTACAACGATGTTGCAATTATAGGCGACTTTAATTCTAACCTTCTGCTAGAATCGTCTTTCAAGGATAATATGTCAGCACTAGGTCTTACCCCAGTAAACACAACACTTCCTACGCACTACACAAACACATGTAGCACTCTACTTGATCATATATACGTGAGTGATACCTCAAAAGTCAACCTGTATGACCAAATCTCTGCGTCATGTTTCTCAAAACACGATTTAATATTTGTAGATTACGACTTTCTTCTTCATCAAGAGGACCAATATTTTTCTTATCGAGATTTTAAAAATCTAAACTATAACATTCTGTATGAGAATATTTTGCAAATCAATTGGAGTGCATTTATTATGTGACTTCTGTTGATGAACAACTATCTTTTTTGGAAAATAATATACTTAAATTATACGATGAAACTGTACCTTTAAAAACAAGATAATTTCAGCGAAAAATAAACCATGGTTTACAGCCAGTATTCGACAATCGATTGAGCAAAGAGATTTGGCTTATTCCAGGTGGAAGCGTTTTAAAACACTGCAACTCAAGTATGAGTTCCGTTCTGCCAGAACAGCTGTCAATACTCTGATAAAAAATGCAAAAACGGATTATTACTCCAGATGTTTTAGTTCTGCAATTGATTCCAAACAAACTTGGAAGACTATTCGTGAAATAGGAATCGGCAAAGCCGAACAAAAAACAAGCTGTCCTATTGCTCCTGATGAACTTAATAGAATTTTTACTGATATACCAACAATTTCAACAGATAACACATTTTACAAACAACAATACACTTGACAGTTACAACGGAAACTCCTTTTTAGGGGAAAATACCTTTGAGTTTTCTTGCGTCAGCCAATCTGAAGTTCTTAGTAGCTTTGCTTCAGTCAAATCCAACGCAACTGGGTTTGATAATATACACCCCAAATTCGTAAAAATTTTATTACCAACGCTTTTGCCATTTTTTACTTACTTTTTTAACAACATTATAACAACGGGTTGCTTTCCTTCAAAATGGAAACATGCAAAAGTTATACCTCTTCCAAAGTCTGACACTGAATACCGGCCGATTGCAATACTATGCTTTCTTTCAAAAGTATTAGAGAAAATCCTACACTCACAAATAAGTTCCTACATACATGATAATTGTCTACTTACTGATAGGCAATCAGGTTTCCGCCCCAAACATAGCTGCATAACTGCCCTTGCCGACGTGTCTGAAGATATAAGACGTGAGTTAGATCTCGGAAATGTTACCTTCCTGGTGCTTCTCGATCATTCGAAGGCATTCGACACTGTGAATCACTCAACGCTATGTATGAAACTAAATCGGCTTTTCAATTTTGCATCAACTTCAACTAAGTTAATAGAATCATACCTTACAGGTCGCACACAATCGGTATTCATGAATAATTCAACTTCAAATCCAGTGGCACTTTTAAAGGGTGTTCCACAGGGATCAATTCTGGGACCACTTTTATTTTCTATTTATGCAAATGACCTGCCTCGGCAATTATCTTATTCCAGGGTTCATATGTATGCGGATGATGTACAGCTGTACCTAAGTTGTCCAGTTAATTCAGTTAACGAAACCGTAGATAACTGAACCGTGATCTGAACAAAATATATCGTTGGGCAAATGCTAATGGCTTATGTCTTAATCCAATTAAATCTAAATGTTTTGATAATACATAAAAAACTTAAACCCGGTTATCGAAAGAGAAATCGTAATAAACAATCAGAAAATAAAAGCTGTTAAGTCCGCAAAAAACCTGGGGTTGGTTTTTAATAATTATTTAACGTGGTCTGGCCATATAAACGGTCTTGTAAGTCAAACATATTTGAAATTAAGACCGCTCTGGGCAACCCAGGCTTTCACTCCGTTGAGAGTAAGAATACTGCTGGCTAAAACGTATCTAATACCGGGGCTAACTTTTGGCTGCGAACTTTTTTCTAAATGCGATTCTATAAGCAGTAATAAACTCGATGTTTTGTTTAATAATATTATAAGATACGTTTATGGGCTAAGAAAATATGATCACGTCTCTCCCTTTACTAAAAGCCTATACGGAGTGTCTTTTGAAAATCTCCTGAAGATCAGAACACTATTATTCATGCATAAAATAATATATACACGAAATCCCACGTATCTGTACTCTAAACTACGCTTTGCAAGGTCAAACAGAGGCAGAATGATTATAATCCCGAGACACCGATGCTTAGTTTCCGAATGGCAGTTATTTATCAACTCTGCTCGTCTTTGGAATACTATTCCACATGAACAACAACTAATTAGCAACGCAATGCATTTAAAGCTTTTTTGTTCAAATTTTTTGCTTAAAACTAATCATTTATTTTTTTATTTTTTTTAATTAAACAATAATTTATTTTTATTTAATTTGTTTAAAACAATAATTTTTATCTGTTAGTTATTTGTTTTTTATTTTGTTGTGGATTAGAAATCTGTACTTAGTATATTATAATTACGTTTTTTTTTTAAAAACTTTACTCTTTCTTTTTATTCTTTAATTTTTTTTTTTTATATTTTTAAAATTTTATTATATTATTATATTTGTATCAATTTATAATTTATGATGGCTAATGTTTTATACATATATAATCCTGTACTATAATTATAAGACTTGGTCTTGTTGTGCAGGAAATCGTTAAATAAATAAATAAATAAATAAATATAAAACTAACCAAACCACAGTCACATCATTCAAAATATTGCCTTCTGTAATCAATATTGCAAAAATGTTGTATTCAAATACCTAAGGAAAGTAAAAGTCGCCTTAGGGCTCCACGCATTACAGTAACCTTAATTCGCTGATGAATTTTACTGGCGATTTGACTAAAAGTAATGTATGGGCTCCTAACGTAGGGTGTAAAGAAACTTGTTACTTATATGGTTGCAAATTTTGGAAAAGTAATGTGTCTACTCTGAGAAAATAATGATAACAATGATGATGATAACATGCATGATAACAATGCATTTTTTTATTATATCTACGAAATGTCACTAGAAGTCTTCAATTAAAACTTTTCATTAATTTAATGCAATTTTTCATAAGATTTTATGAAAAATTGATTAAATTATTTATCAATTAAAAATTTCATGAAAAAGTGCCATTTTAAACTGTTTATGTGCGCCCGGTAGGCTAGTTGGTAGCGTGCTGACTTGTCAGTGCGGGGATGGTTTTTTTGCTACAACTCGCATAAACAATAGTAGCTGGTGCTCGGTTAGGGTAATACTATAGAATTTGTAATTATATGATTATTAATTTATAAAATAAAATAATAATAAGAAAATTGCTTAATAACAATTATTAAAACAATTATTATTTATAAAGTTTAGGAAATATTTGATTCACTTTGTGAAGAAAACTTTATTATTTTAATGACAAATTTCAAACTCATCCAGTAAAGTTCTCGCTGTGTATAAATAGGTTTTAATAAAAAAATGTTTAATAAAATTATTGCAAATATTTTTTTTATTAAATAAAAAACGTGGTCTCGCTGGGTTTTCCTGGCTTTGTCATAAGTATTTTCTAATACAAATCTGACTTAAAACATTTCTTCTCATTTGTAGTTTTTGCAATTTATTTACATTATGTATTTATTTTTTTAAATAAATTTTTTTTTCTAAATATTTTAGAATATTTCTAATTTTTACCATAATTATAAGGATGCAAAATGTTTGACTTAAGTGTTAAGCGGTAAGATATTCTGAAACAAAAACCGTCATAATTATAGTCAAGTGAAAGATAATTTTGTGAAAATTTATGTTCTTAAAAATGGCTCACATCTCATCATTTAAGCAAAGCGTAAACGAAAACGACATTGTTGATTATATTGTTAAATATGGTAATATCGCGAAAAATCATTTCAATGCTTCAAACTGGTGAAAAAGATGCTAATCTAAATGAATTGAAAAATATCCATTACAATTGGGATTAATGCCGAATTTTATAAAGAAGTTTTTAAGCCATCCTTATGGCCATCTAATGTTAAGAATATAATAAAGACTAATTGTTTTTTTTTAAGGTTGTATTGCTGAGAAAATATAAAAATGTTATTTTGAAAATCTGACAGATCGGACCTAGAAATTGTCAATACACAAAATCTAAAATATTCCACAACTTATTCCGTTTTCACACAAAACATAAATAATAGGTATTATTTAAATACTTCCACACTAATAAAAATTATAGTGTCAGGGTTGCCATATTTAAAAATCGATTAAACTTAAAAAAAATATGTTATATATGGAAAAACAGTGGACAACATATGGGAAATCAGTGGACATTAGAGTGAGGTAAGTTTCTAAAAATAGAACTATTGTGTTGTTGGAGTTGTACTTCTGCGATTATGTTTGCAAGAACAAAAACACCGTGTATAGAATAAAACTAGTTTTAATCACAACCAAACTCGACCTGACGATAGATCAGTGCGCCAAAGCGCTCTGCTTAACGTGTAGTGCGAGTGCATGTGGCATTAGAAATCAGTTTATCTATGCCACGGTCAGTGATTGCACAGAAAATTTCATATAGACGCAATCGAACAAACAAAAACATAACACATATTACATTATTCAAAAAAAAAAAAAAAAAAACATGGTCACTGACGAAACTTCAATACCAGAAACTGCGCAGTCTGATTCAGAAAATTGAAAATTTACAATGTAGTTATGATTGTTAGAAAACACACTCATTCTTCTCTACCACGCCTTTCACAATTAATAAAGCTTTGTTCACAGAATTGTAAACATTTTTAAAATATCTTCAACCGGATACGATTTATATAATATCAAAGAAAGAATCAACTTTGGTTGTTAATGTTTTTACTAAAAGGCGCTTTAAGGAAAAAAAAGTTCAAAAAATGAATTAACAAAATATACACTTAGGGAACTTCTGCTTTAAAAATATTTAGTTGTTTGGGTTGCAATACAGATTCTTTAGTTTTAATTTAAATGTCAGTCACTTGTAGGACAAATTAAATTTTTTACTAAACTTGTAGGTCATTTAAAAAAACAATCCACATCAAATGACTGTTTTATGAATTTACATTAATTTTTTACAGTTGTATTTTGGTATTTAAAAAACTGTTTGTTTATTTTTACTCGCATATGTGGTTCATTTTTACTACAATTGTGGTTAATTTTTTTAACTTTAAAAAACAAATGACAATGTTAGTTGAATTTACTGAAATGTAAGTCGTCCTTTCTTTACATAGTATTCTAAGTGTGCTTTTATTTATGTGTCTGCAAAGTTTGTATGAAAAATGGCCAGCTGATTTATGAAGTTCCATTAATGAATTAAAACCGAATTTAGATGCCTCTAGTTCCTCAAAATTTTTTTAATTCAGAGATACGATGGACAGGCTTAGGTGGACTATACTTTAAAACTATGAGATACAAAGTATGACGTTGAAAAGTCTTCAGCTAAACAAGTAATTTCCATATCACTGCTTCGTGAAAAGTTATGTGGTGGTCTCCAAATTTCCTGTTTTTGTTAAATTTTTACCGTTCACTGCTTCGTGAAAAGTTATGTGGTGGTGTCCAAATTTCCTGTTTTTGTTAAATTTTTCACCGTTTATTGGAATTGAGTTCTGAGAACAGTATTTAAAAAATTATTTAATTTTATACACTTTGAGATATGCAAAGTCGATGTCAGCTTACCAAGAACGGGATAGGATCATCAAAAATTTATTTTAAAAATATATGTTTTTTGCTTATGATATTCGTAATTATTTTTAAAATTAGTTAATGTTTTGCGTTAACCGAGTTAACAGCACTTAAGAGTCAAATAGACATTTTAAAATTTTTAAACGCAAACATATTATGAACTTTTTAAAAATGTTGCATCATTTAATTATTTTTTGTCGCATTTTTTTAATACAAAACATGGACTGAGAACATAGTTTGTTACCTAGAGTGAATCTTTACGACGGACTAAATTTATAAAGTTGAAAAATATTAAAATTTTTTCATTCATATCGGTTACAGCGGCAGTTTTTTCTAAACCCATTTCGTTTTGTTCCAGCTTAAACGCTGTATCAATTCCGGCAAAACGTTCATCAAATAAAAGAAATGAGCTTATTACTATAATAATAATAATAAAAATTACTATAAACAAATTTTCATAGCCTCAAAAAAAAAAAATTAATATTTAATGATTTCCTGCAAATAAGTAACCCTTAACTTAACCCACTTGGCGCAACCGTCCTTTTAAAAGAACATTTGACATATGACAGAAAAGCGCCGTTATGCACGTGCATTTCTTTACATATTTTTTTATATTATTATTGTCTATGCTTTGTTTTTTTTTTTTTTTTTTTTTTTTTAAAGAGAGGCAGCACTCAGGAAATACTTCCTATATTTAGTGTGTTGCTTTCTTTGGAAAGGGATAGTATAGAGATGAAAGGTGGGGAAAGATGAAGGGCTTCAGACATGGAAAAAAAACATGTAAGTAAATTACTTACATCCAGTTAATTGTTATTTTTTGTTTAAAAATTAATAAGAGTAACATCTTAGTTAAACAATAAATAAATGGAAAGCTTGCGTAATGCTGTATTGCAGCGCAAAGTGTACTGTCGTTGGACAGTACTTTTAAAAGGACACCCGATTCCGGGAAATCTATAGGTTTTAAAAAAAAAGTTATTTATAAAAAATGTTAAGAATCCCATAGAGATTTAAGTTTCGAAATAAAAATTTAAGTTTTCAAAAAAAAAAAATTTCGGCGCTATCTGGGTTAAAACATTAAAACTGCGCGTATTCCAAAATAACCTCGGTTTTTTTTTTTAAGTTCAAATTTCCCTACGGAAAATGAAGCGTCGGATTGATGGAAAGTGGTAATTCTGTGATGTATGATTGGGGAGCACGTCACGCAACTGGTGAAACCAAAATTGTGGCGTACCAAAAGTGTTAATTTGGGTGAAATGTCCAATCACGTGACTATAATTACGGTGAAAAAACATTCACTGGTTGGTACCAGATATATGACTTTACTGGAGAAAAAGTAATATATCATCAAAGTGTACTGAAGCAACTAGGGCCGTTGCAGTTGATGTTGAACTGATTCAAATCCGTTAGCAGTGGATGAAAATACGGCAATTAGTGCCAAAGGATTCAGTGCCCTTGCCTGCTACAAAGCGGATATAACACTGAAGGAATTTGATCTGTACCGACTTTGTGACAGTCGAAATGAAGACTTAACACTGTACTGGTTAAATAGAACTGAATACGGAACTGCTTAGATAGTGACCAGGGTTGTCAGATATTGCGAGTAAATTTTTGAAACGGTGAATGGCGATTTTTTTTGTCGATTTTTCACATAATAATATATTGCTACCAAAAAAACTAAAAATATATCACCAGAATATGATTTTTCATAACTTATTCAATAAATTTAAATTGCAAAATTTCGCACATTGGGCTTCGAAACATCTAGTTAAGATATATTTAACGATTTTTTATGTATAAGTAATTGACAATTTGATAGAGTTTAATTCTGTATAAAATTGAAATTGAGTATATATTTTGTTACTTTGCTATTTGTAGTTTTAAAGCTAATAAATTTTTTTCAAGTAAAAAAAAAAAGCACCCAGTCAGAACTGCCAGTGGTAGTAAAAATTAAGCTATTAAATTTCTGCCAAAACACTTTTTGAGATGCTTTGCCAGTTTCCAATACGTTTTGCCAGTATTTTTTTAAAATATAAATTCAGGTGGTCTATGAAAAAAATAACTAATTTTTTCATTTTATTACTTTTTTTTGACACTTTTTGAATAGCCTGGCTTTTTATATACTTTTCCAAATTGAAATTGCTATAATGAAGATAATGTTATAGTTTCTTGTTGTGTATAAAACAAATAAACTTATTTTAAAATTGATTTTTTTTTTGTGACTTTTTGAATAGGTGCTATGAGACACTGTTTTGGACATGTTCTGTGACTCGTTCAGTACGGGCTATTTAGCAACCCGTATATAATATGACACACGGCGAATAAAAATAACATGCTACTTGCTTATTACATGCCCCTTATACTTAACAGTGCAGCGGTACAAAACAAATCTATTCCATTCAAACTACCCGTGTAACACAACACATTTCGCATAATATGTGACTAGTTTGCCTTCAAACTATTTTCTCCCGTTCTACGATACGTACACCTACACCAGTCATGTAATAATTATTTTCTCACTGGTCCTGCTGCATATCACACACAATATAATATAATAATAACAATATCCTAGTATTAAACTAGGATATTGTTATAATAATAACAATATCATAGTTTAGCTTATTCATTTAAGTCGGTACGGTGATAGCTTACCTTCCATCAAGTTATTCGCCACGTCACAAGGTGCTCCAAAGTTAGCAATTGCCACCTCATATGGCAAGCCCATGGTAAAAGTACTGGTCACTTTCATATAACAGAAACGAAACTAGGACAGGTTCATACACACAAAGATCTAGTCACGTGACCATACCAGTGATTGGTTCATTTACCGCATGGTCTATGACAAATAATTTTTAATGTATTTTTGGAGATCTAAAAATTGAATTAAAGCTGCGTTAATTTAATACAAGCAGACACTGAAATTCTTATATTTTTCTTAGCAACTGGTCACTCTAATATCTTGCAGTTTCTCATTAATTTAAAACGTAAGTTAATGTAAAGTCAATGTGTGTGTGGATGGGTGGTATGCATGTGTATTTATGCAGCTAACCCTGATAATGCATTGTATCATCTGTTTGTACAACAATTTGTAAGTTTTAAAAAAGTTCAATATGTGTGAGTATGAAATGCACACAGTGTGCATTTAAGTAATTAACGAAAACATTTAAATTAAACATATTGTGGACATTGATAAAATATTGTATCCGCATTAAATTATTTTTTTTTTACACCCTACAACATATTGTGTAGAAGAATATTTAAAAATTGTATACTCCTTTTGAATAAATAACAAATTACACTAGTTTACAAAACAATAAAACTCTTCTGCACAGTAACAAAGAGTTAGATTAGATATTCTTACATATTTGGGTGTGCTATAACTCATTAATGTCACGTTGTGGATCCGCTATACATTTTTCAACCAAACTCTGAAGATATACTGAATCATGCTTCATTAGGAAATTTTTATAACTTTATTTGCCTTTAAGCGCCCTCTAGCGATAATGTTAGCAACTAAAGTTGAAACATTCACTTTAGATTCATCATATTGATGACATTGTTTCATAAATCGTTTGTCATCATTATGAAAATTTCATAAATATGATGAAGGGTTTCATACAAATTTATGAAAAATATTTTATAGACCTTCATCATTTCGTAAAAAAAGATTCATGAACAAATTTGTTGCCTTTTTAGGGAAAAATAGTGAAATTTAGAAATAAAACATATTAATTTTTATTTTCCAATTGAAGTATAGAACATATCATTTGCAACTAATTAAAAAAAAAAATACTAAAAATATACGAGCAACTATTTGGAATTCTGAAAAATCAATTGAATACTATTTTAATTGTTCTTAATTTAAAATAAATTTTTTTTAAATATATGTTATTTATAATTACGGAATTTTAATTGATGTTTTTTAAACAGAAAATTTTATATTCTAATTTCAAGTGTAAAGTTTTGACTTGAATTGGTGTTCTTTAATTCAATTGATTTATAAAAATTGGACACATAGTATACATATTTTTGGCCAAAACAATCCAGAAAAATATGTTAAACATTACATTGTTTGATCTTTTTTTTCTTGAGCAAATATAATAAAAACGCAATCAAAGTTAAAACAAAAGCTTAACGGCGACTCAATCTCTAACCTACACTTGGTATCCAACTATTGTATGTGAATAAAGCGCATCATAAAACGTGATAATTACTTGTGAAAAAGAGATAGGATTAAGAAGAAAAAGCATTCTAGTTGAGAAATGAATTGTGCATTGGTATTAGTTAATTCTGTCTCTTCTGATCGAAACAATACTTGTGTGTACGTAGTGTGACCAAACTCCACTTTAGCCACAGTCATCGCTGTGTCGACCGTGGCTCAACTCGTTAAGAGGTGAGATTACGATGCATAGCTTTGATGCTAAGGCAGTGAGTTCAAATACCAGTACGACTCCAAAAAATAAAAAGTTTTTCATATAGAGCAAATTAACAATATAAAATACTTTGTTCAATTGACACATAAATTAACCACTGACGAGTCCTAGGAGGGGGACGAAACTGCGGCAGTCTGGTATATCCCTTGTGTCCGTAAAATGTTTCAATAAAAAAATGTTTTCTTCTTCTTCTTCCTGTAAAGAGACTAACAAAAGCGAAACAATTTTTTCACATGCTCGGCAATTTAAAAATAACACTTTAGAATACATTGTTTGAATATGCCAGATGAATGTATTATCTCAGTATAGTAACACCCCAAAGGATTTGGTCCTGTATGGGTACTCTTAAATTTTACGGCCGTTTAAAGCTTACATTTCTTTCGCTAACACTGTGTTGAATGATACTCAAAAAGTAGTGTAACAGTTCTTTTGATCTTAATTCTGAGTTCGGATGTCCCCAACAGAATTTTAAGAGGTATTTTTTCGTAGAATGTTTCAAAATATTACATTAGGTTTAAAAATATAAATTTTGAAAAAATTAAACTAACATTGTTAATGCACATCGTTAACGCACAATAACATAACCCCTCAAACGCAAGTTGTAGGATACGTTTTTAGTATATATTAGAAAAGGCACCTACATAAATGGCTCATCGAAATTGCAGCTGTATGGTTAAAATGGTTTATGAAAAACTGCCACTTAAAATTATGATGGTAACATCCAAACTCAGACTTTTGTTCAAAAGAACTATTACACAACTTTTTGAGTCTTGTTCAATACAGCGTTGGAGAAAAAAATTAAAATTTTAAACGGCCATAAAATTTGACTGCACCCCCGCAGGACCAAACGCTTTGGTGGTTGTACTAACCTAATAGAATCGTTCGATATAAGAATCATCCATCCTAAAGACCAGGACCCTCAATTTGTTCCATAGTGTAATGTATGAAAAATACATTTTCGTCAATGGTTGTACCTTTATAGTGTTTGTATTCTAGGCGTATTGTATATTTATCTCACTCTAATCACAAATTATAAACCAGTTTGAAGCAAAGGATATACTTTATTTTTGTAAAAATACGGAGGTTGAAAGCTTGTTACAAATTAAAAATAACATACAAATAATCTCGATGTTTATAAAAACAAAAAACTAATAAAACTGTAAAAAATATTAATTGAGCCAGAGTAAAAACTAAAAATATCTTATATAAATGGAACATTTTTGGTCTCCAAAGTTTAGTAACGTCATGATGCTTGTTAGGAAAAGACCCCAACCACGTGCTTGATTATTAAGAAGACAAGAATGGAGCAAAATTGATGATTAATAGATTTTTTGTTAAAGTTATGGCTATTACGGAGGCTCTAGCTTTTCTAAAACTTCGGGTTCTGATGAGATCTTTAGCCAGATCGAAATACTAGTATCAACCTAGGTAATATCTTTGATTTGCTTTTTTTTTTGTAAATATATGAAGGTTGAAAGCTCGTTATAAATTTAAGATAACATAAAAATAATCTCGATGTATAAAAAAATAAAAAAACTAATAAAACTATAAAAACCGTGACATTTGAAAAAATTAAATAAGGAAAAACATTTTTTCTCAAAATCTTCGGATCGTACTACTGGCCTTAAAAAACAAAATGTTTATATTTAATTATTGAGCAATTCCATATGAAAACGATCAAAATTGGCAAATTTTTGGACGACCCCTCTCCGATTTTAAAATAAATAGTCTCAATCGATTGCCCAGCAAAAAATAATGTACCTACATATTATAGTGACTGGTTTAGTGGTGGTGTGCACCACTGTCATGTGACAAAATTGAAGAATTCTTCATAAGGGACCT
Organism: Delia radicum; assembly: GCA_021234595.1. Classification (NCBI taxonomy): domain Eukaryota; kingdom Metazoa; phylum Arthropoda; class Insecta; order Diptera; family Anthomyiidae; genus Delia; species Delia radicum. The sequence goes on from CM037855.1 coordinate 101,937,738, forward strand.
CATTGAAAGTTGTTTTACTACTAAAGCGATCGCAACGAGTGATAGCTCGTTGGAAAGGTATTGAATCAGGCTTTTAATTGAAAAAAAAAATTTTCCTAATTTTTCTTGTTAAATAATTAAAAATAAAAATTCTCAGAAATTTACCTTTTTTCCCATGAAAATTAAATTTTCCAATTTTCCACAGAAGCTCCTAAATTTCCGGCTAATTTTATTTTTTTTGGATTCCTCATAATTTTGCTTTAAGAATCAGCAATAAAAAAATGGGCCCCGACTCCTTGTTTGGACTGGAGAAGAGCATTTAAGAGACCACCTTGTTCTCATTGTTTTTATATTTTTTATAATTGAATTATTTTTAATTATTTAACAAGAAAAATTAGGAAAATTTTATTTTCAATTAAAGCCTGATTCAATACCTTTCCAACGAGCTATCACTCGTTTGCGATCGCTTCAATGAGGTCCCTTATGAAGAATTCTTCAATTTTGTCACATGACAGTGGTGCACACCACCATTAAACCAGTCACTATAAAAAAAAAAAAAATATGTAGGTACATTATTTTTTTGCTGGGCAATCGATTGAGACTATTTATTTTAAAATCGGAGAGGGGTCGTCCAAAAGGTGATCGCTTTTATATGGAATTGCTCTATTCCACAATACCGTTGTCATCATCGATTAACCGATTAAACAAAAAATACATATAATTAAAGAATAATGTCGAATACGTGAATTGCTAATTTCTATGGCGTTCATTTTTATAATTTAATACACTGAACGTATACGCAATTTTAATACCTAAATAATATCACTCATACGTCAAAAAGTCTGTTAATAATAGAATGTGAAATAAATGGGACAGAGAGAATAAAATTAAAAGGTATTTTGTACAGCTAAAAAATAATGCTTATTAAAAAGATTTATTTTTGGTAATATTATGTAAATATTTCTATTCAAATTTTTAAAAATAACGTAGAAGCAATAGTTTTCTGCTTACATTTATTTATGTCGCAATTTAATCTAACATTAGTTTCATTTGAAATGCTTTAATATAATAAAATAACTTAAAAATATTCTCGATGTATATAAAAACAAAAAACTAATAAAACTGTAAAAAATATTACTTGAGCCAGAGTAAGAACTAATGTTTTTATATAAACACCCAGCAAAATAAGAGCTTAGAAAGAAGTTGTAAAAACACGACATCTACTGATTCGGATGTGGTGCAAATTTAGGTGAATCAATAATGATTTTAACATTGTCGTGTCATTGTGCGGATGGAGTGAATATATTACTTCTTTAATAGCATTTTAAACAGTGCATGAATGCTATTTTTCAATAGTTAATGGAAGGTCTTTTTCAAATATATATTAACATTTTTATTTAATAAAAATGTGCAGCATACTTTAGGGATGTTTCTTTAAATATTAAAAAAAAATTCTTTTGGTGCCAGCGAGTATTGAACACACACGAATCTGAGTTACGATCTGCTGTATTAAAGTAGACAGCTCTACCATTTGCACCAAAGTTACTTATGCAGTACAACAAACTTAAAACGAACTTATGTTGATAATATTGATATATTTTTATGAAAACAAGAAAAATATGCTACACAAATATATAATAAAAAATAATGATTTTAAAAACATTTTTATTATGTGATTTCGTATCACTGAGATAAAAATTATTTTTAAAATATTTTTAAGTTTTGATGAGGTTAAAAAAAAAATTTAAGAAATAATAAAAGAGCTCATTTAACAATTTTGAATTTATTTCATATTTTAAAATATTTTTTTAATAATTAATTTGATGAGAAGTGTCTTTAATAAGATAAAATATACGTGCAATGAAAAAAAGTATTGGAGAAGTTGTTTAACTACATGTAGGGAAAGTGGTATGCAATGAAACGAATGTACCTTGGAACGTAAGATCTTTTAATGTTTTTTTTTCTAAAGATTTGGAAAAAGATGTCGGTAAAAACTCTATAGGTAAATTAAAGTGATATATTTAAATTAAGTAAAAGTTATTAATTAATTAATTAACTTATTAATTATTAGTATTTATAAACTAGCTTTCAAAATTTGGCTTCGATCTTTTTCGTTTTTGCTAATTTTTGCGATCCGAAATCAAATAGATTTTTGAAGCCAAAATCAAATTTTTTAACCTAGTTGTTTTGAATATTGCACACGTTTCAAGGCACACCTAAAACTATGTCTTGAAACAAATATGAAAAATTCGATAAAATAATTTTAAGCAGTAAAATACATCTTTGCATTTTCTTATCAACATAACAATAATATTTTTAAATAAGTTTTACAAAAAGTTCCATCGCAAAGGCAAAAAATAGATTTGTATCAAATAATTATTTGTCCACTCTTGATAACAATTTTCTAACAAAAATTTTGTTATGATTAAAGTCAAGATGTTTATTATTTGGTCGTTTTTAAATTACTTAATTCTCTTTAAATACTCAGAAAAAAACTAAATTAAATAAAAAATACTAAAAAAAACCAAATTCATTTTTTGTCATTTAATGCAGTGTCTTTGTTGTACAAAAAAAAAATTGTTGGAATTCCTTCAAAAACATAGAAAAATGATATGACATTATATTATATGGAATTATTTTTAATCTATCCTTAAAGCAAAACTATGCAATGGTAACTAAAAAGAAAGAAAATGAACGAAAAAATAACAATGAAATCAAATTACACTACGCTACAAAATTGAACAAAAAAGTCGAAGAATAAACCTAAATACTGTTTCCGCGCTGATTTATATATGTGCCAGATTTTTCGCTTAATGGCATACAATTTTACTAATGAGGTCATTAAAAACATTGGGTAGCGTATTAGTTTAATAAATATGCAGGAAATCACCGAATATTCCCAGATTTTCCTACCTATATTTTACTATTTTTGCGAAATTTATCATCCCATTTCACATTGGATCAAAGCATTTTTGTGCATAAGCAAAAATACAAATCAAAACAATTATTTCGTGTAGAAAATAAAAAAAAAAAAACAAAGTGCGGGTCATAAGAAAAATGCGAAATATGGCTGAAATGTATAAGACAGAATAGCGAAAAAGGATGCCCTATGAGCTTATCTCTTAGTATAATATGCAAACAGCTTAAGAAATTATGTTTGCTAAATTTCAAACAAAAAATTTAATATTTGCGAAAGTTAGTTTAATAAAAACTTTCACTGCAGTGCATGTCTACAAAATATTTTCAAATTTTATTTAAAAAGTGTTCACATATTTGTATGAATGTTAAAATAACATTTGAAAATACAGTAGATTTGAATTTCTTCAATTTTAAATTAGAGCTAATTATGAATTCTCTACACAATATTTATCAATCCGATTATCGCCTTAGAACCTATTTATCGATATATCGAAAATTTTGCTTCAATTTTAACGAAATTTAGAGAAAAAAGGTAAATTATATTGTAAATTTAACTAAGTTAAATTATTTTTCAAATTTATTTCTCAATTTACGGATAAAGTCTGATGTCTTACGAAGAAAATAAGACACTCTTTAACAAAATCAGTTAAAAATTTATGACGTTATATGCATTAGAGAAAAAAATGTATGTAGTATCTTCAATTTTTAAATGATTTTAATAAAGAGCTTCTAATTTTCTTCAAAATAGATTAGACTTGAACTGTAAATAGAGAAATAACAATAATAAAATTACACTAAGTGAAATTTACAAAAGAATTAACTTTTGTTTCTGAATTTCGTTAAAATTGAAGCAAAATAGTCGATATATAGATTGCTTCTAAGGCCATAATCGGGTTAAAGGTTATTATATAGGCAATTGATATAGAAGTTAATCAGCTTTAATAAAAATATAAAAAGATTCAAATCCATCGTTTTGGTCCGGACATATTTTTATTTAAGTAAAACCATTTTTTTTTTAAATGGGAAATTTTAAAATTTTGCAATATCTTAAAAACTGTTTTATGTTGTAAATGCCAAATGTCGTGGTTCAAAATCGCTGTAAACTGCTGTTATTTTAATTAATCAAGTTCCCGGCCATACTCTATATTTCTTTATTAAGATATTGTCCTAACAAATAATCTACAGAGTTTTTGTTTTCAAATTTATTAATTGACCACTTTCAGAAATTCGGGAATTTTCTAGGTTCCCATCATCAGAACATGTTTTGAAAGAAGTAGCAATCCCATGCAAAACATCAACATCCATACAAACTAGTTTTCTCACTACATGATAACTACACACAGAGAAAAATTTAGTTCTTTGCCAACTGAAGTTCATTTACTAGGACTCAAATTCCGTTATTACTCGTTTCAGACGGTTGGCACAACTTAACATTAATTTTAGCAACGAATTTCGGTTAATTCCAATGAATTTTAGTTACAACACCCACAATATTCAGAAATCTACACTCAAAAAAAAGTTTGTAAAGTCAGCAAAAATTTTTGCTGAGTCATCAAAATTTTAGTCAGCAGGGTGCTAGCAAAAAAATTGCTAATGTCAGCAAAATCTTTTGCTGAAAATCAGCGAGCTGATTTTTAACAACAAAATTAGTAGATTCAGCAAAAGTTTTGCTAACACTTAGTAGATTAGAAATAAAACTGCCTTGCTAAAAATTAATACATTTTTTGCTGAATATTAGTAGACTGAAAAAAACGCAAAAAAAATGTAAAAAAATTGTAATTTAGTTAATATATTTGCTCAAAATCATAAAACATATTTTTTGTGATTCTTTTAAAAATAATTTACAATAATTACGAAATATAAAAATTTTCATTTTCCCACATTGACGACATGAATTAATTTAATATCTGAAAATATATAGAAATAAATATATATAACATAACAACAATTTTCTTTCAACTACTTACATCAATGGTTGTCTAAATGATGCTTTCTTTTAAAGAACGCAACTGCCGAAGATAATTATAGAAACGAAACGAAAAATAAACAAAAACAAACGAAACGAAAAAAAACAACCCTTTTTTTGCCAGAAGAAAAAGGAACAATAAAAATCTACCTAAGATGTGTGTCTTTGTCTTTCGCTTTACTCTGTCTACATGTCTGCATATGTTTGTTTGTTTGCAATTTGACCACACCTGATCATAAATCTATAAACATTTAGTTTAGAAATACATATTAAATTTAAATATTTTATTTTGTCTTTTATTTAATTAAAAGACAATTATTTTCACAAGCCGGTGACAACGCAAAATTTAAGTTGTTTTAATCCTCAATTTTGTTTTATGTATGAAAAACAGATACAAAAGCCTTCCATGGTTGATTTTTTTGTATGTCTTATTAGAGTTGTACTTTTTAGTATCATGTTCCTCTTCTCTACTACATCTTGACATGCCGCGACATCTGCTTCATTCTGCGTATATCTTTCAATCTGGTTGTCGTACACACTATTAATGTGTTATCAGCACAATTTTTTTTTTAGCAAAATTAATTAGTAAAACATTAGTATATTAGTAAAGCATTAGTATAAAACAGTTAAGTGCTGAATAAGTATAACAAAAGTTTTAGCTGAAAACACAAGTTTAGCAAAAAATTTGCTAAAAAATAGTATACCTGATTTGCAAGACGTTTTACTAACTTTTGTACTAACTTATTTTTTTGAGTGTAATATAAATATCGTTGTACTAAAAGAAATTATAAGTTGTTACCATTAATATACACTTTCAATTCGGTTGGCACTTTATTTCTCTGTGTGTAATTAATATATGAATTCGAAGTTAAAGATTATCAACATTGATCAAAAATAAATTGAAAACTTGTTTGTTATGTGCAAGCTCTACCTTTGGTAGATATACAATACACGTTTTTTGTTTTTTCCTTCTTTTTATTTTTTTGCTTTGTTTATAAACAAAAACTTGAATAATTTTCCTTTTCATTGCACAATTAAAGGTCGAAAAAGCATAATATTTATTTTTAATAAAAATTATATCAAACTTGTATAAAACACAAAGTACGGTCTAGTTTACTCTACCTGTTTTTGTTTATAAACAAAACAGAAAAATAGCGCTTCAAAATATTGTTAATTAATATTATTCTTTGATATTTTACTTGTAATTTAGTGTTTGTTACTTTATGGATCTCAAGTAAAAACGATTATATATAATCATGCCTTATTTTACATAAATATATATGTTTTTGCATGCAATAATATATAAATACATCACAATAAATACCTCAAAATTTTTTAATATGATTCCACATATAATTACATCTTATTACATATCGACCAATATATAATGCTATATGACATATGAAATTATATAAAGTAAATTTAAAATTGTACGAATATATGTAAAGGGTCCGCCAAATAACTTTTTTTTTTGAAAATGCTTTAAAAAAAACTACTGAATATTTTCTCAAATTTCGTTTTTATTTGAAAGTACAATCCTTCCGGTTAATAATTGAAAATATTTCAAATGGCTGCCTCGGTTGGCCATGCTGTAGCCTACACGATCGGTCCAGTTTTTAGCACATTATCGATTGTGTGCAGCTGTATTTCACCAATGGCTCCACGAATATTGTCCTTTAAAGCGTCAATTGTCTCTGGCTTGTTGGCGTAACACTTATCTTTGACGGCACCCCACAAATAATAGTCCAACGGTGTCAAATCGCAGCTCCGAGGTGGCCAAACGACATCAGCTCTGCGGCTGATAATGCGATCTTCAAAAACAGCGCCCACTTAGCGAAGCGAAAACGCATTGGATGGTCAGTTGGCTTCAACTCCTGAACCAATTGGACTTTGTATGGCGTCATACCAAGGTCTTTATGCAAAATTCGTTTCAATGATGTCTCCGAAATGTTCAATTGTTGAGAACGACGGTGAATTGATGTTGATGGCGCTTCACGCACACTTTCTGCCACAGCAGCAATATTCTCGGGTGTACGCACTGTTTTTGGCTTTTCACGCTTTGGTTTATCGATGAGGATGCCAGTTTCTTTCACTTTTTTTTTCATAAGATAACGAACATACGGAGCTGACGGTGGTTCTCTTCTTCCAAAATCCGTACGCAATTTTCGCACACATTCTGCAACATTACCATGATTTTCAAAGTAATGTCGCAATATTTCCCATCGTTGTTCAAGCGTATACACAACCATATTCGTTCAGCGGAAGGATAAAACTAAAACAAATCAGACATGAGCTAAGTGTTACCATTCACGAAATAAGCACTACTTGAAAAAAAAAACGTTAGATGGCGGACCCTTTATTATAAGATATAACACAAATCAAAATTATATGTAATAAATATAGCGTAATATTAAAAACAATTTTGTTTTATTTTGGATAAAATAGTTATATGTAAAGATATATCGTTCCATACCAAAAACTGTTTGTTTCTATATAATTATATCTGCTTGTATCAGTTTTGTTATAAAATAATACAATTAGATACAAAACTTATGCAATCTTATACAATTCCATCGGGCCATAATTCGGATAAAATTGTAATGTACATTTATCGAATTGCACCAGAATAGATATAAACCCATACAAACAGGTACAATTATATGAACCCATATTTCGGATAAAATTTAATAAGATAAGACACAATAGCTCCATATCTATTTTTTTTAATCGGGCTGTGAAAAAAAATACTTATAATAAAGAAATATCATATCATGGAGCAACACCCCAAATGTATAACCTAGTTTGGAACAGAAGTTGCAGTATTTTAAATAAGAAGATTAAAAGTTTTAAAAATAATTCCATATTCCTTTTACTTTTAACTTTATAAAGGGTCCGCCATCTAACGTTTTTTTTTCAACTAGTGCTTATTTCGTGAATGGTAACACTTAGCTCATGTCTGATTTGACATATAATTAGTTTTATCCTTCCGCTGAACGAATATGGTTGTGTATACGCTTGAACAACGCTGGGAAATATTGCGACATTACTTTGAAAATCATGGTAATGTTGCAGAATGTGTGCGAAAATGAATGATGCCGATTTAGCCAAAAAAAAATCATCTTTTCAGATGAAGCTCATTTTGATCTTGGCGGGTATGTAAACAAGCAAAATTGTTGCATTTTGGGGCACAGAAAACCCGCACGCATACACTTGAAAAGCCGATACACCCAAAACAAGTCACTGTTTGGTGCGGATTTTGGTCCAGAGGGGCGTAATTGGACCGATCGTTTAGGCTACTGCATGGCCAGCCGAGGCAGCCATTTGAATGAAATTATTTTCCATTATTAACCGGAAGGATTGTACTTTCAAATAAAAAAAGAAATTTGAGAAAATATTCAGTAGCTTTTTTTTATAGCATTTTCAAAAAAAAAAAGTTATTTGGCGGACCCTTTATATTTAAAAAATCTTTTTTGTCGCCTTTTACAAACATATAAGGCATTCTATACAAACTGTACTGATTAACAAAAAAAAGTTGTTCCATAGCAAACTTACAAATTTACAAATTAGGCATGGGATATTTCTTTCTTTCTTTAAAGTGGGTGAAATTGGTTTGGTTCAATGTTGACGAACTATACAAAATTCTTGAAAAAGAAATTTATTTAAAACAATAGGACACCAGTAGTGAGATTCCGTAACTTATTAAAAAATTCGGTAGTTACAACACAATTTCTTAAGTGTTAATCTTTAACTTTTTCTAACAATACTTGTTGGTAAAACAATCGTTAAATTTGTTTATACTTCAAGTTAACGATTTTTATCTTTCAACGCAAATAAAATTCAAATTAACAATTTTTGTCAGCATCTCTTGTCAAGTATAAAAGAAAATGTAGAATAACATTTTCGGTAATTTAACTGACATTTGTAGTTAGTTAACGAATTCATTTAGAAAGTTAGAGAATCCACTACAGAAGATAAAAAATTGATGCCAGTCGAAAGAGTGAGATCTACAAAAAACTACAATTTTTCAAAAAATTTCAGACAACATTCTGAATTTATTTGTTTACAGAATATTAAATTTATGCCGAAATCGATCTTATGCCGATATGTGCATATTTCTTTTCAAAATTTAAACTGATTACATTCCTTATTTTTTTGAACTGATATAAACCAACATTAAAACTTTTTTTTTTGATTTTAATTTAATTTTATTATTATTTTATTTTACTTCGATTTTAATTTTTATTCTAGCGGAGAATACTTAATATAAATAAAGGAAAAAAAAAAACTTGAAAAAACTATTCCAAAGATATGTATCAATAGAATATTCTAATATCAATTGTATACAGTATAGTAGAATTAAAACAATATATATCTAATTTAATCCAAAACTAAAACTTTGGCAAATAAGCTTATTTGTGGTCTGTAGTAAGTGTGTTACTATAGAGGAATAAGAATATGTAATTTTCTATAACTGCATTATTTTTATTGAATTTGTATGCATGGCATATGTTATCAATGTTTTACGGTATTAATTTTTAGGAATATCCCTAGTAAACTGTTGGTGTCTGAATCAAATATTGAAGATCATACGAACAATACACCAAGAGATCAGATTGCTGACAACAAATGGTTTGAATGCAACAACATATTTTTTTTTATTAATTAATAGTGATTTTTAAAATTTATGAGATAATTTTTAAATTATTCCATTATTAGTTAGTCATTCATTTATAGTTTTAAATAATGGAGAAAGTAAGCAGGCTATCATTACTAAAGTCAAACAAAATAAAAGTAAACTCTTATTTCTATACTGTGTAGTTTATAAACCATTCCACGGAACCTAGGTGTTGTGTATAACCAACGGAAAACTAGTTCTAGAACTTGTTCCAAAAAGGTTCTATAACAACGGTTTTTTTTTTTTTTGTTTTTTTTTTTTTTTTTTGATACAAACGAACCCGCCACTCACTTATCCACGCTTACCGACCGAGACGGCTCGTCCACATAACGTGGAAACCGCATACACATCAGGTCTCGAGCTTTGGCGGATTTTAAAATGATCTTTAAAAATATGTAGTTGTTTGGGCTGTAATACAGTTTCTTTATTTTTAATGTAAATGTCAGCCATTTCTAGAACAAATTAAATTTTTTACTAACCTTGTAGTTCATTTAAAAAAACAAACCACATCAAATGACTGTTTTATGATTTTACATTAATTTTTTACAGTTGTTTTTTGTTATTTAAAAAAATAAATGTTTGTTTATTTTTTACTAATATGTGGTTCATTTTTACTACAATTGTTAGTCATTTTTTTAACGTTTAAAAACAAATGATAATGTTAGTTGAATTTACTGAAGTGTAAGTCGCCCTTTCTTTAAGTGAAATTTTATTTGTTTTTAACTACATTTGCAATGGTCTTTACCTACATAGTATTCTAAGTGTATGTAACAACATTAACGGTCGGTTTTGGGACAATATAAATTTTAAAACAATCGGTTCTTTGGAATATTAAAATTTTGCTGGGTGCTCTGCAGTCAAGAATACTGCAAGTGATTGTATAAAAAAAGAACTAACCTAAGCGTTCAATTATTTCATTTCTATATTAAGTGGGTATTTCATACTCAATTTGAAGTTAAAAAATATTTAGATTTTTAATATGAAAACTTTTAATTCAACTGATTTTATATTAAAACAAGATAAGAACCAATTGTACTAGTTGAAAAACACCTAATATTAACTATCCAACAGAGATAAATGTACACGGACAACTATTTTAAATTTCTCTACAATTTTTTTTCAATTTTAGCAATTAAAAAAAAAAAAAAAAATTTTTTTAAGTTTTAGAGAATTTTTCTGAATTTTTGGGCGTTTTTTTTATGTTTATCGTTTTTTTATGTTTATCGTTTTTTTTTTTTTCTTTAATTTATATACATTTTTTAATTTTGGTATTTTTTTCAGTTTCTGCGATATTTTATATTCGGCTATTTTTTAATTTTTTTAGATTTTATAAATTTAATGATTTTTTTAAAACTTAAAGTTTTTTTTTCTTCATTCTTGGCAATTTTTTTTCCAATTTTAACGATTTTTTTAAAATTTCAGAGATTTTTTAAATTTCCGGCGATTTTTTTTTAAATTTTTATTTTTTTCAATTTAGCGGTTTTTTTTTTTTAAATCGATTGAGTAACAATCGATTGTATTCCCAACGATTGAATTCAATGATTGTATATATCGAATGATGAAAAATGATTGAAGTCTCTAGAAATAAAATAGAATGAGACCAATGGAGAATTCATTCGATTTGGAAAATTGTGATTTCCATAGTCAATCAGAATTGAAAAATCAAATGAAGGATAGAATTCTTTAAAGCTCTGTACATATCGCACACCCAGTTCAAAAGTGACTCAACTCAAAATTTTAATTTTCGGATTTATATGCTTAAACTATGCACAATATAGTTGTTTATCTATAAAAACAATATCAGTTAATTTTGTTGTTCTTAACTGTTGCAAAAAAACAGTTATGTCTTTCTTTATGTTTCAATTGGTATAGAGTTGCAAATATTTATTTTTGATTTCTGAAAAATTAAAAATTTTGAGTTGAGTCACTTTTGTACTACACTTACAATATTTTGTCCGTAAAGACTACTGAATATAACCATTAAATCAACTGAAAATCAGTTAAAAACAGGTCTACTTACTTTTCGTTTAAAACATATGTACTTTTTAGTTTATTTTCAACTGTTGAAAAAATAACTGACAAAATCCATAAAAACAATAGATTGTTTTCGTTTATTTCAATACTCAATATAACATAACAACTTTTTGTTTTGAATAGAAAATTTTAACTGAATATTTTAACTATTACGGAAAGTCCGTTTTTTTTTGTTTATTTTTTTTGTTGAATAACAGACAGAACGTTAAAAAATATATTTCTTTGTTAATTTAACTGTATATTCTATTGAAACAACTTTACCGATTAAACTTTTAAATAACTGTTGATTTTTTATGGAAAAGTTCTTGTGAGTGTAGGTGTGCGATATGTTATATTTTGAAAATATTGTTGAACACCTGGAAATTCCGTTTCTATTAATGGATGTAAAAATGTGTAATGGTACTATTAGTAGTAGGTATTAGTAGTAGTGGTAGTAGTAGTTGGTGAATTTGATGGTCACAACTGAGACTGTTTTCTGTTTAAATTTTATTAATATCAAGTTTTTTTTTGTTTGTTTTCAATTTTAAAGATGTTTTACAAATAAAGCTTTTTTAAATTCTAGTAATATTAATATTGACGAATTGCTACAAGAGTTTTTTTCTTAATTTTAAGATTTTTTCTTAAATGTTGGCTAATTTTTTCAAATTTGGAAATTTCTTAAATTATTTGCTGTTGGCTACTCACATTGAAAAAGTTTGCAAAAATAAGTGTCGTTAATAACAAACTAGAAGCAGCAGCTGTTTAAATTTAAGCGGCTGTGTTATATTTTTCAAATCAAACAAAAGGACATTAAAAATCTTGCCATTGAGCAATATACATAAATAACTGTAACATCAGCAATATTCAATAGTTGTGGTTTTTTGTAGTTTTAATACTTTCTGCATATATTGTCACACAGGCATGGAAATATTTGATTGTTTTACAATTTTTTTAATTCGGTACCATGCAAGGTTTCTAGTTCGATTCCCACCAAGATCTTCGTTTACAACTGTGTCTAACTGTGTAAGTTTTGGCCTGTTTTTGTCTTAGTCAAAATGTGCTTTTTAAAAAAAGTTTCATATTTTACGAAAAGTTTCATTGGACGAAAATCTAAGTCATTTAAAAAAGTATTCATAAATAAGATGAAACCCTTCCTAAAAATGTATGAAATATTCTTCATAACTTCTTTATTATTGCATAGAAAATTGTCATACATTTTTTATGATAACGTCCCATGTCTCGAAAACCGTAAGAGATATGGCAAAAGCGACAATTTTTTAGTCTATTAGAATACTGACACACTTCGGTATCAAAACTAATCCGGGTTCGGGTAGAAGTCGGCCACCGTTTCATAAATATTTATAAAACAATTTCATTGAACGAAAAACAATGAAGTTTTAAGTTGAGTGCATGAAAAATGTAATAAGCATATAATTCGAATCGTTTCAATATGTTATTCCCGTCTCTGTTATGACAATGCAGTACTTAGAGAGATGTACAACTGAGTTTTAAAAAAATACAATCTAAACTGTATCTAAATGTTTGCAGTAGCTGATTTTACTAACGCATATATTCATTAGGGTTATAAAATTTTTATTGGACATACAGGATTTCAAAAGGATATCTGTGAAGGACATCGTCTTAACTTGGAAACGTATAGACAGATTTTAACGAAATTTGGCAGAAATATTTTGTTTTGTACTATTAGTAAATATTTCAAGTTTAATGAATATATGTTACAGGTTAGGTGTGTTTTGCACAATTTCGCCTTTTTTCGAAAAACGAAAATCGCCATACCTTCTTAAATAAAAGCACAAAAAAGGGTAATTTTTGTACAGTACTTATATCTTGGCAAGTGTAATCATTTATTCCTAAACTTCTTCTATGGATTAGTTTTTTAAATTCGCTTTAATCCATTTTAACCTGTATCGCCTAAAATAGGGAACAAAAAAAAATTGTAGTACAAGAATATATTGTTTATTTTTCTTGCCGAACCAGTGGTATAAATTTCTTTGCAAAAAATCATAGGCCGGTTTGAAATTTAAAACTTTTTTGATGGAATTAAAAATCCAGTCCTGTGTTTATATTCATGTCTCATATTAAATTCACAAAACTTTATATTTAAACTACTGCTTCATGTTTTATGTAGGTTTTTTACCACCACGCATCAATAACTGCTTCTTTTTGATTAACAACGCTTTCATATTGAAGTTTTTTTTCGTAAACTTGACGGGCTATTACTCCTCAAATACTATCAATGGATCCAGAAAAATTTGCGGGCTATTCCATCGTCTGCCGACGAGGCATTGTGTTGTTGGAAAATTACTTCTTCTTCGTTGCTATTTTCAATAGATGGTACCAATTTCTCTTCTAATACTGTAATGTACTCAGAAGAACTCGTTTTGGTGCTTGGAAATACCAAATTAAACACTTCGTCAAATCATTAATTATCCTCCTCCGAAATTTCTTTTTTAAAAATATCGTGGTTCTTTACGTAGGTCTCTCCATTTGTACCATCAAAATTGAGCATTTTCTCATCTGAAAAAATAATAAAATTATGCTTAAACAGTCCTACCAATAACTGCCATTATTGAGCTACCTTTCTCCAGTTGGTTTGTAAATTCCTTTTTAGCGAATATCATTTGAACAGTTTTGTTTCGGGGTAATAACCTTGGCACAGACACCAGCTTTTGGCGAGTACATCTCTGGAAATCCTTTATTAGGCTACTCCCAGAAAACAGTTTTGTATTTTTTGACAACCGAATTTTTGTGGTTCCACGTACTATCACTATTATTAAATTTTAATGCTATTGTAATACTAAAAGACATTTATTTACAAATTTCGAATTTTTATTGTATCAATTTTAATACTATTGTAATACCAAAAGGCATTTATTTACAAATTTCGAATTTTTATTGTATCAATTGAATATTCTATAAACAGATTCACATACACTCAACAAAATTTATTTTATTAATAAAAAAATGTTATGCCTCGAAGGGGTCTCGAACCGGCGACCTTCCGTTTATCAGGCAAGTACTTTACCTCTATCCTAAACCCAATTTGAAATTATTTTTTAAATTTCAACCTTGAATATTTTCTAGTTTCAAATTTAAATAATTGTCTAAAAATAGATCTGTATATACAACAGAAATTCGGTTGCTAATGTCAATATTTAGTGGAGTTTTTATTAACAGAACTATAACAAAATTTTATATTATTTCAAAATTATTTTATTAATAAAATATCGGCAATCTCCTGCTTGTCAGGCAATCACTTTACCTATAGCCTAAACTCAATTTGAATTTGTATTTTCCAATTTCAAACTTGATTGTTTTTTTGTTTCAAATTTAAATATGTATGTCTTAAAATAGATTTGCATGTACAACAGAAATTCGGTTGCTGATCCAATATTTTATTAGAGTTAGTAAAACTATAAAAAAATGAATACATTATTTTAAAATTATTTTATTAAAAAAAAAATCTTATGCCTCGAGTCAAACCGGTGACCTTCTGCTTGTCAGACAATTACTTTACCTCTAGCCCATGCCCAATTGTAATTTCCACCTTGAATATTTTGTTTCTTCAAGTTTAAATATAAATGTCTAAAAATTTATTTCTGTACACACAGAAATTGGGTTGCTAATCTTAATATTTTATTATAGTTACCAAAACTATTAAAAAACTTTTTAATATTTTAAAATTGGTAACTAAAACTTATATTTTAGATAGAGTGGTTGTTTTTTGGTAGGCGAAACTAATATTTGATTTTATCTGCAAATATTTTATTCAAGGGATAAAATCTCTGAAAAGTGGTTGGTTGTTGATACTAAAGATAATGTAGAAGAAAATATTTTTTCAATATTGATAAGGAAAACCAATAGTTTGAATGATGTGACTGTGTTTTGATTAATTTAATATATTTTCTGTTTACAATGTAGTTTAATTATTCTGATGATGAATTTTAAGTACTTACAATTAAAATTATTGAATAATTTTTACATTTTGTTGCAATGGAATTCCAACCAATTTATTCTCTGTGTGTACTTGTGCATGATTTGGACACATTTACCTTAAATTCATCGAATTGAGACTCTATATTGAGTTGCTTGCACAGTTGATTATTTGACGCCAGCCCCGATCAGAAAGCTTTTTTTGGGGCCGCCTGTTTTATGTTTACCATAAGCATTCGGATTATTTGCAAAATTTGTGACAAACACATGTGTATTTTTTATTTTTCTAGCAATTTTCCGAAACCTTAAGACACTTTTTAAATAGGTTGAAATTCGTCCTTTTTCTAAATCACTTAGATATGAACCACTCGGAATTTTATTGCAAATTTAATTAAATTACATTAAAAATAAAAATAGTTCTTTTAATTTTTCTATTTTTTTACTAACAAAATATTATTACACAATTTTTTTTTCTTAAATATTTTAAGAAAACTCTTTAATTTTGCATAAAAAGATTTCTGTTATCACACACTTAAATTTTGCACAATAAGAGATCAGTTATCACTCTCTTAACAGTTATAAGTTTTAAAAAAATGTTTATATTACGAGAACTTTTACAAATGGAAACCTTTTAGCCTCAATTTTTGAAGATTATTTTTTAGATGTGCATTTGGAAATTTTTGCATATAAAAATCATCATGAAAAGTCATTTGACGAAAAAACTTTACCATCCATCGTAAAAAAATGTAAGCCATTAAATGCAGCTAATACTAGATAGATAGATATGATGATCAGAACCTTATTCGTTTTTTTATGGCTTGCCGAGTCATCCAAAAATTCTACAACATTTTTCAGATATCTATACAAATTGGATATAATTGTGTGTTTTCATAACTGTCGCTACAGTCTTAGCTTACATACAATATTTTCTAAAACA